>CM061920.1:270716570-270765582 GCA_031002005.1 Vandiemenella viatica
GCTATTACAGCTGGGATGGTGAAGCGAGGCGCGTTTCGCCACTCATTAAGAGTGCCCACAGCAAGCAACGTGGACGCAGGGTCCGCCACGAACCAGGCCGAAGACCCTTCAAAACATTGCCGTATACCTAAAGCCTTTCTGTTAGTGCCACAAGCGCCCGACCCCCAACAGAGGCAAGGTGGAGGCGCCAATCAGATCTTCCGTTGGCACACGTTCCCCCACGCCCAAACAACAGCACAATGTGTCACTGATGAGCACATGTTCCCGCACTACAGGGCACGCTCCACGTGTGCGTTACCAAGCGCCCAACCAACTCACAAGGCGTTACTGATGAGCACAGGTTCCCCACACTCATTTTTTTTAACTGCTTTACGTCTCTCAACAGCGAGGTCTTTAGAGACGGGAA
This sequence comes from Vandiemenella viatica, assembly GCA_031002005.1. Classification (NCBI taxonomy): domain Eukaryota; kingdom Metazoa; phylum Arthropoda; class Insecta; order Orthoptera; family Morabidae; genus Vandiemenella; species Vandiemenella viatica. Next base: position 270,716,977 of record CM061920.1, read on the forward strand.
AGGATGGGGGGAAGGAATTCGGCCATGGTCTTTTTAAGGAAGCATCCCGGCATTTGCCTGGAGTGATTTGGGAAACCATGGAAATCCCAAATCTGGATGCCCGGACGGGGATTCGAACCGCCGTCCTCCCGAATGCGAGGCCAGAACGCTATCCGTTACACCACTACGCTCGGTCCCACACTCGTCCAAGCTTCACAGAGCACCATCGTAGCACGTAATCCAACCGCAGCAGTTTAAGTACAGTCACCACACCTTGGTTACCTGTATGGACCCATGCACTACCAATCCCCTCTTATATGGAGGATCAATTGTGGCAGCAAAGAGGCTGGTTCATTCCGGCGGCAATTGGAATCACTTCACTTGATCATCGAACACCGCAGTGAAAGCCACACTTGACTTGCCGGGGTCTTAAGCCATGAATGGACAACCACGACATCTTCAACGGTGCACGTTGGCTTACTGGTTCCGTCCGTCTCACTTCAGCAAAGTCGCATCACCTTTCTTTACCCAAGGTTTTACTGCCAGGAGCAGCAGAAGAGGGGACAAGTCCACCCTTCTCCGTACCATCTGTCTTACTGCCTAGGGCGTTGGCACTGAGTGCATGCCGGTGGCACGGACCACCGAATCCGTAACTACTTCGCATGCAGTCTTCCTCAACAGCTACAGGGAGAACTGGGAATGACTGCCACCTACAACAGCGAATGCTGGCCAACCAGAACCGTGTGTTTCCGTTCTGCCAGGTCTCACTTCCTCCTTGAACCCGAAGACCACAGCGCTGACATAACTGGAGACTCGCAACAGTATGCATCCAGCGGCAGTTGGCATGAAATTCACGAAAATACATTCAAGATATATACTGCCGGTACCATGTGTGCTACCGAAGGTCAGAGGACACACCACTCTCAAATGATCACAACAAGAGGGGACATTATGGCAGCGTCGACTCAATTTTTCCCATTAGAGTGGTACTCTTTCTCTTTCGCCTAGCCCAAGGACTAATCTCCCCCCCTCGCTTGAACTGTGGCAATCAATTGTGGACCCACTGAAAGTGGAGGGGGTTGGCTTAGGTACTTCAGGAGCGCCAATGCTTGTAACTGGCCTTTCCCTCAGTGAAGAACCGAGGCCCTGAGGCATGCAGGAGGAACATGTAAGTCGTAGGATCAGCTCACCAGCAGCCGCTTTATAGGCGCTAGAATCCGTCCTCGGGGGTACCCGAATAAATTCATAACCCCCTCAAGAATCATACTGCAACCATCCGACCATTTCACCACGCCCCCGCCGCGGGATCGGGTTTTGGAAAAATTACCCCCTCCACCAAATTCGTTGGAGGGAAGGTACGGACTCACGAAAGAACCTCGTGGTGGCGACGCTGTCATGATCAGGGGCCGAAGACAAACCCCAGTCACAATGACGTCCGTTCTAATGCACTGAAAGACACAGGAAATTTTTTTGATCCCTGGACCAGCTGGCATGGTCGTGCATTACTGAGCCCCACTTTAATGAGGTTCGCTCCAGCATAGATGAAAGTTATGAGTTGGATTTCAGTGCTCCTTTGTTCATGGGGCACAGGTTTTGTTGTTTGTGCTTCATCCGTCTGCAATCTTCTCCTGATCTTCAGTTTTCTTTGTCACGCTCGGTTGTTGATGCTGCTGTCACTTGTGGACTTCATCTTCTTGGATTTGAAGTAGCTCTCCTTTGTTGACGTCACTGACAGGTCTGTACCTGGTAGTGTGTATGAGAGTTTATGAGTAAGTTGAGACGTTACTCAGTTATCATGTTTGTCTGTCGTATTCTTTCAGTCTCGTGTATCTCGAACGCCGTTTGTGCAAATGTTGAGAAGGCCTGGAAGGTCACTGCGCTGTCGAGTAGCCTTCCTCTCCAATTGTTGGCTTGGATGTCCACTGTTGCCTGGAGCTGGCGGCGAGCGTCATCGTAGGCCGGGAATTCCCTTATGATATGGTCAGCAGTCTCAATCTGCCCACAGCGGTAGCGGTTTGTAGGTTCTATTCCTCTTTCGTATAGAAGGTTTAAGAGACCATGACCCGTGATGAGGCACGTTACAGGGTAGGACATTTCGGTGGTTCTCCTCCAGCCTCTGCCCCATTCAGTTGTAGACTCAACCAATTGGTATGTGTGCCTACCTGTGTCACTCTGCTCCCATCGAGCCTGCCAGGCCTCATGCAGACTAGATTCCAGTCTTCTGTTAACTTGCCTGCGCCATAGCTTAAATGGTGCACATCCTTTCGCTAGTTCTGTTCCTGGGGTCCGGAAACCAGCTATTTCCGCGGCCTCGCCGCTGCGAATGCTGTGATGCAGTGCTTTCTTGATCGCTACTAAGTCTAATGGCATACAGCTGGTTAGTATTTGGAGGGCATTATTTGATATTGTACGACATGCCCTACCCATCATAAGTAGGTATTTCCGTTGTATTGATAGGAGCAGACGTTGTTGGTGGGTGTTTACTGCTTTCTGTGCCCATATTACTGCTCCATATGTTAGTATGGGGATACAAATGGCCTTATACATGAGAGTTACCACACCTCGTTTTAGCCCCCACTCCTTCCTGGTGACCCTTTGTAGATTTGCAGCAGCTATGGACAACTTGTCCCGAGTTTCGCTCAAGTGGGGGAGAAATGAGTTCTTATCATCTAGTACCACTCCTAGGTACTTCACTTGTTTTACAAATTTAATTTTATTTCTCTCAACCCTGATGATTGGCTGTCTGCCTGCATCGAGGCCACCTTGGAGAAACATTGCTTGTGTCTTTTGGGTTGATATGCTAATTTTGTGCTTCTTTAGCCATTGAGATATTTGGGCTAGTGACTGCTCAGCCTGTGTTTCGATTTGGCGGCGGCTTCCTTGTACGATCACAGCCAGGTCGTCAGCGTATGCAATGATGTCCCATGGTTTGCCTTCATTTTCCTCTAGGAGTTCATCTAGAACTATGTTCCAGAAGAAAGGACCGAATATCGATCCTTGCGGACAGCCCTTCGTGACATTTTTGCAACATTCCTCTGTGTTATTTGCAACTCTGATGGACCTCTCTTTAAAGTAATCTTTCACCATGCAGTACAGAGTGTCATTACAGTTTGCGCGCCTAAGTCTTCGCAGTATGCTGGGCCACCATACATTGTCAAATGCGCTGGCAATATCTATGCAGATGGCCACGGCATGTGTGTTTCTTCTATTTCGTCCATTTCGTCTATTTGAACGTGGTGTCCGCAACAGTACCTTAATGGCATCTTTCGTACTCAAGCTTTTCTTGAAACCATATTGTTTACTAGATACAAGGCCTGCTGCCTCGTAAATCCTTTGTAGCCGGTCAACCATGATTCTTTCCAACACCTTCCCTAGTATGGGAAGAAGGCTGATAGGCCGACAGGATTTCGGCTGATCGCGAGGTTTATCTTGCGACTTGGGTAGAACACACAGCTGCCCTTGCTTCCATGCATTTGGAAAGATTTTTTCCTTGAATCATTGGTTTATTGTATGTTCAATAAGATCAGGGTGAGAGCGCCACAGGCGTTTTATTGTGGTGGCGTCGATATTATCCGGGCCAGGTGCTTTCCCTGCCTTGCATGCCTGGATGCCCTTATCTATTTCCTGCGGGGAGATTTGCAGGTCTCCTCTTTCTCCCTCATATATGACGTTGAGCCTCATAATTTCATCTTGCTATGGAGTATTAATGCCCGTGTCATCCTGGATGAGGGTATTTAATATTTGATTCATAGAATCCCTCGGATTCCCTCCTCATTTTGGATGGCGTGGTACACGTGCCCGGTCACGAGTTTGTTTCTCAAAACCTTGTTGACGACGCCCCATGGGTCAGTGTTACCATCATCTTTGACAAGGTGCTGCCATGATCCCTCTTTTTTGTTTCTAATACTTCTGTTATAAGCTATTTTTGCTGTGGTGTATCTGTTTTTGGCAGTTGCTATGGCGGCTAGATCGCCACTTGCCCTACTTCGTTGGAAGGCTTTCCATAACCTGACAACCTCCTTACGCTGGTTTGTTAATTCATCATCCCACCATGGCATCACCTTGGTCTTCTTCTTTACTTTAGGCATTGTGGCACTGCATAGTTCTGTGATGTCTTGCTGTAGTTTAACCACCATTTGTTCCGCACTAAGTGTGCTGAAGTGAGTTAGGTAGTCACGAATGAATTTTCTCCGTGCCAATCTATCAAATTTCCCCCATTTAGCCTTACGGGAGTTGAACCTCTCAGTTATCTGTTCACGGGGTATTTCTGTTGCAGTCTGAATGTTGAACGTGATGCAGCGGTGATCACTAGAGGTCTATTCCTCTTGAACTGACCAGTTTTGTACCATATTCGCTGCTGGCATTGTGCATAGTGTCACGACAATATTCGACTCTCCTTGTGTAGTGGAGAAGGTCGTAGGTTGGATCGCTTGTTAATCACCACCAAGTTGTGCTGTATTAGCAGCTCTTCGAGAGCAGCACCTCTTTCGTCTGTTTCGGGGCTATGCAATAAAGGCGAGAGGGCAATCGCGTCAGCCGCTAATATTATTGGCTGACCGTAGAGTGCACGCAGGATTGCACTAATTTTATTAAGATAGGCATCTATAGGGTGCCTATATTGGAAATAGGCACTGACCATATAAATCGTGTCAAATCCGCTGGTTTTCGTGCACAGATGACATGACTATCCGATAGATGGTCCAAAACTAAAGTGTCCAAGGCCGAGTTCCTTACGATGATTGCTGCCATGGGGGCTTGATTCGCATTTGCACAGGATAAGACTCGTACACTGGGGCCGTAACCAGCTATTGATCCAGAAGGTGAATGAGGTTCTTGGAGCAGCAAGACATCAGTATTTTCTACTGCCATTCGATCCATTATTTGTGAAGGGACATCTTTGCTCCTTCGGTCATTTAACTGGATAATTCTTAGCTCGTTTGACTGTTGTGGGTCATGGCGAACTTGGGCCTCTCCGGCCCTTCTTTCAGGGGGTTGTATATCCATTTATTTGTTTGTTTATTCTGACTTCAATTTTAGTAGCCGTAGCTTCTTGGTTGATGCTACTTTCAATTAAGTTTCTGCCTTATACACTAAAACAATTATAAAGTCTTGGCTTTGCACTGACTCCTGTCAACCCTTACCCTCAGGCCACAGACAGTCAGTCCCTGAAACGTTGTGATACCTTACGGTAGCGTAGTCACTTTTCTCACTTCACACGACACTGTAAGTGTACCACTTTCACATACACAAGGCTCAAGGAGTCTCTGCCAAAGTTGAGTCAGCTCGTGAATCTGATCCACAGGATGGGCACTTTACCTTGTGGATGTAGTCAATACTTGCCACATATCTCTTCGACCGGTGATGCTCGTGGTTTTTGGAGATATCTGGGTCACACCATAAGCGACCCCTTGTTAATCACCACGTGCACCTTACTGCCTGGATCTGAAACAGGTGATGAAGTTTTGTATGTGTGCACATTGACATGTTCACGCTATAGCATGTGTAGGGAGAAGTGTTCTTCACGATCTTTAGTTGCTCCCATGCTTGCTTGAATTTCGTTCATTCAGATAAATCCCAAGGGAGGCAGGATAGCTACGCACCTCCTACTACCGCCCCTTCAAGGGCTCTATTCTTGTTCCACCTTCTATGAGCCGTTTCAGAGTTCTTGCGCCTACTGGTCCGCTCCTGCAAAAAGCTGTAAGAGAAGAATCTTCAGCTCCCAGCAGCAGGGACGCAACTCCCCGAGATCCCAGTGCCACCCCCGGGGCACCAGTACCCAGGCGCAGCTCTGGGACCTGTGGTGCTGACCCCTTCATTCAACTCCAAGGGTTATGCGATGCTGGCAGCAGGGGGGTATTACTCCCCTGGGGTGCTTGGTCTTCGCTCACCAGGACACCCCCAACACTGAAGCAGTCTGGGCAAGGTTGCCCACTGTACTTGAGCTGCGGCCAACACCGTAGTGCGCCTAGATGCAACTTGACACCCACAAGCCTTCCATCCAGCAGGGGGTGTGACCCCTCCTGAACCCCCAGCCTCAAGCCGGGGGTGATGGGACTGTGGACATCGGGCATGAGTCCTGGGGGCGGCATAGGCGGTAATAACCCGCCTCCTACAACTGCCCGCTGCAAGGACCCACTACCGCCACCCAGCAATATCCCCTCTCTTGGTAGACGCAATAGGTACAAGACCAAGACTAGCGGTTTTCAAAGTTTGCCAGTTATCACAATTCAGATCAAGCTCATTACAGACACCTCCAGCTCAATCAACCTACCACATCCTCCAGAGGGAGAGAATTTCCCCCAACGCCCTAACTTGCAACTATAGAGTTACAAGAAAAGTATCGGGGAGGCTCGGGAACCCCGGGTGCGCCAGACCCATCATCTGAGTCTCCCCGAAGGGAGGCCCAGACCCCTGGGGGGATGTAGGAAGAACAGAATGAACAAGTTCGATGGGCGAACGTGCAGGCCATGGAAGCAGTGGTACCCGACGTCCTTCAAAAAAAAGCTTACACATTCCTTGCCACATGTGGACGGGCATTGTATTGCTGAAATATAGTATGTGGAGATGTCTGCATGAATTGCAGTGTCTCAGTCTCTATAATCTCTCTGATGTAGTGGTTGCTATTCAGATTGTCCTCAATACATAGGAGGTGAGATCACATGTTACAGCCAATGGCACCTCTAACCTTCACACTTGGCATTTGTCCACTATGCCGTTCATCAGTGCAGTCTGCCAGATTGAGTGGATTTTGGTTTGGGGGTGGGGCTTGAGTGGACTTTGGTTTTTGGCGGGGGGCTTGAGTCGGGCAAGAGTAATCTTTATAGTTTCCTCGGATTGCTGCCCCCCTTAAAAGATCACGAACGCTAAAAAATAAAAAGTCTCCAAAATCACGATGTTGGGGGTGGACCTAGATTTGGGGGGTGGGGGGGGGGGTGGATTGATCCTCCTATCCCTCCCAGCTTTATCCGTTCCTGTATGTACGCACCCATTGCTATAGGACAAGTTGTATTGGGACTCTTCCAAAAACAATATATTTTGTCACTCAGCATGCCATTGATAGCGTTCAAGAGCTTATTTAAGTCTTATGTGTTGGTGGTTTCTAAATGTTGGAAACCAACGCATTGAATTGTGCAATGGTAGACACCGTCGAAACATCGACGCAGGCCTGTCCAAATCCATTGTAGTACTCCACTGTGGATGAAGCTGCTCTGTCAGTTACAGTCATGCGGACAAAATGGTGGACATCCCATGCTGTGGTCACATTTTGCCCCTTGTCACTATTTATGATGCTCTTGTATCCACTGGTTCCACACACACATTACTGTCATAGGGGAATGCTCTGTTTGATTTGCGATGTAAGTTATAATCAACCAGTTTCCAGCAGCTCAATCATTCTGCCACATTAGAACTCACTGTTATATAAATATTTGCTTCTATTTTTGTCCCATCATTAACAGTGCGGGGTTCTGAAAAACACTTTCAAAGCATGCCTCATTATATTGATTAGTCTGTTCAAGGTTTTATCTGAATTGGCATGGTCATCCAGATGCATGCTGGGAAGTACCCACACTCTGCTTCAAAACTATGTGTTTCACTAATGATCTGGTAGTTCACTTGGTTAACTTGAATAGAGAACGTGTTTGTCGAATCACAGTTCTGGTTATGCCCATTTCAAAATTTTCTTATGATCAGAGGAGCTTTTCATGATAAAATACATCATGTTTATGATTTGTTAGATCTTCTTGGTGATTTTATTTACTGGTGGGACATAATTGCTGCATTAATCAATTTGAAGTCTTCACTATAATCACCAAAGAAGTTTTTATTAGCCCTTGAATAACTTAGAAGTTTTATTATGTATGATAAAACATATTTGAGGTTTTCTCTTGGAAAATGAGATGTTTTTGTAAGCTAGACTGGCCTCACATTCGGGAGGGCGGCGGTTCGAATTCCCATCCGGGCATCCAGATTTGGGTTTTCCATGGTTTCCCAAATCACTCCAGGCAAATGCCGGGATACTTCCTTCAAAAGGCCATGGCCGAATTCCTTCCCATTCCTTGCCCCCCCCCCCCAATCCTTTCCTGTCTCTAAAGACCTCCCTGTTAAAGAGACATTAAGCAGAAAAAAAAAAAAAAAAAATTTGTAAACTAGCTGTTTACCGTGTAAAAAGTTGGACAACTACCCCATCACTTTGCCTTTAAAGCTTTACAAAACCTTCATCCCAAAAGTGGTCAAAGATGTTCTGTTAAAATAGAATTAAGACTCCTATGTAACAAGTAACTATAATGGTCACCTCAAGAATGCCTTTAATGCCCTGCAAACATCCAAGATTACCACGCACTCAATGCACAAAGGGAGGAGCACATATGTTGAACACAAAACCCTCGAGGTTTCGTGCACACATCTTGCTTAGCTCTTAACTGGTTCAATTCCTATTAATTGAAAGTATTTAAAATTAAATTAAACATTAGATTTTAGTATTAGAACCTTCGAGGCAATTGAGCCCTACTGAGTAGGTAAATATTAAAGTTGCTTCAAATTATACCAAAGTGAGAAATGATGGACTATTTTCTGTTTGATATGGGATAAATTATGGGTGTGTCACTATACATGAAACTTAAATTTCATAACAGTGTCCAGATTCATTAAATATTTCAGTGTTTTTTGTATTTCCTAATGCTTTGGATAAATAAAAAGGATTATATCTACAGTTTATCTTTAATAACAGAGAATATGATCTTAGATTTATTGTGGTTATCAGAACTGTATCTCTCTGGAATGTATATTCTCATATCAAATAAAAAATTATCCCCATTATTCATTGAATCTTACCTCTATCACAGTCACAGGATCATAAAAACATTATTGATGCTGCCCACAGGATGTCTCGCACGTCAACACCGAGTGAGGGCAGTTCAACCAGTTGTGATGGTTGTCCATCGACATCGCTCAACCTGACTCTGTATGGCTCGCCAGCACCACGTACATTGCGGCGGACTCTGGGGAGCCGAAGGCGAACCATGAAGATTACCGGTCCACCCCCTGTCACCCCTGCCGAAGCCTCACCTCTGTGCTCCCCACGCTTCCCGCTGGATTTGTCATCGCTGCAAGGCGACGTCGGCTCCACTGCACCAAACAGTCCTAGCACGCCTAATACGAATCAACCACAAGCCAAACAATCACCACGGACTGCCTTTACCATATCTATTGACAACGGATCAATAAAGGGTAAAAGTAAAAAAACTGCTTCAGTTATGTCTGCTGTTAATCAGAGACATAGTCACCATAATCTGGATAACTGCAGTAAGCAACAAGTCTGTCAGCCAAAATTGGTTGGATCACATCGTACTTCAGACTTTGCAGCTGAATTGGATGATACGTCTCACGGTATTCATAGAGATCTGTCATATGTTTCGGCAAGAGCCATAAATATAACGAATGAAGAAAAATCTGAAAAGATGGAACGATCAGTTGAGATCTGTGATGTAACCTCCAACAGTGATATGTGCCACAGTAACAGTCAACAGTTGATCAAAGAGCCATCGTCAGATTTCGTAGATACATCCATTGTTCGCTTCTTACCCTTTTTTTGCCAAACAGAACAATTTCTCAAAAGTTGGAGACACAGATTTCTGCTACTAATGAAAGTTTCACTGTTCCTATTGATGCAGAAACCAAAAATTCTAAAAAACATGCCCTATCCAAAAAGATTCCCGAAGATTGTAAATTTGTCACTAATCATGCAACAGCAGAGCAATCCAAGTGCAGATATGGCATCAGTTTATCCCCTACACATCTTGGTCAAGCAAGTATTGGTTCAAATAGTGACCATACTGTCAATAAACAGCTTGGTCTCAGTTTATCACCATTTGTGGAAAAACTATCTTGTGCTAGTGAGGAAGTCAGTATCATCACTGATGGGGATACTAATACAAGGCAAAATGTGCCCTTATTCAATCCAACAAACAAAATAGATGCAAGTGCTCACAATAACTTCGAAGTGTCAAAAGGATTAATCACACAGACCAAATGTCACATTCTTGTTTCTCACAAAACAGAAAATGAAGATAATTGTCCAAAGACGCCAAAGTTGCAAGCAAATAACATTGATGTTGAAAGTTCTGTTACCTCAAAAGAAGCTTTTTTCTGTTATCCAAGCAAAGAGGAAAGAAAAAAAGTTACTTTTCACACAACAGAAGATCCTTCTCTGCATTTGGACCATGATAAAGGTGCTCCATCAGTTACTGCTTCCAGCAAAAAAGATCTTATTAAAAACAATGTGAACTATATCAACAATAGATCACTTATTATCAACCAAGAAAGCAACAATACAACACCTTCTCAAGATCACCATGGAGCCATAAGCGTTGTAGTTAATGACAGCAAAGAAGGAATGGAAGAGATGAACAGCAAACTTCTTCTCACACCAAGAGTATCAATTTCAGAAACTGTCGAAAATGTTTGTAGGGAAAGTAACGTTTCCATCAGATTAATGAACTGTGATTATGAAAAAGATTTTTCTAGTAAGAGTGAAAATAGCATAACTTCTTTGGATCCTTTCACTGAAATTAGTGTATCTGAGACATGTAGTCTCTCAGAACATAAATCATATCAGTTCCAGCCACCACCTCCCAAATTTTGCAGCCTAAAATATGGTACTAGAGTTGCTGAGGCAAACACATTTATCAAGAAACCAGAACACTGTGTGCAAGAAGTTGACCATAAAGATAAATCTTTCCACACTGAATCTGAAATCTCAGAACAGACAAGCTTCAGGGCCAGCATTAATGATAATCAAACATCTGTCTCTTCAAATTGCGTGGTAGAATTCATTTCAATTCTTCCTTCCACTGAGTCTGCTATTCAAGATGCCAGAAATTATCCAAGGGATAAAACACTTAACCATGCTCATAACAACACACAAATAGTGAATAAATCAGTTGTGAAGCATCAGGAAGCTTTATCATCTATAAAATATGATGCTTCAAAAATGGTTGAAAGTCTTGGTTGTGGCTATGTCAGCAGTTTATTGTTAAGAGAGAATGATCACTCAGGACCAATTTATGATTCATTTACTGGACAATCAGTAGAATCTTCTTCACATTACTCAAATACCAAAGACAAACTAGGTAGTATAATATCTTGTGAAGGAAGTTCCCATTTGGAATCTCTACAAAAAGAATTGAAACCTGGCACACCATTGTCAGCCAAGAATAATATGTATTTTTCTAAAGATCCTATAAGACAGTGAAAAGACTGATGGCTATTTTATAAGTAGAGAATCATGCATTACTAATGAAGGATCAACAGTTGATAAAAAAGAGAATTATTTAAATTGTATGCACCAACAGGTCTTAAACAAGAATCCATTGAACACCAATAGCACATCCAAAGCTCCACAGCCAAAATGTTCTGATCATACGCTAGAAACAGAAGGAGACAAATGTAAAAGTTTCTCTCCAGCGATGACAGTAAGGTTCAACATTTTTGATTGTCATCCTTCTTATATCATCTATGGACAAGAGAGAAAAAAATGTAATGAAAGTAAGATAAATGATGATATTTGTGATTCAGAGAACAATCTTATTTTGTCTAATGAAGTTCAACAGCTTCACTTACATCAGTTGTCACATCCTGTTGACTGTAGGATGTTTAACGAAGTGATCTATATAAAATATGAACCTAATGATATAAATTTAAAAACTAAAGGTGTTTTTAAAAAAGTTAGTCTTACTTCTCCTGATTTAGAACATTTTCTTGCAAACTTAATACCAGAAGAATCAAAGAAATGCACAAACTGTCTTGTTTCTGATGTTATCCCAACTGATAAAAAAAGTAAAGAATCAAAATCAGCAACAGAAAACATTATTTTGAACAGTATAGACAAATTGGTACTTGATTTTCAATACAATGGTTCAGAAAACATAGTTTTTAGACAGTTCTACAATAAAAATGTTATTTCAGATACAATTAGACTTGACCCCTTATTTCTAAAACTACGTAGTCAATTTAAAAAAATTATTAGTTATACTGAAAATCATTTGGACAGTATGAATAACAACATTATGAAAGTTCTTTGTCTGGAGCCTCTAATAAAAATTGCACAAATACTCAATGCAGAATCCAACAGTATGGCTTTAAAACATGTTAGAAAAATTAGACAATGTAATGTAAATGGTTTACCAAATAGCCCTTCCATGAATGCTGAGATTGAATGTACTGACTTATTCAATTTCAAAAACACATTTAACAAAGATGTCATTCAAAATTTGCAATACTTAAATGAGGAAAAGTTTGCATTAATTATTAGTCAGCTCGCAGATTCAGTTGATAAAATTTCTTTTGACTTTCAGAAGGGACATGTAGATAAAACTGATATCCCGATATTTAATATTGCTCATCTGCAGTGTCTTGAAAACATATTAGAGGAGTTATGTGAAAAATGTACTTCAGATGGAACTGAGTCTTGTAATCAGGAGAAATCAAACTCTGAAGTACTAGATGAACAATGTGGGTATGATTATGGCACAACTTACAACATACATGAGGAATTGTGGCACAATCTACCAGAAAGTGGAAGAACTTCATCCTCAAACAGCTTAAAGTCTTGTAGCATATTCTCTTGTTGCACAGATTATTCACAAGAAGATGATATAGAATGTGGAGCATCATCTGAGTATTGCAGTTCACAAGGAAGTCAGTCATTCTACTCAGATAGGACATATCAGAAATCAACGACTGAACCAAAATATATTAAAAAACAATGTCCAACATGTAAAGGTGAAGGTATTATCAGACCTGAATTTTCTTCTCCTGAAGGTCAAGTTTCTGTAAGAGAAACTGCTTTTAGTAGTGAATATCCGATTTATGGGGACGTGGTAATGTCAGCAGAGGAAGTAAAGGAAGCTGCAGTTTATGCTCGTCAACTGGCTGAAGCCTTGGAGTCTGCACTGTTGAAATTATCACCTTCTTCTCAGGATAACTCAACTGACTCTGAAAGGCAACACAATAATGCTGTGGAAACATGATGGTGTTTCACATTTTGTAAATTCAGAGGAAATATTCTTTCTAGTTAACTGCTGGACTTAATTTATATTCGCTTAATTTGGTTATCAATTTTGGAATTTTTAAAATATTTCTCTAATATGTATATTCATTTTCATGTACATTTTTTAAAAAAATTCTTGGCTTTGAACAGTAAGGTCCATTTCACTTGTGAATATTTTACAAATGAAAATTGAAAAGTTTTATCTTCAGATTAATCAAATGAAGCAATTTTGTCAAATTCAGTGATTAGGTAGTAGCAGGATTGAGATTTTCTGTCCAGCATAAATTTGTCTCCCATCTTTTCAATGAGTATAGTAAAATAATTTCAACTTTTTTTCTTTCTGAAACTTCTTAATATTTAAATTGTCATCTTGTTCTGATGAAGTGTTTCTGTTCAAAAAGGATATTTTCCACGAAAACTTTCCAGTGACAACAATGTTAATTGTTTAGTAGTCATTGCAATGTTAATGAAATTTCATAGTTATCGAATAACTGCTTGCTGAGTGTGTAATTGTAATAAGGTTTTTATGTGTTGTATTTTATATAATTTTGTTTAGAACCCCTCGCATAAAACTTATCTTTCAACAATATTTTCAGTAGAAAATAAAATGATAAAATATGGCAAAAATGTGTGATCTGCTGAATTTATCAGTGATTTATGAAATAAAAGCTATTTTTTTTCTTTAAATTGTTTAATTCAGAGTGTTTTTATTTTCCAAACATAATAATTTATCTAGATTTCATGAATATACATGAGTAAATATAAACTGATTTTTTTATATAGACAGCATATCAAAATTGAGAAACTCTCACACCTGAGCATATCCTGTTTGGTCTACAACTCTTCTTCTGATGCTTGCAGAGTCATATTTTATTAACAGTGCTGATGAAACTGTAAGCTGTGATTCTGTCTTTCTGAATGAGGAAATGATAAGTCATTACACATTCACACAAACAGATCTGAATCCATCCAAGCATGAAGGGAAATTTAAAAAAAGTTGGATACTTTAAGAGCTTTCTAAATATGTGTATATACACTATGAGTAAAATAACAAGTTATAACAACTGAAAATTATGAGCATTACAACTCAATGCTAAGGCTCATAGCAAAATAGTCTACATCAAGAAAAAGGATACAGACGGCACAATGCAAACCAAGCTTTGTGTCTCACAGATTGCAAGAACTGAACATACAATATGATTCTCCAAGATTCATGTTGTGTCAACTGCCTCTTCAAAACCCAATGGCAAATAAATAATTAGAATCTTCTCAACTCAGCTTATCTCCAACCCATTTGCTTTCAGCTCTGAGGATGCCTCCCCTGCTGAAAGCCCTTTGCAGGCAAATTCCAGAAGTATTACCTATACCTCATGGAGTAGCACAAGAAATTGCCCAACACTGTTGGGAAGGCCTGGCTGTATGCCTTATAAGTTCAAAAATCATCTCTAAAGGAACTCAATTCCTCAAGATTACACCGTATCTCAGAATCTATGTTTTAGGAAACTGGAAAGTAATTTGTTATTAAAGAGAGTCTAATCTTTCCTCTTAGCTCATATTCACTTTAATATTTCTTGAAGAGTTTCTAGTCTAAAATTTTATTCTCCCCTTTTTTGTGAGTAATATCAATCATCAACTAATCTGAATGATTACTTTTTTGTTAAGATTATTAACTAAAGACCTTACACGTAGAGTGATTGCCTTGTTTTAACTTATGACTTCCTTTGTTATTATTTGTAAAAGTATACATATTTTATTTTAATTAGATTGATATTATCCAGCTCTCATTGTTGGATAAGAAGTTCTTGTACCAAAAATACTTAACAATACATTTATATTTATTTAGTGATGATTCAGGTAAATAAGATAGTAAACTACAGAAAACTGGCAATACTGAGTCTAAATTAAAGGAAATTGAAAGTTTACTCAAGGGAAGTGAAGTTTACATGAGGATTATCACTATCCACTCAGGGAATGACTATGGACTTATAACATCAAATTAATTATTATTAAACTCTCTTAATGCACATTTTTAGCATATTTTTTTGTAATAAAGCTTAAATTAAAATGATTTTAATTACTGTATTGTAATAGATTAAAAATCAGAAGATACAAAAAGCATTAATTTTATTTTTAATAAAAACAACCATAATAATACATAAAACACAACATTTCATAATATGCCTATGCTAAGTTAACTATTTGGTACTTATGAATATTGGAAAGAAATGGAATGAGGGAAGTGGTAATTTCCATAAAACCCTCAGATTACAAAGTACAGTCTTTACAACTCGCAGTTCATAATACTCCATCTACCTTTTCCAAGATTAGCCACTGATCAGGGAATGACTTACACAGACATTAGAATATTGCAAATAATTTTTTAAAAAGACATTTTTTTAATTGGATGGCTTATTACTGAGATAATAGTACTACTGATAAGACCAGGTAAATAATCAGCTAACAATTTGCTTGTCGTAATTTTAACTACAAATAATTGAAAGCTCTGATAACATATCACTTTCAGACACAGAGCTGTCATTGTATTGTTAAATTCATCTTTATACAGATTGGGAGATGTGATGCAACAGTATTCTCATAGCATCCATTATACAAGAATCAAGCTATACTTGAAGCCCACACACAAGTTTTACCTTATGTGGGATTCACAATAAAGCCTTATAATACTCAATACCATATTAAAATTGTATAATTTTTTTGTGAGTAAAAAATAAATAAAAATATCATATGAGTATCTTATTCATAGTCATAACAGAGATTCTTTTAAGGATATCTTGATACAATATAGCAAAAATTGTCTACCAAAAGTTGGTGATGCAAATATAAATGATCCCACTTCATAGTGGTTGTAATCTAAGTCTGAGTAATTTTGAGACTAGTAAAACCCAAAGATCAATTTTATCTTCCAGAATAACATTAAGGGTTTTCAGTTAGTTCAACTGGAAAATTAATAAAACAGGGTATACTTCTTATCATACAAATGTAGCTTACACAAACATAAACAAAGTTATTTTTATTTCATTTGCTTCATTTCCACAAAAATCACATGCTTCAAAAAATTTCAGTCTTTTGCTTCATTTCTAGCATGTGATGAAACTATTTTATTTTAAATCCAACTCCACATGTTGTATCATCCAGTTTTTGCTATTGTGACTGCAAAATGTTTGAAACACATGTGACAGTCACTTTCATATCATTTCAATTTAATATTTATCAACTTCTACAAGAACAGATACAAAGTGAAATATTTGATGAATATTGCAGCTATATTAAAGGCAATTAATTCATCAAACTTCCATATATGAAGAATCTGGAAACTTATTCTCTGAGTTTTACACAACAATGTAATAAGTGGAAATAAGTACATTTACATAAAATTTTCAACTTAGACACCCCTGAAAAATAGCTAAAAATTCAGAGAATAAGTATTAGATAATTCCAAGTTAACAATTTTATATCAATTCAATTCAGTTACCAGCAAATCATTCCATGAGTAGTTATAAACCCATTAGCATGATTTTTATTTTTATATATTTATATATATATATATATATATATATAATAACAATGAAAAAAAGACGCTAAGTAGCGGAAAGGAATCAAATTAGGATAGGGAAATGAGCCACCACTTACCTTTAGATGATGGATGTGGGGCGCGAACACACAGAAAAGACACAAACACAAATAATAAAGTAATTTTCGGGAAAAAAACCCTTCTTCAACAAGAGAACATTATGAGAGGTGGGTGCACCCGGAGACTGCCTCACGGAAAGACCGCCGGTCGACAAAATGGTGGGGGTAAATTCAAACATCGGAAAAGTAGAGGGGCAGTGAATCAGAGCTCATACCCGAGCAAAAATTAATATCCAAACTAATATCTGGTTGGTAGGAAGATCAAAATATAATATATATTGAAAAAATTAAAATATTATACAAATAATAAAAAATATATATATAATAATAATAATTATGAATTAAACATCACCTCAGGTTAGTGGTGGTTCAATATAGGTAGTGGAAAGGAGAGGGAGAGAAAAAAAAAAAAAAAAAAAAAAAAAAGGTGACCGGGTATTATCTTAGGTTGAGACCAGGTGGTTGCCTAGTGCCAAGTTTGTACTGGTAGGCAAGTTCCCACCTTCTGAGTTCAGAGAAACTGCTGCTATTAGGGAGAACTCTGATATATATATATATATATATATATATATATATATATATGATATATGATATATATGATATATATATATATATATATATATATATATATATATATATATATATATATAAAAGCTCTGACCTTTAATAGTAGGTATTAAGAACTGACTTAAAATTATGTCCATGAGATAATATTCACAAAGCATAACACCATGAACACAGACAAATAAAATAATAGGACGATTATATTAATTTTGATTCTAGTTTCCTTTAAGGAAATATTAACTGAAAAAGAGAGGAGAAAATAAGCTATGAAGATTTTTCTTATAAATAAGATCTACAAGAACATAAATAAAACCATAGAAACTGTTACAATCTTTCTATGGTTTTATTTATGTTCTTATAATGTTTCAGTTTCTAATGAAGTGAGATGGACAGTTAATTTAGATAAAATATTTCCCAATATAATATTTAAAATGTAAAACAACTTCATAATCATTCTTTTATAAATACAAGAATAAGGTTTAGCCAGTTTTACATCTTTAATAGAATCTTTCAGTTGGTGACAATCAGTTTACAATGTCCCCCCCCCCCCCCAGAACAATATTATTAAACTGATGATCACCACACGTTTTTAAAAATGAATTTTGATATTTTGTAACTTACCAATAACATCATCTTCTACAATCAGAATCAAGCATGTTTTAGACCTTAACCTTAGTTTGTTTAAAACTGGGCCCTGATTGTAGCTGTTGATGTTACTAAAAAACTAATTTTTATTTTTTTAATATATGGTGTTCATCAGGTTTTACAAGCAAAATTAGTTTCATTCAACATTCTGCCATTTTACGTACAATCACAAGACAGAATAATCTATGGGCAAGGTAGAGAATGTTTCTAACCATAAACATATATAGGAAATTGTGAATGCATTGAACTATTCTCTACTTAGAATGATACCAATCACAAAAGACCTGAAGAGTTCATGTGCGAAAGAAACATTGTCGTGTGTATTTAATGCTAACTGGCTCTCCACTCAAAGTGGTGAGTCAATTATCAAGGTAGATTATTTTTATGATTATGTTTTATTACATTTCTTTATTCCATAATTATTGTACCAAGAGGACTGTTAATTCTGAATCTGGTTCAGAAAACAGAGAGAATTTTCAGTGGAAGGCCAAGTCTTTTCTGATAAGTTGTGGTTCATTTTTCCCCCCCTTTATAATTTAAAATATTTTCCTGTAGTTTTCTTCAATATCCAGAAAGTAAACATCTATATCAAAACTTATAGACATAGATTTTAAACTATGTTAAACCTGATAATATATTATTAAATTCTTTCTAGATATACATAATTATAGTAAAAAATAAATAAATAAATAAATGATCAAGGTTAACACTGCTTCTAAGGAAACACAAATTGGGTGAAAATATTTTACAATATGTTTTCACATATGAAACTCTTCTATCATTGTACTTTCAGAGCTGATCAGTTGCAGTATCATAATATAGGCAGCCTACTAATCATAATAATTAATAATGTTACTCATGACATAGATAAAATTGTACTTGGATATGGCAAAATTTTCTGTTGTATATAGAGGAGTAAGGGACTACAATAAATTACTGAACGATATGTTAAAAAATGAATCTCTAATTATGTGTGTGGGGAAATTTTTACCAATCACAATTAAATAATTACACTTGAACTGGAACTGTAAATCAGCTTACAACAAATGTTGAAGAAATTGAAAAATACCTTAATAACAAATTATGAGACTAGCTATACATGAAATGGAGCTCCCATCACGCCTTTAGAAACTTTGTAAAGACAAGCATAAATATCAAATTCTCTTAAAGTTGACTTAAATTTATAAAAATTACATTAAATAACGTCTTTGTTCAATTGTGAGTAAAACTAGTTGGATGTCAAAAACATAAATTTTACCATTACAAATAATATTTATATTGATCAAAAAATTTCCAAGTGGGACAAATACCAGGATGGCTGTGAACTTAAAGTGATAGAGTACTAGATGTGAAGAGGAACAACAGACTGAAATTCAA
This sequence comes from Vandiemenella viatica, assembly GCA_031002005.1. NCBI lineage: Eukaryota > Metazoa > Arthropoda > Insecta > Orthoptera > Morabidae > Vandiemenella > Vandiemenella viatica. The sequence continues at coordinate 270,736,241 of CM061920.1, forward strand.
ATTTTTGGTCTGGCACACCAGCTGTCCCAATTTCAGTTTTCAACAATCACTATATATGCAAGATCTGGAAGGTTATCATTTTATCATTTAATTATTTTTATTGTCTCTGTTAAGAGTAGAAGTATTGTATCTCTAATATTCATGTTCATCAGTAAAACCTAAAAATGATAAGAAGAAATTTCTTCCTATAGCAATTTTTTAGAAGAATTTGATTATAATGATACTGAAATTGCTTTTATACAGTGAAAATAAGAAAGGACAGGGAAAGTAAGTCATCACTTAATACCTCTCATAAGTGAAGGATATAGTTCCTCTTTTCTTCTTTATTTTGATGAATTTGAAAACTTGTTTTTATGTATCTAAGATTTTGAAAATTCTAGTAATTGTTATTTTTATAATTTTAACAAGTATCAGGTTAGTATGTGATTATTTTTTTTTTAATATCTGCCTATGAACAGATAAATGATCTCTGAATAATAATCTATCTTAAAAAACTTTGAGCTGGTAGTAATTTGTAAATTATAGGTAGAAGAAATGTATAGTTTATTTGTAACTATAAAAGTCATGGTATTTGCTCTATGCATGTAATATGTGAGAGAAAATGTTGTTTGCTGGTAGACTGCAGATGACTCTTGTGTAAAATGATACTAAGTATGAAAGGAAAATATAAATGTTTGTTAAAGGTATTTTTATTTGTTAACTTATATATATATATACACACACACACACGAGTGTCTCTACATTTCACTTTGCAGCCACAACTGTCCAGCACAGTTTACTGGTGTTTGTGTGTGATAGTAGCCACGAGTCTCCCATCGTGCAGCTATGATGGTTGAATGTTGGTAGCAGTAGCGGTGTGAGAGAGTTAGTGGTTCAAAGTGTTTGACCAAGGGCATTTTCATATTTCAACTCAAGATGTGTGTCCCTATATTTAACTTTGCAGCCAAAAATAAATAGCATATACCACTGGAGTTTATGTGTGGTAATATCCTCAAGTCTCCCATCATGCACCATGGTTGTTGCAGTGGGGGTGTGGGAGATATGGTGGTTGAACGTGGTCGACATAGGGCAATTTTATATATGAACCAAAGTGTCCTAGAAAATTTTTGAAATTTTCTAGAATGTACTAAATGATTTTAGAGTATGACACTTTTTCCGCTATTAATGAATATAAGTAACTTAAGTGCAACATATTTAGTGTGTGAACTGATTTTAACAGTAATTTCAATGGAGGGGTTGCTGATTTGGCAAGAAGTAACACAGGCTACTTTTTATCCTCAAAATATTTAATGTTCTCTGCAAAAACATAAAAACCTTCAAAATTCTTGAAAAACACTAATAAAGTTATTGCCACTAGCTAATATTTACATAAAAACTCAGCCACTTCTTTTTATTATACTTTTTTTACATTCTTTGTAGCAAAATTGAAATCTTTACATGTAGGTACAGTACTGTACAAATGGAGGGACAAATTTCAAATAGTGGGTCGATATGGCATTTAATCTAAAGAAGCGTGATTAACTGATTACAGCCAGAAAGAAGGACAGGAGAATTATGATAACAGGGAAAATGCTGAAGAGTAGTTTTAAATACTTTGGAAGTTTTATGGAGGCAAGTGGATGGAACAATGGTGATTTAAGGAAGAAACATTTTTAAGAAGGGTCAGAAGTCTGACATGGAACAGGGAGTGCTACAGAGAAATAAGTAATTTATTGTGAGTATTATTTTCCCATTCCCATGTACCATATCACAACCTAGACATTGAAGAAGCAGGATATCAGTAAGTTTCAAGTGAGTGAAATTTCTAAGAAGCAGAATAGGGTTATAGAAATGGAAAAGATTATGAATTAAAAGGAACACACTGAATGAGGAATCTCTGCACCAAACGATAGAGAAGGTGAGACTAAGATGGTTTGTGTATGTTAAGAAAGCAGGGAGCACAAGGGAAACGCATGAAATTATGATACTAGGTAAATGACCCAGAGGAAGGCCAAGGGATATATGAATTGAACATCGTGTGCTGAATGGAGGAGAGGATTGAAATAAGGTGGTGATGAAAAAGTAGTAGGAAGAGAGAGGAAAATGGAGAAGTTTCTGTGCAAAAGCAGTCCTGACTAGTGGCTGGAAACTGTAGATGATGATTGTAATTTTAAATGACTCTTGGCTTAAACCTTTTCTGAATTGCCTGCAAATTGATAGGCTGTATAGCTCCCTGCCCACTGAGAGCAATAGCAAAATACACATTTAGTATCTTGTTATCTTTTCTCTTCTAGAAATTTAGTGATGCTTAACAATCATTCCCTGATTTTCCAAGCATTGTGTTTAGTTCTTATGTTTCAGAATCTCCTAGTGAACTAAATATTACTGACTACAGCTCCAAGCAGATATTATAAAATTCCAAAACTATAGAAAAATTGAGTTGCCTCCAAAGATTAAACAAAAATCTTCTGGATATGCCCATTAGCACTGTGTTCTCAAAAAGCAACAAAAAGTGTCCTCACATATTTATATGACTTTCAAAATCATTGGAAGACAAAGAAAAATCTTTACAAGGTAGTACATTGAAATTATTTTTCTTATTTTGTAATTATAATTGTTTATTTTAATACATTACTAGATACATCTCAAGACTGGAATGTTGTACTGTAGATTATTTTCTTTGCCATCTGAAGAAACACTAAAGACTTGTCACTGGAAGAGTACTCTGCATATAGGAAGTTCTGCAACTCTATTGATCTCTAATGCTACATAATTCATCCCACAAATCTAAATTTCAGATTCTAAATGTATTTTGTTTATAATTGAAAAATGATCAGCCTGTATTAAAACAAAAAAAAATGGTTGTGAATATGAATACAGTCGAACTCCAATTATCTGAATCAATTGGGACCGGACCCCATTCGGATAATTGGATTTTTTCCAAAAAAGGGTCTATTTTAATTAAGTACTGTATGTATGTTGAAAATGGGAGATAAACACTATATTTAAAGGAAAAGAGCTTTTAATTTATTGAATGAAAAGGCAACACCTTTACATGTTAAGTGAAGTTATAAGTGCTGTACGTTAGTACAGTATGTACCATACTGTAAATAAAGTCATTGCTTGCTGAACATCTATGTCAAAGTAAGCTATTTGACTGTAGTCATCTGTTTTTAGGCAGCAAAGTCACTAATCTGCTTGACAGTGAGAAGTTTCTTGTGGTATGTAGGAAGAATCATTATTTTTTGAATCACAGTCCATTTCTGTTTTAATTAAAAAAGCGATTCGGATAATCGGCGATTCGCATAATCGGAGTTCGGATAATTGGAGTTCTACTGTACACATAACAATGAATGCAGCAGTACTGCTGCTAAATCATTGTGTGTTGATACTGGTAAATTGTTAAGTGTAACAGTTAAACTACTTCTACAATCTTACATCATATTCCTTTAAAAGTATGCAAGTTCTTATCTAGGAGGATGAACAGTTTCTTGTTCACAGTAACTTTACTAAGTATTTGTATTTTGTTTTTACCTAATTTCCAGAAACAAAAATATCTTTAATTCTTTAAAAATGTCCATTTTTTAATTTATACAACTAACACTTCATATATCTTCAGTTTCTGTTTCATTCTTTTGTGCCACCTCTAGTAAAGTGTGCAGCACATAGGAAACTAAAACTTCCTGAAGTCAAGACTACCATTAATAGTGGCTACAGCCTGTAGGGCCCTGGTGTGGAAGGAAGGGGATAATCCTAATTATCTTCAAACCAATTTACCAGTTACAATAAAAAAAAAAAAACATTTAACACTGCTTTCAGTAAATAATAAATATTCTGCACTTTGTTCTTCTCAGCAACTACAAATCCTTACTATTAAATTCTTCAATAATTCATTTTTTCAATTTTACTTGATTTTCTTCTGATATACTTCTAAATGTCTTAAACAAGTTAAAATGTCTTCTATAAACATTTTTGTTTTGAAATTTGATGGTCCCAAAACACAGGTACTCTTTCCATCTTGATTGTTTTTTTAGTTTTCAAGCTTCATGGGTGGCATTGCATCCTAGTCTAGTTATTAATGCCAATACTTCATGTGAATTGCTTCAGGATTCTTGTATAGCTGTGAGCAGTGTTTCACACTCTACTAGACGCAACTAATGCTCAGTGTTCTGGAAAGCCTGACTGAATCAGCCAATCAAACCTTCAAGAAAACCAAGTGTTACTTGTGTTTAGTAGAGAAACTTCTCAGTGCAGTTCTGCCATAGAAGAAGGCTGAAGCAATTTGACCGAAATGTTAGATTTTGACACTAGAATGAGATGCCACCCAGGAAGCATAGACACTGTTTATGCTGGCTACAGAGAACTTGAATTGAATTTGACTTTTCTTTTCTTTCTCAATTTTGAGAACAGGTAAATGTTTGTTACCTGTCACTCAGGTATGTAATAGATCTGAAAAATAAATTGTTTTCCATTCATAACAATAAACTGGATCAAAAACTATGGTCTGTGCACAATGTCTGCAAATTCTTAATTGTTTTCATCATACCCCTTGTCTCTTGGTTCAACTGACGAAAACCATCTGTTGAAAGTGGACAGAACTACTTAAGTTATGCACTCCATAATGTCAAAAACATTCCCCGAAGAGCTTAATGAGAGGATCAGTGACTAGCTGACCTGCTCGCTGACCCTGATGCAGTGGCTCCTCCCCTCACGGGACCTCCTCTCCTTGCCTCCATCACAACAGCCCTTTCTTCTTCCTCTTCCTCTCCAGCCAGCAGGGTCTCTTCATCTACAGCTCCATCCTCTTCCTCCTCCTCTTCCTCGATGACACTGCTCTGTATCCAGTCCCGGATGCGGTCTTTCTTGGCTGAGCGGTCCACTGTAGTCTCGATGCCGTACTGTGTCAGTGTATATAGCAGCTTGTTCTTCTCCTCAGGGCTACTGTGGAAGCTATACATGGATGGGCACAGCTCATCATCCTCACCTGCAACATTCCATACATCAACAGTGTATTCAGATTAGCAGGTGCTATACACAATTAGATCAGACTTATAACGAGCAACTTCACAGCTACAGATGGATAAAGAGTCATATATATCATATACTATGAAGTTTTCTGATTTTATACAAAATATTAAGAACAAATTGAACAATGAAAATAATTAGTTTACTGCAATCATTTCCTTGTTGTTACTAACTTATGTGAAACATTTTTAGAACCCAAGCACTAAATTTCAAACATCGATTATAGCATGTCATGTATTTATTCAGTTTCAAAAATTCAATCTATCAGATATCACAAGTCTGCTACAAGAACGTTCCTCTACATCAGGGGTCCCCAAAGTGGTCGATACCAACCCCTTGGCGTCGATAAGAGATTTCACGGGGTCGATTAATACAGAGGGTTTGAAGGGGGGTCAATTAATACTAAAGAGAATCAATTAACCTGTACAGGAAAAAATAGGAATGTTTTACTAACAATCAGGTCAATAAATTAAAGTAAAGCTCATCCTCTCAATTCTGGTATGTTTGCGAAGTCATGTGAAGTAAATGATAAAACTTTCAACCAATTACTTTTGCTCACTGAGGTAAGATGGTTGTCAAGAGGTGATAGTAACAGTATTGAGAGTTGGAGAGTGCCTTAGGAAAGTGGATTCATCGCTATGTGACAAGTTAAAACAGTGCAACAACCATCAGTTCTTTTTGGTAGATCTTTATTTGAAATTTATTCCATCTATCCATAGTTTTGTTCCTATTTTTTGAGATTACAATAATAGTAGAAAGTATCTCGTTTTTCTGTTAATTTTATTGGGTGGATTTTATAAATTATTTTGTAGAGTTGTTACACAGGCCTCCTTATTGCTTAGCATCAGAAATGCCAAAAATGATTACTTAAATACTTGTGGGGGTCGATAAGAAGGCAAATATCGTATCAAGGGGTTGACAGGGTAAAAAGTTTGGGGACCCCTGCTCTACATGGACTAACAGCATCATAATACTGACTTAATCAATCACAAGTCATATTAGGTTGTAATACAGTCTGGACCATTATTTTTAAACAGTAACGAGTTGTACTATACCCTAGACAAGAATAATACCACTAGAAATACTTAGGGAAGCATTTATGAAATTGTCTTGTGATTGACTACTGCAGTATTCTGACATGAATTCCACATTATTCTGACATGAATTCTACATGCAGAGTAATATTGTAGCAGAATCACGATCTTTGGTTATTCCCAAATATTGCTCGTCATACAAAGTAACCACTTTACAAATCCATCAGATTCATAAATACAACCGGATTAGATATTCCTACTGTCCATCCGGTTAACAGAAAGAATAGAATGCAATAATAATGTAGAAAGATCAGTGGCCCATTTGGCCATTTTTCAAATCCACCTGAAACCTGAAAATGATTTGTAAAGGAAGCAAAATACTGAATAAAAAGTGACTTACCAATTTATTAAGACAAACTTCTTATGAAGGCAGTTTGGCAGAATAAGCTGCCTTCAAATAAGACTAGAACACATTCAAACCATTCAATGTGACACTCTGCAGGTGCTATACTGATTTCCAGACATTAATATTTGGTCAAATTGCCTTCCAAAACACATTATATTGCACCATGTATACCATAGTAATGAATATTTTTGTTAATAAAATTCAATACTGCCAACTTTTTGGGTCCAAGGAGTAACCAAAATGGGGTGTTGTTTTATAGAAAATGTTGGAAGAATTTTTATTGAATGAATTATTGCAAGATATATTTTCAATTCAGTTGACTTTTATGTAGGGAATAGTCAAATGGTTTCACATTCAATGTTTGGGCGAATACAGTAGAAAAATGATGTAGTGGTATTTCGATATGATAATGATAAAGAAAGTATCTACTTTTGTTTGAAAGGTGAAAGTATAATTCAGTTCACATGTTTTAAGACGAAAAACTGTTGATTTAAATGGATTTTTAATAATTATACATTTCGCCAAAATTTTGCAAAAGTTGAGATATCTGTTATATTAAAAAAGTTAAATGAACAGAATTTATAGATCGATAAATGGTAGTACAGTGTTAAAAAAAAAGGATTGAAAGTAACCACTTTAGGATATAAAAGATACATACAATTGGGAGCGAAAACACAAATTGCTGGTATTTTCGTATTTAAGAGAATTACTAAAAATTGATAGTGACAAAATCAATGGGATGATAGAAGAAATAAAAATATAACATGATTTGGATGATTTAATAAAGGATTTTGACTTTAATGTGAGATTTTACGACCATGGTAAAATGCCTGGAGGAGATAGGAATTTTGAATAGATATCAAGAGATTATCCAGATTTAGAAATTAAAAAAAAAAAAAAATTGCACGACAGAAGTTACAACATTGTGCTTATTTCATTTTTACATTTGGTGAAGTGCTGAGAACTAATCGCGTTGCGTTTCAGCAACATCTGACATCCTATCGACGTTTGTTCGTTCTTGTGTATAACTATTCGGTATTAGTCCTAGAATAATGAACGCTTGAATGCTCCTTTTTCTTTAAACACCCATCTGATACATGATGTATATGCAGTTCCGTGTCGCTCTCGCTGTTCCACAACTGCGTAACGCGTCATAGTGTTTCACTCCTCAACCGATGCGCCACCACTTCAAAAATCATTTGAGGCGTGCAATGAGGTTAGTCTCCACCATGGGTCTCCACAAGGCTGCCTAACCCCAAGCCCGCCAGTGCATTTGAATTTGCCCGCCAGCAGCAGCGCTACAGAATACGTTACTTCAAAAACCTCTGCGAAAGCCTTATTGATGTTTTTTCTTACGTTTTGATTATAATTAAAAAAAAAAAAAAGAAAAAAAAAAAAAAAAACTTCTGCAAAGGTCTGGTTTTTACTTTTTGATTGTAATTAAACTGTGTTACTTATATTTTTGTTATATTTAAATATCTATTGTACTATAGACAAGTATTATGTGGCCCGCAGGATAACTTAGAATCGAAATTGTGCTCCATCTTCAAAATTGGTTGGGCAGCACATATGAAAACAATGTTATTTTAGAGAGCGGGAGAGTGAGGTTGGCCGACCTGACTGGCGGCCCGTCTCCGACGGCGACCTGCCGAGCCAGCGGTCCTCGAGGTATCGGGACACGTCGCGGAGGTCTGGCGGCCGCTTGTCGGCCCGCGGCTCCAGCATCTTGCGGAAGAGACGCTGTGCGCGCGACGACAGCTGCTTGAACAGCTTGGGGCGACGCACGGGCTGCAGCACGCCGGAGCTGCCGTGCCAGTGCAGGTAGCGCGAGTACCGTGGGTCGTCGGCCGCCGCCTTCTGCCACGGCAAGCACCCCGTCAGGCACACGAACACCACCACGCCGAACTGCCACACGTCGTGGCTCGTCTCCGCCCTGCAAACATGACAGCCGGCTGACAATACTCCCTCTCGGTATCACAATTAATTTTCAAGATTACAGCGGGTGACGAACAATACGGGATTATTGGTTGTTGAGCCCTACAATGTAGCAGATTTGGCAAGATAAAGCAAAAAGTTTAGAAGATTATATGTAGACTTTGAAAAAGTTGTGAGATTTGAAGATCACAGTAAAATACAAGAGGAAATTTGGAAGTATCTGGAAGTATCGCTCGCCAAGAATAGCTGTCCAGAATTAATTTGCTTATATCGTTGTATCAACTTTGACGAATTTTTTAGCCAAAGGGTTGTGCAAATTTGGTATACATGTACCTTGGGCATGAATAAATTGTAAATAAATAAAATATGAGCTGCGTGTCTTGTCCTTCCAAAATTAAGGTCACGCTACTCTCGCAGCTACAATATCTCGAGTATTTGTTTATCAGAATGGCTCAAAAAGTTCTTGGGCTCGATGGTACATTTATTTTATTATAAATCTGTAAGCAGACTGCGTCTGTCTGTCCCTTTGTGCAGGAATAAAGCAAAAACTACAGAACCAAGTTGGATGGGTTCCATAGTTTGAGTCAACTCAGATAAACATCCACCCTTTAGTCGACTGGCGGGAAGTTGCGAGGATGGCAAATCCACCCTTTGAATATATATATATATATATATAAATTAACTTTGATTATTTATTTATTTAGTTTTCTTAAATATAGTGCGTTAGAATAAATGGAAAACCTTAATCAAAACCACTATATCAAAGATTAACACTTCCATAAGCTTAAGGAAATTGTGGAACTTAATTTACGCTAATGATCGCGAAGATACTACATTACAAACGTTATTCTTTTCCCCTAAAAGAAAAACAAAATGCAAAGCATTTTATGCACACCAAGTAGGTAAGGTAGTAGTGTTGCCCAAAATCGGTCTTGGTCTTGCAGTCTTGGTCTTGGTCTTGCATTTTTGCAAGACCAAGACCAAGACCAGGTGTATTGATGCAAGACCAAGACCAAGACTGGCCAAGTCTTGTCTTGTTCTTGCATTTGGGCAACACTATAAGGTTGTGAGAGATTGGAACAAATTAACTAAACTAATAACGAACAATAAATTTCAAGGTTTGAAGGATTTTAAGGTGAAGATATGGGAAAAAAACGTAATTAAGTCCGTAGGGAAATTGTCCCCGGGGCATTAGCCTCATCACAATTAATAATAACAACCAGAATAATAATAAATGCTAACACCAAATATAAGCCTTTGTAAGTTACATATTATTTCATGGTGAAATACGAAATTACTGCTTCATTACGTGAATTTATTATTTATTTGTAGTGACTAAAGATTATTTGTGAAGTTTCTTCTCTCATACTTTGTCTGATCCTTTTCGAACCATTGTAGTATGTGTAAGGTCTGCCCCTCTGTGACAATAGCCCCGTTTTACCAATGATAATAATAATAATTCCGTGTGGTCTTAGTGACCAGGTAACAGGGTTTCTATTGGCGGCGCATTCCGCCCCTGTAGTAGCAGCCTTATCCTAACCCGGCAATCCTACCGGGTACAGGGGAGCTACGGTTTAGCTGGAATCCGAACCATGGATGCGTGCTCGTGTTCTTCACATTACACAGCAAGCTGTGCCAGAGGTGAAGGTCGGGTTAAGAGCCTATGAAAATCCCTGCCGAGACAGGGATTCAAACCGAGGACCTTCCAATCTCCAGTCAGAAGCCTTAACTATACAGCCACCAAAGCGGTCTGTTTTAGCAATGATGTTAATGTTGCAATCAGATCACATATTTTTTGGCGGAAGAAAAAAGTTACGATTCGTACTCATATTGAAAACATGAAGAATAATTTCTTCATTGATCAAAGAGATCTCTTCCTAGTATAATGCCCTCATTTTAAAGTTTAGTCATCAAAATTCTGTTGTACCCTCATGATACTGTAAAAATAATATAGAATTACACTGATCCGTAATGGGCTGACCATTGCCTGTTACGGTTTAATTTATGATAAGGTTGTACGATTAACAATTTGTTCTTCATCGTTACTTTAAGTATGTGCAGTAAACTACATAAATTCTGTAAATGCAAAATATTGTTCTAGTTTTAGCCACTATCATAAATTCTTGTATGTTAAGGGAGAAAACATGAGATAATTCTGATCATTTGTTTAAGTGAACACAAAGGAATATGTATAAAAGAATAAAAGTATTATAAGTGATAAAGTGAAAGTAATGTGATAGTGTGATTCCTTTGGATCTTTGTGTCTCCTTGTTGACAGTATTATTGGATAACAACATTAGCAACAGAAATTCAGCGTATTATTAAGAACAAAAGCAAAGGACATAGGTTGAGCTGATTTTAGAAAACAATAATTTCCTGCATGGATTCTAATCCCAAAATCTGCCGAAAACCAGAATAATGTCTAAACCACAGGTTTTCTGGCCGACAGACCATTTTTTTAAAAAAAAAAAGAATTACTCATTGCCCCTATTCAGAAAAAAAAACACACCTACTCCTCTTCTTGAAGCAAAAAGTATTACCCATAGTGTTCCAACTCTTTTGGAAACGGTGATTCAATTGCACCCCTCTTAGACGAAGTCTACAACGTCGTTATAGAAAAACCAGGACAGATTTTTAAAATTATTTATTAAAATTTTTCATATTTTAAATGACAAATACATATTTAAAAATATTAATAATTAGAGGAATGAGCTCGGAATAATTAGACTTATTTTTCGACATTTGGTGTCTTATTTGTCATCAGCAATCTTAAATCACTACGGTCACTTTCTTAGTGTTACATTGCATATGATGGTGTGAAATTCAATGAAAAACGCATATGATTTAGCCCAAAAAGCCGCTTATGATACTGGAAGGCCGGGGCGGCGGTTGATCCTCCGCGCACCCTAAATTTGCCTTGGAGCAGAAACGCTCCCTATGATCTTTTCAACGTCCACTGGAGGGTGGCACCACCTCGTCTAAACCCTCTGGATAGCTTGTTTCAATTATGCATTGGAAACACGTCAGTTCCTTACCCCTTTACGTCTTTTTTGTGACATACATTGATTAAGGATAACAACCTTTTCGACACAAGAAACAGCAAGGACTCAAATATTTTTAGATTTTCTGTAGGACTGCATTGTGACACAAACACAATACCGTTGACCGAGCTCTAGGCTGGTCTGACGTAAGTCTCTGACTCGGAGCCAACAGGCGTGGGATTTCCCACTCAGTGCTGTGTGACACCACGATACTGCGTCAACGACCGGCCCTGTTTGACGGCGAGTTAAATCGGTGAATGGAATAAGCGGCATGGCCCAACACCTCAGCACCATTATATGCCTATCGCAGTCTGGCGACTTTCCACACCTAATGCTAGATGGTGCGGATGAAACATTTAAATCCACCTCGAGTGACCCCTTAGGTCACGAACCATATAAACATATCTGCACAGCATTGTTAACAGGGAAGAAAGTAATCTATGATTCTGCGAATCTCTAGGAGCACTTGATCATATACCATCTGAACGAACATCTGCAGATGATCGAGGTGAACGGTATGGAGTGAAGCTCACTGGGAAAATTAAAAGTAGCTACAGAAAGGAAAACACCTCAAGGCAAAACTAGACACGTTGTCAAATTTTGTGTCAAATGCAGCTAAGGAGTGATATTGGCTTTATTGTGGCTAACAACCTCTAAGTCTTCTGCAAAAATCTAAAATGATTGAAGAGAGACATCGCAAATTGTTTTAAGAGAATACGTTGTTGCCGGAAGTGTCACTTCTGAACTAACGAAGCCCACATGGATACCAACGATAAATAAACTTTTCAGTTGGATTTTCAATTTTTTTTAGGCGTTAATCTGTAGTAGTTTGATTGATAGGTGTCATAATAGAGTCAGGGATTATAGAATAATTGTACCATGTTATGTAATTTATATGGTTATTTTTTAAACTAGGAAATGTTACTACAGAATTGGAAATCAATGGTATGTTACGGAATGTACAGATAATAAATAAATATATAAATAACCTCATTCTGAAAAAGCAGGAGTAAGCAAATACTATGCTAGGGGCCCCGTGCCCTCTATTGGAGCCCCGCCTAGGATTATCGCAAACCTCCCAGTCAAACCATATAGGCGACCTTTTTTTAGCTCTGCTACATTCCCGGACGGCGAAAACCAAGGGCCCCTTCTTCACATTTGCTACGGGTCCCGTGCTGTTTTAATCTGGCCCTGGAACTAATCATAGGGTAGGTTAGATAGGCTGTAAAGGGTTCTTGAGACGTAACACCAGCCTTACTCCTGGGTTCATCCCGGCTGAATGGAACATTAAAAAATAAGTATTGTTATGTTAATCACGTAATAGCGAGATCTGTTTTTGAAGTACCAAAAAGCACTGATGTTCACCTACTTGTAAGTGTCGTCTGTGTCGACAAGCAGCACCTCTGGCGGTGAATAGGGCAACCACTCATTGCGTCTGCGCACCAGAGTCCCCGAGCGACGTGTCTCGCCGAAGTCGCAGAGCTTGATGCGCGAGAAGTCTGACCGAAACACCAGTACGTTGTCCAACTTGACGTCACGGTGCACCAGCTCTCGAGTGTGTAGATGGTCCAGCGCGGACGCCAACTGTAACAGTCGCATGTGTTGAGCGTGGCGCACGTTCCTAATTGGTCGAATCCTGAGAAGCAAACGACAGATGTACCTACAATGGCAATATGTCTATTTTCACATTCTTTGAATCGAGCAGATGATCTTTGTTACAACATACATTTTAGCAAGAAAAAGTGAGATTTTTTTTTTAGAGAAAAACCCAAATATTGTGCAGAAAAAAGTTCATTGGGAGCGCAAACTGCTCGCGAAATAAACAAAAACGCTGCATTCGGTGATGATTTAATATAAGAGTTTTACATGTGAGCCAATTTTGTTTTGAGCGCCATGAATAATATGAAAGAAAGAAAATTTTATGATACTAATCTTGAGGCTTGACACTCGTGTTATGAACACTTTTGAAGCGTGTAACCAAAACAAGGACATGAACGAACGAAATCAAGCGTTATGTACTTTCCTCGTGTTCTAAGGTAATGTTTACATGCTATAAGCTTGATCAAACCTCACAGCTTCTCGACAGAGCATTCATAATAGCTTCCGCACAGTTGTGAGGTCAGATCTTTCATGACAGCAGTCTGGGGCAGAGCCGGATCTAGGTGGAGTGAGGGGGAAAGCAACGGGGGCACGTGCCCCGGGCGGCAATTTCAAGAGGGCGGCAATCTAACGGTTCAGTTTTTGCCCCGGCTCTGATAATTCCTAGTATGCCTCCTTCTGGAGGATCCAACCAACCTTCAGGTTAGGTTTTTATACTGTCTATATATTTAATCTTTCCAATCTAATACTATTATATGAGCAACTCTTATAAACAAATAAAATTAATTTTCACAAACTTCTCTAAGGATTTTGATGAAATCTTGCATTATGAACAGAAATCGAAAGATTCCGAGAGAAGATCGGTCACCCAGGTACTTTTCTTTTAACAGTGTAAGTGCAAAGCAAATCATATGTAGTTATTTGAAATCTGCGCGTAAGTGCAAATAATATCAACGTTAATCAATTATTTGAAATTTCCTGGTTAGCGAAGCAGCGCTGTGGTGGTTGACAGTTTAACTAACAGCTGGTATTATCGGACTCGCCGAAGCTTTCCGAATTATCGAATTCCCATCCAGCCTCCAGTTTCAATATCTTTTATTAAAGTCGATACTATTGCCTGTTGTAGCGAGATGACTAGATGGGTTATCTCGTACAATTTAAATTAATTATTGTTTGATTTAATAAACATAAGAAATAAATAGATAATCTTTTTCGAGCTGGAGACAGAAATTCGCGTCTAGCTAAGAGTTGTGTTAGCGTGAACGACACTCTGACTTAAGCCGGAAGTGTCCGACTGGCAAGTCGACGCTGATACCGGTGAGAAAGGCTGGACGCTGGGAATTTTGCGGATGGAATCCTTGAATGGGCGTTTGCTCGGTGTCGTGGGCAAATTATTCCTACATATCGTACCGAACAATCCCGACAAAACCCGAAGACTCTTGGCAAATGAGAGGCAATATATTAGTCGGCAAGAGGGGATATTTTTACGAAGCCAATCCGATGTGTTTATTTCCTCACGTGATTAGAAATATTAAATTTTTTTCCCCCATGAGACACGCGGAGGAGGAGTAGGACAGACGAGCTCTGAGAGGCGAGAAGTCGGCACTCCGTCCAGAACGATCGCGCTGGCAACTGCCTGCCAGAGGACTGCGGATTATTTCGTTATGGAGGCTTCGATGTCTGAGCGCCAAGACCGGTCGAGGTTGTCACTTGTGCTGGTTGACGTGACAAGTGCCTTGCAATACCTGGACAGGTGCGCTGTTTGAGAGAAGATAGCGCTCTTATTGCGACGCTTCGTGCAGCCAGACAGACACGGTAATTATACCTCCAGAAACAGTGTGTACTCAGACGAATCATTGAGACAGCCATTTAACGGCCTAATGAGCAAGAGTTCTTATGACGCCGGACATTAATTCCTGAGCTAGTTGTGTATAAAAGCCGAGTGCTTTTTGGTTTTCTTTATCCAGTTTGAATTGAAAGACTGACTTCCATGTTTGGAAACTGTCAATAACTATTATTTGTGGGAACAAATTAACTCCCTGGCGCCCTATGTAATCCAGTTAAATATGATGTTTTCTTGTTATCATTGTAATACAAGAATCGCTCTCATTATACATAAGAGAGTTTTGCTTCAGTTGCATATAGAATTTGTAACTGTTTGTAATGTACATGTATTGCAATTTCTTAGCTTCAAATAACAATAATTGTTTGTTTGCTATTTCGCATCTGTAAGACGAGGTATTGCACTGAATTGTATTTTGCACAGACAGATGTTTAAGATTAATGATAAATATACCTCTGTCTGTAAGCATTCATGAGTACCAAATAAACCATAATTTTAGGATCTTTTCAAATACTAATAACAGAAGGAATGGTTTCACCTCTGTTTCCTGAAATTAATATATATGCTTTGCAGATGGCAGTGGAAGGTGGTGATTTAAATTATGCATGGTAAGCAATTAATCTCCCCCACAGACAATCCGCTACACTGTATAACATTTTTCGTAAGAGGAACCAATAAACTTGTTCTAAGGGAAGGCGGAATGTATGAAAGTTATAGTACTTTTTCAGGTATGTTACCCTATTGTGTAAGGAAGAGGATACTGAGGGAGAGCATCACAGTGCTTTTTGCATGAATGACTTGTGCTGGCAGGCGCTCCTATTGGCAACTTCGCTTCGCCGAAAATATTTACCGAGCCGCGTGTACGGAATGTGCCAGGGAAATTGCTTCTGTTGGCAGTTGCCGAAGGTGTAACAGCGATCGTCAGATGTAGGTAAACCATAGTGGTCATCCTACGGAAAGGTGATTTCTTTCATCTATTTTCTTTTAAGACTGAACAGAATTTTCTAAATCACTACTAGCTATGTGTAACTCTTCGAAGTCTTCTATCACAAGGTTTTACTTCAAGGAAAATTTAAATCGCTTTTTTATTTTTTTATTTTATTTTTTTGCGCACAGTATTTTTTACAGTAGGTTCAAACAACTTTAAGTCTCCACAGGTAATAAGAGACTTAAATAAAAAGAAGACACAAATGTGCGGTTCGACATGCAACTGTTAAGCGCTCGGGGTGGTTAGTCGAAATTATCGTTCCATGACGTAAGCAAATTTTCCGGCACGTATCCGGACACAAACTGCGACATGATTTGCGACGCAGATGGCTATCAGCTAATAAGAAGGGACTCATTTGTCTGCACGAGACCGGTTGCCCTAAATTGCTTCCGGCATTCACTTCTCCCCACCGAGCGACATTGATTAAACTGATGAACTATACTTCGTCCCTGCTTAAACCAAAATATGTCTCGCGAACAATTCATCTAAGTTGAGGATGTGCAGCGAGCGTTACATCGGTAAGGTTAACTTAATCGAAGGATAATGTAACTATCATTTACATTTCCCATATTATCACAAATAATATTTCATTTAGTGTTAAAAAACTTCTGCCTCATCTGATTAATTAAAGTCGACGAACATAAAGGCAGAAACTAAACGTTCCATTAAAGATAAGTCGGCAGGATTTCTAAAAATTCTAACTCTTGTCGCTGAAGGTAGTAATCCACATTTGACGATTCTGTGAAAAAATATTGGGTGAGTCCTGAAGAGGTGTAGGGGTCCTTCGTGCCCATGCATCAGTTACTCGCAGTCAGCCCGTGAGGGAGTTAGTATACTGAACGTAGGTCGTGTTTTCATTTGTTAAGAAATGAAGTGATCAGTTCATTTGTTTAATCAGGTGGTTAATTCTTCCTTGACCTAACATATGAGTCCTTTATATTTTCAAGGTATCTACCCTTCCGGCATAATAACTGTTTTAAATGCTGAAATGTTCACGTTGTAAATGGACTGTAAAATAGAAACAATTTCAGTCATCATGTAATGGGTAGCCCTGACGGTTGTCTTTAGAATCCCTGGTGCACCATGGAAGCTTTAAACAGCCCGTGTTAAGTGTTTTATAGAACTTACGTTGCTAAACGTACAAGTAAAAAATTTCTGATATTTCGATTTACAACAATTTATTATTCAAAAAATGATTTCCTGCGGTACTACACGCAATACTTCTTTACGTTATACACACATTAAACGAAATTTGATTCTCTGTTATGTTATGAATGCGATGTAAGGGTTTGGGAGAAACTATATTAGCCACTCCAACCAAATGTCAACCTCTACTTCACGTGGTGCACCCCGTTTGACGGATGAGGCTCTGGCGACTGAAAGATTCCCGGTACAAGGAATCGCCCACTGCTTGCCAATGGCCTCCGAAAGGAGGGCGGAAGAGCGGGGAGTGATTCAGGGCACCCTCTTGCCCTTGGGGTTGGAAACTGCACTTAAGGGCAGATGAATCATAAATGATCAACGGCACGGGGTTGCAGAAGGCAACGGGAAAACATTGTATTAAAGACCCTAGAGGTATTCCGAGGTTATGTAATCCTCTCAAATTACATATATCATGATGGCTTCTTCCTGGGTAAAATATTCCGGAGGTAAAATAGTCCTCCTATCGGATCTCCGGGTGGGGACTGTTCAGGGAGGAGTCATCAGAATGGATAGAAACATTCTACGAGTCGGAGCGTGGAATGTTAGAAGTCTGAATAGGTGTGGTAAATTAGAAAACTTAAAAAGGGAGTTGGAACGACTTAAATTAGATGTTGTTGAGATTAAATGGAAGGAAGCACAGAATTTCTGGTGGGGGGCACACAAGCTGTCTGTGGAGTAACTGGTGTAGGATTTGTAATTAATAAGAGAGTACGGAAACGGGTGAGTTATTGTGAACAGTTTAGTGACATTTTGAAGAGGTTAGAAACTATGCCATCCCTAACCACGTTAGTACAAGTGTACATGCCAATGTCACCAGAAGATGATAAAGAAATAGAGAAAATATACACCGAAATTGAAGAATTAATCCAATATGAGAAGGGGCAGGAAAAACTAATAATCATGGGTGATTGGAATGAGGTAGTGGGAGAAGGAAAAGAGGATAATACTGTAGGAAGTTTTGATTTAGGGGAAAGAAATGAGCGAGGAAGCAGATTGTTACAATTTTGTGAAAGATATAAAGTAGTCGTGGCGAACATACTGTTTAAGAGTCATGCTAGAAGGACATACACCTGGAAACATCCAGGGAATACAGGCAGATATCAACTAGATTGTACCATGGTCAAACAGAGATTCAGGAATCAAGTTGTAGACTGTTAAACATACCCAAGAGCAGACATAGACTCTGACCATAATCTGATATTTATGAAGTGCAGGCTGAAATTCAAGAGAATAAAAAGCAACACAAGAAGAACAGATTGGAAGTGAATAAACTGAAACAATCTAACACGAGAGAAAAGTTTGCAGAAATAGTAGACGTGGGTCTAAGTAGTAACTCGGAAAAGGATTCAACTGAGGACGAATGGAATGCATTAAAGACCGAAATAATGAAAGCTGGTAAAGAGACATTAGGCTTCAGGGTACAAGCCGCCCGAAAACCTTGGATCACAGAAGAAATTTAGGAGTTGATGGAACAGAGGAGAAGGCACAAAAATGCTCAGGATGAAACAGGCAGAGAGCAATACATGCAATTTAGAAATCAAATAAACAGCAAAGAAGCAAAAGAAAGATGACTACAAGAAAAGCGTGAAGAAGTATTAAAGCAAATGGTCGTAGGTAAAGTAGATGTGGCATATAGGAAGAACAAACAGAATTTTGGAGAAATGAAGAAAAGAGGTATAAACATTAAAGCTGCCGATGGGAAACCTCTTCTTAAGGTCAGAAGATAAAGCTAATCAATGGAAGGAATACATAGAGAAACTGTATGATGGAGATGATTTGAACAGCAGTGCATTAGAAAAAGAAGTTGATGTCGACATTGATGACTTAGGTGATCCTGTTTTGAGGAGGGAATTTGATAATGATTTGAAATCAAATAAGGCAGTTGGAATTGAAATCCCTAGGAGAAAAAGGAACACAAAGATTACTCAAACTGATATCAAAAAGTTATGAAACAGGTGAGATTCCCAATGATTTTAATAAAAGCGTCATCGCGTCATCTTCACACTTCCAAAGAAAGCACAAACTGACAATTTGAGAATTGTCGCTCTATAAGTCTAACATCACATGCCTCAAAATTACTGACCACAATAATATACAGAAGGATGGAAAGGGTAGTAGAAGAGATAGTAGGTAAAGACCATAGAAAGAACCGCGGTATAAGAAAAGCAATTCTGGCGTTAAGATTAATACTTGAAGGGCGTATCAAGAAAAATAGAGACACTCTTATGGCGTTTGTTGATTTAGAAAAAGCTTTTGATAATTTTAGGTGGGACAAGGTGTTCAAATTTTAAAGAAGTAGGATCTAAAATATGGAGATAGTAGGATACTCTATAATCTTTATAAGAATCAAGTAGCTATTATAAAAGTAGAGAATCATGAGAGACATGTATAAATTAAAAAGTGTTTGAGAAAAGATTGTAGTCTATCATCATTAATATTCAACTTGTATGTAGAAGAAGCAATAAAGGAAGTGGAAGAACGATTTGAATGTGGCGTAAATGTTCAAGGAGAAAAATTCAGTATGCCTCGATTTGCTGATGACATTGTCTTGTTAGCAGAACAGGTGGAGGGTATTGAGAAGTTACTGAATATCATGAACAAAATAATGAAGGAAATTTTTTGACTAAATGTAAGCCAAAGTAAGAAAAAATTGATGAAATGTAACAGAAATGATACCAGTAATAATAGATTAAATATAAAAATAGGGTCAGATGCGATAGCAGAAGTTAGTGAATTTTGCTACTTAGGAAGTAAAATTACAACCGATGGACGAAGCAAGATTGATGTTAAAATCAGAACAGCAGTAGCAAAAAGAGCTTTCACGAACAAGAGAAATCTTTTTGTTTCAAATATTGATCTAGGACTCAGAAATAAACTTTTAAAACTCTATGTGTAGAGAACCGCACTTTATGGTAGCGAAGCTTAGGAATACCAAACAGGAGGAAAATTGAAGCATTTGAAATGTGGTGCTACAGAAAAATGGTTAAAATTAAATGGACGAGTTTTGGAAATGATGGGCGAGGAAAGAAGTTTGTGGAAGAAGCTTACATAAAGAAGAGACAGGATGGTAGGTCATATTTTGAGACATGCAGGATTAGTTAATATGTTAGTGGAGGGAACAGTTGAAGGTAAGAACTGCAAAGGAAGACAGAGATTAGAATATATGAAGCAGATAATTGAGGACGTGGGTGTTAAGGGATATGTTGAGATGAAAAGGCTAGCGCATGGATGGCTAGGAATGGAGGATTGCATCAAACCAGTCGAAACACTAATGACTGCAAAAAAAGTGAATAACCGATAGAGTTAATGAGCGAAACTAAGTAGGATTGTAAAAGTAAACTGGAACTTCAGTACATCTCTAAGAAATTAATTGAATTGAAACGTTAAAATGAATATAGCGAATGGAGAGTTTAGTATGATAGTCGAGAGGCTAAAACTAGTATCTAACTATGAAATTTTGTGTTAATCTGATGAAATGGGAGATTTTTTATCCATAAAAATATTTCTCTGATAAACAAGCGAAGAGATACTTTTATCACATAATCTGTAACTAGAACTGTTTGCGAGGACTTTTGGTCAGGACATTTGAATAAATTCTAAATTACATACCAATACGAGAACTGTACTTAATTTCTTGTTTATGTAGAAAGGAAAGATACAGACACGTAATGGCAAATAATCAGAACTATTGAGATTTGGCCAAACGAGTGTTTTAAAACTGCAGTAAGTAATTTTTAAAGAAAATCATTGTTTTTACTGCTTTCTAATGGTATCAGTTAGTTTAGTGATAAAATTACTAAAACATTACCTATTCGAATAATACTCCACTTTTATTTACATGCTTCCATGGTCTAAAACTTTTCTCTAAAGCATCACAGGGCCTTGCGTAGAAAGGAGTCATCATTTCAGTCAGACCTAAGCCATGTGCAGTGAGTTACTTGGGGATGCTGCCAAGTGCAACCTGAACAAGCTCATAGTTTCGCCTGCCTGGCATGGCATTTGCATAGTGTTTATGAGTTTTGAACTACGAAACGACACTTAAGCGTTAATAAATAATTAACAACGAGATCTAATTTTATTTTATTTAGTAAATGTAGATATTGTTATTTTCATTTTAATCTACCTATTTATATTCAAACCTGGTTTCACTTTAAAGTCATGTTTCTGGTTGTATGGAGGAAATCTGAGTGTCATTAAAATAAAATAATAATAAAAAGAAACCGAGCAAGTGCCAGTAGACCATCGCGCAATCAGGATTCTGTAGTATAATGACCTTAAAGGCTCGTTCGCACTGGGCGAGTAATTTAGTCGAGTGGCGAGTAGTTTAGTAGCTAAATTACTCGCCACTGACCAAAAATCGTTCGCACTGCGGTCGAGTACAGTACACAAGTAGCGTGGTATTTTGCCAGCAGGCTGCATCGCAATCAAATGAATGAGCATATACAGCTCATGTTAAGCGCTATTTTAGATGAGATGGATGAAGAAGTTTATGCGATAAAAAAAAAATGGGTACGAAAATGGGTTAATAGAAGGGATAAAATAGGAGATTCAAATTGTCTTCTGAAGGAATTAGCATTAGAAGATCCCTACGAATAGTTTGAGAATGTCCAAAAGTGAAAATGCAGTCGCAAATCCAGCGTGAAGATCCCTATTTAAGGTGTGCAATGTCGGTAACTGCGTAATTACAGGCAATACTCTACTTTATTGCCACCGGATGTAGTTAAGGACACTGACACTTCGTATTTATACATGGAAAATCAGCTATTTCCTAATTCATCAGAGTGTGAAGGAATCTATGAAAACATTAAAGGAATTGAAGTAATGTTTCATAGAGATGCATCCAGTAAACTGAATTATTTTACTGAAGGAGTGTAAACAGTTTCAGTACCTACGCCTAAATTTTTGGACTACTTTTTATTTAACTTCTTCTAAAAAGATTTTTATCGCTTTAGGTAGTACTTTTAATAAAAATAGGAATAATATCTTAATGTATAATCTGGATGTTATTTTAATTAATAAAATTGTGCACTAAGCAGATGTTTTTAATTTTCAATTTATTTCTCACCAAATCCAGGTATGTTTATTGTATTTTACAAATGCATGCGTGCAGATTGCATCCTTTGTTTGTTTTTATAGTTGGGGACTTAATATTCTACAAGCATTCATATTCTACATATTTAGAAACAAATTTTAAAAATGTTTCTTCCTTCCAGCGAAACGACATTTTTGCAGCAGCTAATGAACTCGATTCAAACAATACGTTCAGACTTTGTTTAGCCAATGAGCGAGTGGCAGTGCCGCGTGGTGGGGGGTGCTACTCGCCCGGTTTAATAGAACGAAACGGATCGACTCGACTAAACTACTCGACTAAATTTCACTGTTCACACACGTTTAGTTACTAAATCACTCACCACTCGACTAAATTACTCGCCCAGTGCGAACGAGCCTTAATAGATCTGTATGTGGTAAGTCAGTGGACTCCACGCCCGTCCTGCGTTCAATTATAATTATTATCATGTTACCTATTAGGTAGTTATTATCCCATCAGTTACTAGTACTATCGTATGCCAAAGTAACCAACAACTTAAAAACTTGTGATTGTTTCGCTAGCAATATACAAACCATATTAGAATTACTTTTTAAATGTAGGATGTGATCAATAATGAAGACAGTTTGAAATTACTGGCAATATCATTTTCGAGATAGACCCGATTACAAGAAAGGTCTAAATATGATACTTTTTTTCTCAGTGAAGATAATTGAAATATATAGTCCTCTTGACACTTGGGAAAATAATTTTAGCATGGTCCTCTTGTTTAGAATTACCATCCATCACAGAATACACTTTGACTTTTTTTAAATACGACTTTCAGCTTTGGAACATATATTATATCACGCAAATTTGAAGTCTGCAAACTATTCCGTTTAGAGCAGGTCTCGCATTCGGAAGGATGAGAGTTCGAATCCCGGTCAACTCATCCAAATTTCTGATTTTCGTGACTTCCCGAAATCATTACAGTCGTATGCTGTATTGGATCCTTCGAAAAAAGACATGGCTAAATTCCTTCCCGTTCCTTGCCCCCAGCCCTTTCCCACCTGTAATGACATCGCTGACGATGTGTAAAGCCATAAGAGGGAAAATAAAGATTTACGAGCTAGAGGTGTGTGACAGCCGGACAGAGTGTGTAGTGACGGGAGTGCCCCGTTTTCCTGCAGGTATGGAACCGTAAAAAGGGCCAGTCTACACTTCCTTTGCCTTTCCTGAAGGACTTTAACAGTTATACCCATTGCAATCCAAATTGTATGTATTTAATAATCCAATTATCGACATTTTTTAAAAATATTACACGAAACATAATTTGGAGATGTGAAATCAATTACAATTTAAACAGCGGGTAAAAATATTATTTTCTTGTGTCTGGTTTATTGTGATAACAAATGTGAATAATATGCATAGGGATTGAAATCATGTTGTGTTGCTGATGGGTATGATATTAAATGTCTGTGTGGTTAAATGAAACTACAAATTTTTTAATCACCACACTTCAAATAAATAAAATGGAGAGGGCACTGTTCGAGAAGATAAATGACACACAGTGACTTTTTTCGGAGTGCTGGAAACAATCCAACAAGTCAGAAATGTTATCCGGTGCTTGAGCAGTGAACATGCATCGGCTGCAATAGACAGATATTTGGCCACTGTTGCCAGACACTTATCTTTCTAGACATTATGCGAACTAAAATGGTAGACACGAAAGTTTTTAAGACACGTACAAATAACCACGTCATCTTTTTAGAGAGACACTTACGCTACAATGAACATGACGGAAACTACACACGCCAGAGTACGTAGCGATCTTTGTACTTTGAGATCATTGCGATATGGGGGGATTACATTAACTCTCTATTGAAAGCGTCAGGTATTACTGAAGATAAAATATAATAATAATGGTATGTATTTAAATATCAATCCAGTTCACACCGAGCGTGGTGGTGTAACGGATAGCATTCTGGCCTCGCATTCGGGAGGACGGCGGTTCGAATCCCCGTCCGGGCATCCAGATCTGGGTTTTCCATGGTTTCCCGAATCACTCCAGGCAAATGCCGGGATGCTTCCTTAAAAAGGCCATGGCCGAACTCCTTCCCATTCCTTGCCCCCATCCTTTCCCCCCATCCTTTCCCGTCGCTAAAGACCTCGCTGTTGAAAGAGGTAAAGCAGTTAAAAAAAAAAGTTCACGTTGGAGTATAACGTGATTCACGGTGTCTTTATTTGTAGATCACTGCATTGCCAACTTCCCGTTATTATTGGGTACTCTAATGTTTGGTACATCTATAACAAGACGAGGAAAGTAAGAACATATAAATCTCGATCTGCAACTATAATTGAAAGTCTATCCAGAAGAGATTTGAAAAGATATGTCTTATCATTCCGTGGAATATGATTCCAGATACTACTCAGAGAGAGCAACATATGTTACAGTAATCTTTTTTTCTCGTTTCAATTACAACATCAAATACACTAGACGAATAAAGGCCTAATCGGGGTACCCGTATTTCGAGACGTGGTCATGACAATAAATGTACCATTGTTTGGATCTGGCCACAAGAACATGTGGTCAACCAGTTTATCACTAATGCGAGAGTATGTTTGCAGTACCTAAATCCAATTCGAAGTCTGTTCAGTGAGTTCCTTATAGGCCACTATTCTTTAAACCCAAGTGGCAGACCCTCTTTCAGCTTGATGCTTCTGTCAGGACGGTATTCTTTCAGTATTTGTAGTCCCGTTCAGGTGCGTTAGGGAGCGTTCATAAATTACGTGAATTGGTCTGAGCGGGGGGGGGGAGGGGGGAAGAGTTGGCTGGAAAGCTACGCTGGACTAGGTGGAGGGGAGGGTGGATTCCGAGGCAAGCCACGTATTTTTTTTCATTCATATTATTTGTCATAGTTAAAACAAGGTACAGAACACACAACAGCATGTAAATATTTATTTCCATCATTTAACCATCTCTGTATGTAATTTACGACAGTCTGACTATATGGAATAAATAAGGAAAACAGCTACGTGAAATGGAGCTACGTAGTTAATGGACATTCACACCACCTCGTTGAATAGTCCTGAATGAGTAAGCACCGACTTTCACACTCTTACTTCTTTCATCTGCACATACACAAGTCAGAACAAACAGACTACACTTAAAAACAATCACCACAATCCTTGACAAATATACAACAATACTAAGAATCAAATGGAAGAAAGAGACCTGACCGTTCTTCCTCAGTATGCAGGTAGTCTCCTGCTGGAAGATCCAATCAGCCTTCTCCAAATACCGTCATATACAGGAGTATTCATACGTAATTCGCTATGGTATACTGCATAAATTTCATGTTTGTAACATTTTAGCGCTGGTTGATTACATCTTTAAAGTATCAGCAGTTTTGTCTTCGTTAGTACTGCAAACTTGTAGCGTGGTAAAAGTGAATCTTGGGTTAATATAGACTCCAAGTAGTCTGCTGTCATTGTAAGGCTTAAACTGAACAGTCTGGCGCTCTGGATTACCTGTTTGGCGACTCTCTTGGAGTAGAGCTCTCCAATGCCGGCGTCTGACACGTTGGAGGTGAGGTCGCCGAGTGGGGCGTACTCCTGGGAGAACACGTAGAAGCCGGCCGTCTCGAAGGCGACGTCGTACGTGGTAATGACGTTGCGGTGTGCAGACAGGTGGAGGCTGTAGTGGAACTCGCGGAAGAAGTCTCTGAGCGCGGTGTAGGGCTTGGGGAGCGCTTTGAGCACCATCTCGGTGTCTGTGGCGCGGTGCTCTACCAGCAGGATCTTGCCGAACCATCCCTCGCCCACGATCTGCAGAATATCGAACTCCTCCGCCAAGTTCACCTGCGGACAAAACGTGGATGCTTAGACATACGAGGGCATCGTCAGCTCAAATTAAGTGCACATTTTATATTTCTAGTATTTCTTTTTTAAAAGATTTTAATTAAAGCAATGTCAATCTTTTATTCATAAAATTTAATATTTACTCTGCAATAAAAGGTTTTCAAAATTATTGTATTGTATAAGATTTTTTAAATTAGTTTCGTTGTTGTATGTACCGCACCTTCCCAAACTAACGTGACTACATACATTGTGTGAAGGGTTACAAACCTTTTTTCCCTTCCGATAAAAAATCAAAGATGCTGTATCGTTATTTTGTATAATATTTAACCATTAATTTCATTACTGACATATTAACTTCAAAATCAGTTCTCCGATCTGGGTAAAGCCAAACACACAATAAGTTATTGTGTGCAAACAATATGATGCATCCGTCAATGTGGGTACGCGTGAAAAGGCTATACCACACTAGATAAATAAGGCACAATGGGACGAGTAAGACAGAAGGCATACTGGGGAAGAACAGTGGAGCTGGTGACCAAGTAGGGGAGAAAGGAATGAAATAATGGGGGAGGAAAGAAGTCTGTGGAAATGTCTCACAAAAAGAAGAGACAGTAAGATGTTCCACATTTTAAGACATGTAGGATTAGTTAACTTGTTAGTGGAGGGAATAGATAAGCAAAGACTTGTAGTTGACAGAGATTAGAATATTTAAAGCAGATAATTAAGGGTGTATGATGTAATGGTTATAGTGAGATGAGAAGGTAGGAAGAAGTTTAAGATTGCATCAAACCAGCCGAGACACCGATTAAGAATAAGTTGTTACCTCATTATTTGGGTGTTTATTCAAGTCTACATCGTAACTGTTCCCGCCCCACGTTACAGAAGCGGTAACCTTGTGGCCCAAGCCTGGACAGTGGCATCACGATGCGGTGTGTGTTTGTCCTCTATTTCTGTCGCCTCTGCGCCCCGTACAATGGGCTCTGGTTGGCGCGGCGCCACGGCGGCCTTCACGGAGGGGAGGGCCGCCTGCAGACCACGGCACGCCTGTCTGCTCTGCTTGTTGCGTCTAGGATGTGTGTGCGACGTTACCATCTGTCCTGCAGTATCGTCCTTCACGTTGCTTTAAACAAACATTCCGTCCTCTCTGGGATATGTGAATCGTTATTACAGTAAACGTTAAAAACTTGTTAACTGCATAAATGTATATATAACGATTCTACTCAATTAAACGTAAAAAAATTGCTCAGTAATTGCCGCTGAGAGGACATAATAGAATTTCACGAACGCTTTTTGGATTCCTCACTCAATCCATTAATTTGTGTTTCCTATTATTGGCACAAATAAATCTTACCTCTTGTACGTGCATTAAACTGAATTAAAACGATGAAGTAACCTAAATATTTCTTCCCACATCTATATAATTTTTTAAATTAACTATTAATACCCTTTAAATCCACTTGTTTGCGCTTTTTAAGATTGAAAATTAAAAATCAATTGATGTAGATAATTCTGACGTTTGTGATATTGTTATCTATTTCCGAAATGTGTTTGTTTCTGGTTGTTAAGTCATTACATTATTATTTGTGAGTTTTTGACCAGACAATCCAGAATCATCACTAAACTAGACGATTACAGAAAGGCCCAAAGATATGAGCCGGTGAGATTTTAATTTGTGCCAGTCATAATTTGCGTCTTGCAAACGCTTTGTAACATGAATGTTAAAATAGTAAATGACAGTACGCTATAAATTTATCGGAATTGGTTTTACACATATATAATCTACAGTTCCTCGGAATATTTAACCAACAATAGCTATAAAAGTAATTGTACAATTTTAAAAACAACGGATCCAAATAAGCAGATTTCTAGCAGTTATACCAATACCTTTCACATAACACTATCAACTAGATCAGCTCAACAAAACTATGTTCCCATCCTATTGTTTTGAACTTTGAAAACAGAAGAGACGGTTTATAGCTGCGTCAGACGATTAGCGCTTCTTAATATAAGTTCATACACTGGAGGAAATCAAAAGTGCAACATCTAGACAGGAATGATGTAATCCTAGAAAAATTCGTAGATATATCTAGGGTCATACTAAGAAGAAATGATGAATGAAATGGATGAGGCTTAGTTTATTACCTTTAGATAACGTTGTTAGTACGAAGTGCGCCAACCTTGAGCACCTACACATTCGTGGATCCTTGCCGGCTTTGAATCAATAAATACCCTGATTTCTTCTTGGGGGATGTCTCTTTACCACTGAAGTCAGGTGTTACACAGTTTGTGCTGGGTGACCGTGTGATCTAATGTGTCTACTCCAGGCATCCCAGACACGCTCTATTTGGGACAAATCTGGGAGCCATGTGGTCCAAACGGTGATCGTAACCCCCTGCAAGGCTTGTTTTATGAGGACGGACGTTATCCTGTTGGAAGATGTGATTTGGATGGTGGACATGAAGGGTATCACAATAGGGTGCAGCACTCCGTCCACATAGTGATGGGCTGTCACTGTGCCTTCAACAACAACCAGCTCACTCCTGCTGTCGATACTGAATACCCCCAACCATGATACCAGTGGCTGAAATCACAACAGGGTAAGCTGTTTCTCCATTACTCCTGCATACATGTTGTCGATTATGATTTTACCACAGACAGAATCGAGACTGGTCTTTAAACACAAATGTACACCATTCATGTGTCAGTTTGTGTTTTGCATTACACCAGATTAGACGATGCTGGTAATGGTATCATATTAATGGAATACATTGCATAGGGGTCAGAGAGAGTAACGCAGCTTCAAGCAATTGGTTTATCATCGACCGGGGGATGAATCTCTCTGCAAGCACTGCTTGGATCTGGCCTGCAGTCACCCGTCTGACAGCAACAGCTATCCACACAATTAGGCGGTCTTCGCGTCCTTCTGCATTGACCACTGCCTGCTCTAGGAGTATCAGAGACTTCTTTCTTACACTGTGTAACAAGTCTGATATTTTTACTCTGCATTTGATAAAATAAGAATTTATACTGGTTCTTCCTGATATCTGGTAAATGTTGAAAGATCAAAATAACCGCAGATTAGGCTAATTTTCTCTTCTTCTGTAAATCAGTCTGTTGTTTGAATATATCTTTCTCACTTTTTTCCAGAGGCTTCCCGTATTCCTAGAATTTTTAGAGACAAAATCTTTTTCGCTTGCACGAGCATTTATATAATAATTTGTCATATAAACGATATTTGGTACTTTGGTACTAGCTGAAACTCTCTTTATTATAACGTTACTTTTTCTTCTGGTCCTGCCCGCCTTTTAACCTAACAACAGCCGCAAAAAGCTTTAACAAACAATTTAGGGCTCGTGGAGGTGAGGTTATGTTACCATCGTCGAACTTTAGCATGACTCAGCA
>CM061920.1:271366582-271851234 GCA_031002005.1 Vandiemenella viatica
TTATCTGCTATATGGTGTTGTGACATAGTGGTAAATTAAAAGTTAAAATGATTTTTATATATAAAGAAGAGAATACAAAGGTTAATAAATATTGTTTGCCCAGAGAGGCTTTAAAGGATATGATCACTGGAAAAAAAGAAGTGAAGTTAGGAGAATTGTTGAGTAGAGGAAACAACCAAGACAAGATTGATTTAGCAGCAGCGTAAAAATTAAATTGAGAGATCTTGAGTAGGAACAAACCTGCAAATCTTGGGACGTCAAGGTTGTCTCAAACACGGTCATTATTGGTATTAGAGAACTTTTTAAACTGGCAAACGAAAGAAATAGACTGCAAAAGATTATAAATGAAATACAGTCTACAAATTGTATTTATTTAATTACATAGATCTCTTGCTCACATTTACTTTATATGCGACAGTGTTGCAATTTTCACAGAAAGTTGTGTAATGAAAAAATTCATAAAATTCCTAAAACTGTCAGACATCATCCCCAAATATCTCAAGATTTTAACTATCCTAACATTCCAATATTTTTAGAAGGCAGGCAATCTTATTTGTCACACCCTGGATGTTCGGTAATATTGCCAATGGTCCCTCAGTTGATCTGCTGATCTCTTCTGTCGGTGCTGAGGTAAGAGGTGTTACTTAAGCACGTAGTTTGCAATGGACTTGTTGACAATATCTAGGCAGTAGCCATTAACAAGAAGAGTCTCCTTTAAAATACATTTCTCAGCAGCTATGCTTGCTTCATCACTAACTGCAGTTGCACGAATAGTTAGTTTTTAAAATACCGTGTTTTACTGCTGAATGGTGGTTGGAGTCAGCATGCAAATAGCAGTTTGTGTGTGCTAGCTTCCTATATACCCCGTGGCCCAGGGAACTATCCTCCTTCCTTTTTACAATAACATCCCCTTCAACTGCCATAGTGAACTGGATTTTTTCATGGGTGCTATTCAAATACTGCAAAAAGGCCTGGAGGAATTCTTGTCCATGCGGCCAGATGATAAAAGTATCGTCAACATATCTCAACCATAGAGAAGGTTTCCAGTTGAAGCTGTGGACAGCCTCAAATTTCTCTATAAAGATATCGTCCATAATGGGTGACATTGAAACCCAGTGCAGCTCTCTCCTTCTGTTGGTAAAAGTTGTTCCTGTATTCAAAAAAGGTAATATTTGGGCAAAACTCAGCCAGAGATGCCAATTCTAGTGGTAGGTTGTGATGTTATAAATGTTCTCTAATTATGTTGATTGCTTTGTTGAGTGGCACATTAGTGAAAAGGGACTCGACGTCAAAGCTAACTAGTAGGTCATTCCTTACCAGCTGAAGCTGAACGGTCACAGCCCTCACTGAAATGCAACAATCCTGAACAAAATAAATACATTATAACAATATCACTGTGATGCTGCTATGTAATTGTACTGTGATCATAGCCCATTAATATTTTTTGTGCTCAATGTATTTACATAGGATTTGTATATCAACACACAAATGTTTCCGTAGCAGAAAAATAATTAGAAAAGCTCATAACTGTAGAAAACTCACACGCAGTTTACCTATATCTCTGTGGTTCTGCTATCTAGCAGTAATGTAATCAATCATTATCGACACTGTGAAGCCTAGTGGCACAACATTGAAGTGTCTCATACACGTGACCTTGATAGTTAAAGTGGTAATACTTTTGCTCATTAAGGACAGTTCCAAAATGTTCCTTTCTTCATTTATGATGTTATTAAAGTGCATACCTTACTCTTTAAAATGATACCTCATTTATTGATTTAAGTTAAGTATAAAGGGAGATAGGTGGCTTATCATAAAAAAAAAATCCTTTTGGATATAATGCTACTTTTACTCTTTACTGGTTGAATGTCTTTCTTAATGTATGGTGTTACCAAGGCAAAAACCTTAATCTTTAATGTGATACCCTCATTTATTGATTTCAGGTAGCTATGAAGTGAGATATATGGCTCATTACACACAAAAAAAAAAAAAAAAAAAAAAAAAAAAAAAAAAAAAAAAAAAAAAAAAAAAGTTTTAGAAATAGTACGAGGCGCGTCCAGAAAGTAAGTTCTGTTTCAATTTATCTCCGCTACAGCGCTGCGATTGCAGTTCCGCACATGCGCTGTAGAAGATGTATATCAAGGGGAAGAATGTGCGCCATTTGGAGATCGCTGTCAGTTACGTATGCTTTGTTGTGCTTGTTTGAAATGCCGGCGTTGATTGAAAATCCCGCCGCCTGTGAAATCAGGTCTGTGATTCGGTTTCTGAATGCGAGGAAAGTGAAACCAAGTGAAATTTATCGGCAAATTTGTGATGTTTACGGACCAAATGTGATGAGTGATTCGATGGTGAGAAGATGGGTCCGACAGTTCAATGGCTGGCGTAGTGATGTGCACGATGAAGAACGAAGTGGGTGTCCACCTTTGGTTACAGAAGAACTGGTTCACGCGATTGATGACAAGATCCAGGAAAACCGTAGGTTTACAATTAGTGCTCTCGCTATGGACCTCCCCCAAATTTCACGATCACTGATGCATGAAATTGTTACGAAACAACTGAAATTCTGTAAACTTTGCTCACGTTGGGTACCAAAGATTCTCACTGAGCAACACAAAATACAACGGATGGGTAGTGCACTTGAGTTTTTGACCCGTTATGCTGAAAGCGGCGAAGAATTTTTGAGACGGATAGTCACAGGAGATGAAACGTGGGTTTCTTACGACACCCCTGAGAGTAAGCGGCAATCAATGGAATGGAAGCACACTTCATCCCCACCAAAGGTTAAGCCGAAGCAAATCATGACACCTCGGAAAATGATGTGCACAGTGTTCTGGGACTGGAAAGGCATCCTACTCATTGACTTCTTACCGCGTGGTCAAACAATCAAAGCAGATGCTTATTGCGAGAGACTTCGGAAATTGCGCCGTGCAATTCAGAATAAGCGCCGGGGACTGCTGTCAAAAGGTGTTGTTTTGCTTCACGACAACGCACGACCACACACTGCAAACGTGACGAAAAACCTCGTACAGCGATTTGGTTGGGACGTGTTTCACCATCCTCCGTACAGCCCTGACCTTGCTCCTAGCTACTTTCATCTGTTCTTACATCTCAAGTCTTTCCTTGGCGGTCATCACTTCACCAATGACGACGAGCTGAAAGAAACTGTATCCAACTGGTTGAAGACACAGGCGGCAGATTTCTATGAAGAAGGTATACAAAACCTGGTGCCATGCTATGACAAATGCCTGCAAAATTTCGGCAGTTATGTGGAAAAGTAGTTTAAGAGTTGTAGAATTTTGTGCAATAAAAATTTCTTCTGTATCTGTGTACAATTTCATTTTATTACCAAACGGAACTTACTTTCTGGACGCGCCTCGTATATATGGTATATCCTAATCAGCTTCTTTTTTCCTGTCATAAATATGTATATATATTTTAACAAAATAGTAATAAATCAGGATAAAGGAATAAACCAACACTTGTAATAAATGTCAGGATGCCATCAACACACATGTAAATTTGTAATTATCAGTCTACATAATTCCTGCCAGAGAATGTTGAACAAGGAACATAGTTCATGGTAGGGTTAAGTTCAGAGAGTGGACACTAATACTGAAGCATTGCAAAATATAAAAACAAATCACCCATGGGGGAAAAAGGAGAAGATAGCAAAATAATTCAAAATCTTAAATACATCAATATAAATAAAAGTGAACATTAATAAATAAATATATATCTATATTCTTTGTATGTTCGTTTTTTTTCATGTACCAACGCCACAGGAATCCCCTTCTTTGGTAAGCTGTGGTTTTTTATCCTATCCTAATGTTCAAGAAGTTATTGAATGCCATGAACAAAATACTGAAGGAATATTTTGGACTGAATATAAATCAAAGTAAAACAAAAGTGATGAAATGTAGCAGAAATGATACCAATACTAGCAGATTAAATATAAAAATAGGATCGGATGCAACAGGAGAAGTGAGTGAGTTCTGTTACTTGGGAAGCAAAATTACTACCGATGGCCAAAGCAGGAATGATGTTAAAAGCAGAATAGTACTAGCAAAAAGAGCCTTCATGAAAAAGAGAAATCTTTTGGTTTCAAATATTGACCTAGGAATTAGAAAGAACTTCTTAAAACTCTGTGTATGGAGCACAGCACTTTACGGTAGCGAAACATGGACTTTAGGAATACCAGAAAGAAAGAAACTTGAAGCATTTGAAATGTGGTGCTACAAAAGAATGCTGAAAATTAGGTGGACAGACAAAGTAAGAAATGAACGAGTTTTGTAAATGATGGGTGAGAAAAGAAGTTTATGGAAGAAGCTTACAGAAAGAAGAGACAGGCTGGTAGGTCATATTTTGAGACATGCTGGATTGGTTAATTTGTTAGTGGAGGGAACAGTCGAATGTAAGAACTGTAGAGGTAGACAGAGATTAGAATATATGAAGCAGATAATTGAGGACGTGGGTTGTAAGGGGTATGTAGAAATGAAGAGGTTACCACAGGATAGGAAGGGATGGAGGATTGCATCAAACTAGTCAAAAGACTGACGACAGCAAAAAAAAAAAAAGTTCAATATATATATATATTGTAATGACACACATTACATTAAGTATCAGCATGAAAGCTTGAGAATGGTTCGAGAGCCTGCAACTGGCTATCAGGCAGATAGTCACCCAAGGACATGCGAAGATGCAGTTGCTCCTCAAACCTTCTGGACCGTTGGTGGGGAAGTGGCAGGACTCAATCGAGTGGAGGATCTTCTTCTTCTGGTCCCTATCCGTTCGGGATGTCGGTAACCATCTTGGCTGTCTCGTCTCTACTGGCTGATGCTTGGATTAACTCCGTAGTTGTCTTGGAGGTCCATATTCTTAGATTTTTTAACCAGAACTTCTCTTTCCTGGTATTCTCCCCTGGAGAACAGATTGCAAGAGTTCATAGTGGCTATTATTCCTCATGATGTGACCAAGGTACTGAAGCTTTTGTGTTTTTATGGTGGTCAGTATTTCCATGTCTTCTTTTTTTTCATTTTGCAGACATCGAATAATGGATTGTGATCAGAGTGAATGTCAGCTCCGGGGTAGGTTTTCACTGAATTACAGCTGTTCCTGTATCTTTTGTTGAATAGGTTGTAATTAGTCTGATTTCTGATGGTGTTTTCCGGTGAATCTCTGGGAGATCTCCAGGTGTATAGGTGTCTAGGTCATAGTTTGAAAAAGGTATTCGTTATTACAAATCCCTGTCCCCCTGCAAACGTACTAAGTTGTCCCCTCTTTCGTTTCTTTCACCAAGTCCATAAGGATACGTAGGTGTTAACCGTGTGACAGCAGACTAACCTGCACAGGGTTTAAGTATTTTTGTGCATATCTTATCTGTGAGTTCATGTCTGTGAGACTGTTTGTTGTGTTATCTGCTTAGCAGCATCTCCCAGAGAGGGGATGATGAACTCCAGTTTGAGTTTTTGGGGACGTTGTCCCCCACATTCGCCTAGGAGACCTTTGACGCAGGATGCTCATCATGAAGAGTATTCCACTGCACGTGGATGAAAGTCTAACTCTCAGACAGACCTGCCAGCCAACAGCATTGCAGAAGATATCCTAGTAATGTAAAATCACAAACTATGGTGTGTGAAATGCTTCCCACCATGTCACCGTTAATCTGTCACGACCTTGGGAAAGAAACTCATATTTTTGCCTTTGCAGAATTCAATCACTATCATCATCATGTTCTGTAATTGTGTGAAATAAATATAAAGCCAATTTTAGTTACTCTTATAAACAAAAACTTAAATGTTGCCTTGAACATTAATTTACTCCTATCCTCTGATTAAATATTAATTAATAAAATTCCAATAGATGAAATTAATTATTTTTCCTGGTGCCGCATCAGTGTGAAACCTCAGAATATATATATTTTTTCCATTCACCAGACGGTCATCATCGTGTACACGTTGGGCTCTGCCTGGTGCCCTATTCTTGCAAGAATAAGGCTAAATATTGCACGTTTCTTGTGTTTGTTCTTTTTTGTGTTCATTGTTCCCAGCCGCCTCCATCTGTGGTAAGGGTTGGAACATATTTCCCTGTCCTTCCTATATATATATATATATATATATATACACACACACATAAAGTTAAATATCACCTCTGGCTAGCAGTGGTTCAAGTTAGGTAGTAGGGGTGGTGGAATGAAAGAGAGGATGAAGAGAACGAAAAGTTGAAGCAATGACTGGGTACTACCTTAAATTGATAGCAGGTGGTTGCCTGGTGCCCAGTTTGAAGTGGTAGGCAATCTCCGACCTTCTGAGTTCAGAGAAGATGTTGCACTTTGGGACGACTCTGATATGACAACTGTGCAAGAATTAAAATGATTGTTTCATGAGATATGGCATGATCAGATTCTGGGTGAATTCCCTTAGATATTATGTGTGAGGTTTCACAAATGACATGTCCTATGATGGGAAAGCTTTCTGTAGTGACAGGATTGGTGAAGGTTATGGAGGCATGGTATCTGCTGCACATCTTGAAGCAGGGCCTATTGAATGGGAAAGAGCCTTGGCACTGTCTAGTAGGATGAGGAAGACCGTGTTTGTGGACTAGGAGTTGGCTAAGGTTAGGAGATGTGTTGAAGCAAGTTCTGGGAGAGCAGGGAGAATTTTGGCGGGAAAGTCTTCGTTCTTACATAAAGTAAAGGATTGCTGGTTAAAGCATATACAACTACCGCGAATGCCAAAACTTTAGGGGAGGCAGCATTTTGTATGATACATATGGTAACTGTAAAATGAAGAGACTTTTATAGGTTGGTGACTGAGGAACCTGTAGTAGGGGGTAAATCGAATAATGTAGCATGTATGTGAGAGTAGGCCCATGTAAAATTCAATGTGTTGAATGAACTGGGTTTGTTCAGGAAAGCTTCTGAATTCAGATGGGATCTGGATTACCAGTATAAGCTTGGTATCAGATAGCCACCAAGTCTGAACTTATAATACCACCCAGCAATCTTTTTTTTTTCTCCTATCTTCACCCCCATCTACAGTACTCTTCACAATGAGAACCACAACTCACCAAAGCTGTTATGTTTTTAAATTGAATTTTTGTTCTCTTAATCCATGTTTATTTATAGTTTATCTTATTTATTGTGTGCAAAAATTCTCAACACAATATTTGCTGCTATTTCCTGCTGGTGATTTGTTTCTATGATATAGTTTTTAATTTTACATTACTCAAGTTTATACTTTACACTCCTTTCTTAATGCTTCCTGCTATATCAATTTTTCCCCTACTGTGATGCTCCAACCAAGAGAGTGAACTCCCTGATAGTCGCCGGCTACCATCATGTCACAACAACACCTTTCTACTGTTGGCAAATGGATTTAAATCTGAAAATTACAACGCTCAAGATGTGTACATGTTTTGATGTTGTTCCTGCAGTCAACTGTGGTAAGCTGGGTTTATTCGCCTGTCCAAATGTTTATTTTATCCTGTTTTGTAGTGCCCTTGTTTATGTATAATTGAAAGGCACTATGTAGCAAAAACATATATATAAGGAAGCAGAAACCCATCCATAGGTGATAAGTAGGAGGGCAAGTAAAGGATTTGGATTGGAGAATAACCAGAACTTACCACATTTCAATTCAGGACAGTGTCAAAACACAGACAGACAAGTATGCCCATTAAGTGAGGAAATTTTCTAGTTTGTGTCCCTTCAGCAGTAGAGTTTCTGGCAGAGACATGTTTTAATTGGGTGTTGAAACACATATCTTGTTTATGAATAATTTGGAAGCAGACATCATTCAGCAGTAATATATATGAAATCAAACGCGCTAAGTTGTGAAAAGGAATTAAATTAGGATAGGGAAATGAGACACCACTTACCTTTAGATGATGGATGTGGGGATGTGTACACACAGAAAAGAGAAAAATACAAATAATACAGAAATTTTTGGGATGAGCCCTTTGTCAATAGGAAAACATTATGGGAGGTGGGTGATATGGGGAACTGCCTCAAAGAAAGACTGTTGGTCAGTAAAATGATGGGGGTGTATTCAAACAGAGGAGAATTAGAGGGACAGTGATTCAGAACTAATACCCAGGCATAGATAAATATCAAAACTAATCTCTGGTTGGTGGGAAGAGCATATATAAATAGACATGTGTTTCCCTATATTGCACTTTTCAGCCACCACTATCAAGCACATATCACTGGTGTTTGTGTGTGGAAGTAGCATGGAGTTTCCTATCATGCAAAACGTTGACCGAATGCCGATAGCTGTGGGGGTGTGGGAGATATGATGGTTGAAAGTGGCTGATCTAGGATATTTTCATATTTTGACCAAAGACATGTGTCTCTGTAAATGTCACTTTGCTGCCACAACTACATAGCATAGACCAGCGGTCGGCAACGTGCGATCCGTGGGCCGCATGCGACCCGTGACCTCTCTGTTTGCGGCCTGTGTTCATCTTATAAAAATCATATCGAAAGCCCATATTATAAAATAATAAAATATAAATGCATAAAAGAGTGAACACAATCTAACAACACAGCGAATGAACTACGCGAACAGAGTAGGGCAAGTGCGAGCAGGAACGATTTCCCCACTCTCTGCTATGATTGAAACAATAGGTCAGCATTGACAATAATCTTCTCTTGCTCGCCCGCCGTTCGTCCGCGCTGGCTGTGTCATTGAGTGAAACAAATAATTTCATGTGAGCACGCCGCGGCGCGACCCTGTACCTACTATTTAGTTATTGTTCTGCGACCTACGAGTACCTACTATTTTGTTTACAGTTCGGTAAGTGTGAGATATTGATAGTTCATACAATTACATAGCGAAATTAAGTGACATGTTTTCAACACGGCTTTTATTCTTACAACGTGTAATTGGCATTGTTGATTATAAATTTTACTGATGGCTACAAAAAAGAGGAAGTTATTTGAAGAAAATAGAGTGTTTAACGATGCATGGACAGATTTATACTTTTTATTCATTTCAATGGAAAGCCGCTATGCTTAATATGCCAAAAAACCCTTGCTATACAATCATAATACAACGTCAAAAGTCACTATGATACCGAGCATAACGCAAATTTGCGTGCCTAGTTGGTGATTTCCGGAAAAACAAAATCAACTCATTCAAATCTTCATTCAAGAACCAACAAATTGTTTTTAAGGTGCAAATTACAAAAAAAAAAAAAAAAAAAAAAAAGAGTCAAATATACGTGTGAGTTTAAGGGTGGCGGAAATACTTGCCAAGTCTGGGCACCGTTTACCAACAGCAAATTAATAAAACAATGTGCCTTAGCTATGGCTGAAGAGGTATGCCCAGATCAAAAAAAGAAATATGAAAATATAAGATTATCTGCCAGGACTTGTACCCGGCGCACTGACGATTTGGGTGCTAATTTATGAGAAAAATTTCGGGAAAAAGCACAACAATTTGAATGGTTCTCCTTAGCTCCGATGAAAGTAATGATGTGTCAGATACTGCCCAGATTCTAATATTTGTTCGTGGAATAGATAAGTACTTCAACGTGTGTGAGAAACTTTTACTGTTATGTAGTTTGAAGGGAATTACTTCGGGGGAAGATTTGTTTTGTCTCTTAGAACAGGCAATGACGTCAATGCAAATAACGTGGGAAAAACTGCTAAGTCTAACATCTGATGGAGGTAGAAACATGAGTGGGCAAAACAAGGGCCTGGTGGGTAGAATTAAAACAAAATTGGCAGAGATAGGATGTGAAGTCCCATTATTTTTTTCATTGCATTATCCACCAAGAAGCGTTATGTACCAAAGTAGTTTCTTGGAGAAACGTAATGGACATCCCGATATCCACTGTAACCATATCAGAAATAATGGGTTAACACATCATCAATCCCAAGAGTTTCTATACGAAATGGAAGCAGATCATCAAGATGTCCTTTATTATTCAGAGGTAAAATGGTTAAGTAGAGGTGCAGTACTGAAAACATTTTTCGATCTCAGAAAAGAAATCAACACTTTTATGGATCAGAAAGGTAAATCTGTTCCAGATTTAACAGATCTTCAATGGTTAATAGATCTTGAATTTTTGACAGATTTAACTCATGAATTAAATACGCTGAATGACAATTTTCAAGGGGAAAACAAACTAATATCTGATATGCATACAGACGTAAAGGTGTTCCAAACTAAAAACCGGCTCTTCATAAACGTATTGATGAAAAAAGTAGATCACTTCTCGAATTGCCTAAAGGCTGTCAAGGAAGTTGGGATTGATTTTAATTGGGATAGTGATAAAATGAAAGAGATTTTAATGGATGTTACAAGGTCAATTCAGTGACAGATTTGGTGATTTCGAGAAGGTTTAGAGCAAACTGAAGATTTTTGCTAACCCTTTTTCATGCGATGTTTAGGATGTACCCAGTAATTTACAAATGAATGTGATTGAACTTCAATCCAATGAGAGTTTAATAAACGCCTTTTACGAGATTAATGACTTGGTCAAATTTTATGGTAGCTTGTCGTCTGATTTTGTCGAATTTAAATAATTTGCGCAGCAGTTTATTTCAATTTCTGAAAGCACTTATTTATGTGAGCAAACTTTTTCAATCATCAATTATCGAAAAAATAAATACGCTTCTCGTCTCACAGATGAGCAATTGGTAGATATATTATGTATTTCAACTTCTAACATGAAAGCTGACATACAAAAAATAGCCAGTCAAATGAAACCTCAAACGTCACACTGAATTTAGTATGTAAGAACAATTTTCTTCATTTTTATCCTGATTTGTATTAATAAAATTTGAAAACTGAGTTTTCGCATTTTTACTGTGTATGTGCGGCCCCGCTTTTACTTTGTTTTGCCACCTTGTGGCCCTTGCCTGCTAAAAGGTTGCCGACCGCTGGCATAGACCATTGGTGATTGAATGTGGTAGTAGTATCATGTCTCCTGTTGTGCACTATGGTGGTTAGATGTCAGTAACTATGGGAGTGTGTAAGATATGGTGGTTGAAAGTGGTCGACCTGCACCACTTTCATATTTCTACCAAAGATGTACGTGTCATGGTGTATCACTTTTCAGCCAAAACTATCTAGCACAGGTTAGTAGTGTTTGTGTCTAGTAGTAGCACAGAGTCACCCATCAATCACAACGTTGGACGAATTTTGGTAACTGTGGGAGTGTGGTGGTTGAAAGTAACCGATCAAGGATATTTTCGTATTTTGACTAAAGACGTGTCTCCGTATATGTCACTTTGCTACCACAACTACATAGCATAGACCATTGGTGTTTGTGAGTGGTGGTATTATCCTGTCTCCTATCATGCACTATGGTGGTTAAATGTCAGTAGCTATGGGGTTGTGGGAGATATGGTGGTTGAAAGTGGTCAACCTGCGCCACTTTCATATTTCTAACTAAAACGTATGTGTCCTGGTGTATCACTTTTCAGCCAAAACTATGTAGCGCAGATAATGTACTTATGTGTGGTTGAAGCACAGAGTCACCCATCGATCACAACGTTGGCCGAATTTTGGTAGTTGTGGGGGTGTGAGAGATATGGTGTTTGAAAATGGCCGACCAAGGATATTTTCGTATTTAGACCAAAGACATGAGTGTCCATATATTTCAATTTGTTTCCATAACTACATAGCACAGACCACTGGTGATGGTGTGTGGTATTGACCTCGAGTCACTACAGTGGTTAAATGTCAGTAGCTATGAGGATGTGGGAGATATGGTGGATGATAGCGGTTGATGTAAGGCATTATCCTGTTTCTACCAAAGATGTGTGTGTCCCTATATTTCATGTTGCAGTCAGAACTACCAAGCACAGACCATGGGCGTTTTATGTGTGGTAGTAGCCTGGAGTCTTCCACCATGCACTATGGTGATTGCATGTTGGTATCTGTGGGGTTGTGATAGATATGGTAGTTGAAAGTGGTGGAGCCAATAAGAAATAGACACATGTGTCCCTATATTTCTCTCTATAGCCAAAACTACCCAGCCCAGTCCACTGGTGATTGTGTATGGTATGCACCATGCTGTCGTGGGGCGGGAGATAGGGTGGTTGAAATTGGTCTACGGAGGGCAATTTGTATTTCTGCCAAAGACATTTGTGTCCCTATTTGTCACTTTTCAGCCATAAATACCCTGCACAGATCATTGAAGTTTGTGTTTGATATTAGACTCGAGTCTCCCATCGTGCAGTATAGTGGTCACATGTCGGTAGCTGTCAATCAAAATTCTTTACAATCACTAACGAAGTCATGGGCATCAGCTAGTTAAATCTAAATATGAAAAAATAATTATATATATATATGCACACTCACTTCCCACCATGTGGTTCCTTCCCCCTTTCCCCCACCATGAGCTACCGGCCTTTCAGGCTTACTCAGTTGGCTGCCAGCCTCCAACATGCAGCCATCTCCCTACTACTGAAGAAGGGCTGTAGGCTCGAAAATTTTACTCTATGTGTGTACATGTTTTTTTGTCTCCATGTCGCAGGAATCCTCTTCTTTGGTAGGCAGTGGCTTTTCTCCTATCCAAATATTTTATATATATATAAGTATATTCCTTCCAACTTCATACTGGTTATTGATGTCACGTCATGTTCTTGTACACAAACATCCCTCCCAACAGGCTCCCTATGACATCCTTCCTCATCAAATTGGCCCACCTGATCCTCATTAACAATTGCTTTTCCTTCAAAGGCAACATCTATCACCAAACCTGTGGCACTGCCATTGGCATCCTCATGGCCCCGTCTTATGATAACCTGTTCATTGGCCATCTGGAACAGACATTACTGGAGGAAATCCTTCTCAAACCCTACATCGATTTATTGATGATATCTTTATGATTTGGATGCATGGAGAAAACAAACTGCTAAATTCCTGCTCTTCCATGTCCCAGCCCACATCAAACCCACCACCTTCAACAGTATCTCCATTTTGACAGTTGCCACCCTTCGTAACATACCAAAAGCTCCCTCCCCTACAGTCTTGGCATTCATGGTAGTTGCATATAACCCAACCAACAGTTGTTCATGGATTATTCAAACAATATTTAACAAACATTGATATCTCGCAACTACTCTCCGGCTGTAGTGAACAAACAGCTTTCATGAGCAACATTACAACCTACTCAGCCCATCAATCATCCCAAACCTGCAAAAACCAACCACAATCCAGTCTTGGTCACACAATACTACCCAGGCCTCAAATCCATTAACAGAATCATCCAGCAGGGCTATGATTTCCTGCAAACCTGCCCATAAATGAGATCCATTCTTCACAAAACCCTCCCTGCCCCTCCCAGAACCTGTTTCAGCAGACCTCCTAACCTCAGCGAACTTCTAGTTAACAAACATAGTCTTCCACATCCCAATAGTCAGCCCCAAGGCTATTTCCCATTTAATAGATCCTGCAGCAAGATGTGCGAACTACACCATGCCTCCACCACATTCACCAACCCTGTTACAGGGGAAAGCTTTCTGATCATAGAACATGCCACCTATGGAACCTCCCACTGTCTGGCTTCATATATAGGTTTGACCACAAAT
Organism: Vandiemenella viatica; assembly: GCA_031002005.1. NCBI lineage: Eukaryota > Metazoa > Arthropoda > Insecta > Orthoptera > Morabidae > Vandiemenella > Vandiemenella viatica. The sequence goes on from CM061920.1 coordinate 271,380,123, forward strand.
TCACTTTCCATAAGAATAAATGGCCACCGACAGATGATATTCACATGAAACCCATGCCATCACCCATGCCTCGAATAATTTCAACTCTTGTTTCAAGGTCCATGCTATCAGAGTCCTCACTAAAAGCAGCAGCTCCTCTGAACTCAGAATGTGGTACAAACTGGTCACAAGGCAACCACCTGGTCTAACCTTTAGATAACATCCACTAATTATTGTTGTTATTACTTATATTTACCCTTTGTTAATCCCCTCTTTGCCTCCATCCCCACTACCTATATTTAACCACCACTAACGTATGGTGACGTTTACTTCATAGAGTCTATGGTTCACACACACACATATATATATATATCCCCACCACTTTCGTGGCCATCTGTCTTCCTGTGAGATAGTTTCCCACATTGCCCATCTCCATAACGTTCTCCTGTTGACAAAGGGCTCAACCTGAAAATTTCTGTATCATTTCTATTTTTGTCTTTTCTATGTGTATGCACCTCACATCTATCATCTGAAGTTACGTGGTGGCCCATTTCTCTATCCTAATCTAATTCCTATATATGTATACAAATTGTTATATTTAATTTTCAGTCACATTGGTCACAATGAAATTAAAAATGAGTGGTAAACTGAGGCAAAACAAGGAGAAAATTGTTGCTCTATTTTCAATAGGGTGCTTCTGATTATTCATTACTGTGATTGGTCAGTGTATAATTTTAACATTATAAGTTTTTTGTTAATTAATAAACTAATAAAGTACCATATTAACAACATTTGGATGTAGTATGACTAGAGTCTAGAATTAGCATGTATTAGATAAATCAGTCCAAACAATGTGAAGGATTCAGTAATATGCTTGATCTGAAAAATCCTGAATGTAAAGCAATTGATGGATTATTAAAATAATAAATAAAATTTCATTCAAATCTGTACAGACAAATAAAATTTTCATGTGACTTGTAAATTTGTTTATGAGAATGGAGTATTCGGTGGTTGAGTAGTACATTTCATTCTGTCTGTGGAGTTAAACATTATAAACTACATTGCTGTTGTACTAAAAGAATTGTAATATTTATTTAACAAGTAAGTAATAATACATATTATTTTTCCCAATTTACAAAGAAACCTAGAAATTTTTATAAATAAAACTTATCCCATAGTAATTATTTTTATTTAATTAAATCTGCAATGGCATGTAATACACTGGTGAGCAGACTTCAGATCGAAAGTATTGTTTGCATGTTTGGGCCACTGTCAAGAAAAAAGCTTGATGAAATTTAAACCATAAGTAAGAAAGAACTGTTGCAGTATGATAGAGTAGGCAATTGAAGAAATGCACAATGCGGTGAACAGAAATAACACTATGTAAGACTGGAGATTTTCTCGGCGTTGTAAATCAATAAAATTTTCTCGGGTAACTAGCCGAGTTAGTCCATCGTTTGACCACGACGTTTCGGCGGTCACAATCTCTGCCGCCATTGTCAGTCACTTGACAATGGCGGCAGAGATTGTGACCGCCGAAACGTCGTGGTCAAACGATGGACTAACTCGGCTAGTTACCCGAGAAAATTTTATTCAGAAATAACACTGTTATAATGAGAAAAAAGTTACAGTGAAGTCACTGCGATTAATTATGGTCCTCTGAACATTACAAAGAAAGGAGGAACATGGTTCTTAAAAGGGTTTGTGATCGCCTCAGACAGTGATGCATGCTGTGCAGCTACATGGTTGGTAATGAGTTCTGGTGATAGAGCGTTCTTTTCCTCCACTAGAATGCTAGACAGGTGCAGGATGGTCATTAGTACAGGTGAACGTGCCGCTAGGTTTCTCTAAGGCATTCCACATGAGCTCGATAGGTTTAAGTCTTGGAAATGGGCTGAAGTCTAGGCTGAAAGCACTTGTAACCACTTCAATGCTTATTGGGGCTTCTAATTTACATACGACCAGTACCGGATTAACCACGTAGCAGGAGGTAGCAAATGCTACGGGCCTCGCGCCTCCTGGGAGGACCCCCATGCTTAGGCTAGGTGGGCGAACTTTTTTTTTAGCTCTAAAATTTTGCCCCAGAGGGCAAAAATCTGGAAAATCCAGGGCCTCTTCTTCACATTTGCTATGGGCCCGGCGCTATCTTAATCTGGCCCTGCATACGACGCTGTAGTTGTGGAGCTATGTTATTTGACACAATGTTTAGTGCTTATTCACAACTTAATATATCTAATAAATTATTTGAATGCCGACAGTCGCCAGTGTCGTTAGTGTTGCTATTTTGATAATTGTCTAAATAACAGTCAAAGGGCACATGCAATAAGCTCATTAGAAACACATACACACGTGTCAGCTTTCACAGTTCAAGAAGCTTTATTCTTCTGAAGTTACATAATAGCAAGCCACCAGACACTAAAACTAATCCTCATCACCAAAGAATGCAGTTTTGGTTACAAATAAGGTTGGAAATAGTGAGTAAAAGCCCTGTGATTATTCATTAATCATCTGACGCGGAGCAGTAGCGTAGCAGTTCAACCAAATCATATTACTTAATACAACAAACACAGTCTACAAGATACTTCTACACTGTTCACATAATATTATGTCCATCAGAACATAGGTGATACTGCAACAGCAGGTTATTACAACACACACACAGAACCAACACTCACGGCCATGAAATGCTAGTTCGGGCCACTGTAGCGTACCTTACGTATCACTCCGTGCTAGCCGACTACCCAGCTCCAAAGACAATATAAGTATATCACATTACCAACTTACAAAAATGTAGGTGATATTCACAGTTTCGTCACACACTTCTGATTAGATGCACATGCAAGGAGTATAGTGTCACAATAACATTGCTTGGTTAATGAACTCCATTCAAAGATTTGGATAACGTCACTCCCATGCAACATTATACCTCCCGACGCCATAACACTTGGACCATAAAAATAATCATGTTTGACAATGTTCCTGGGTACATTACATGTTCCCACCTCTCAAAAGATGAGGGTACTTTCAGAATCACTTCTCAGGCTGAATTTTCTCTCTTTTGAGTGGAGCACATGACCCGACTCCTCATTGGTCGAGTCCTGATTGGCACCATTGCAAATTGAGCTGCTAATGTGCCAGTGTTAATTGAACACAACATAATGTTCGTTGGACAAAGGAAAGATATCAGCCCTGTGAAGTCACCATGCCTTGGTGAAGCATGAGATTTCATGCCTTGCTGTATTCTTAAATGTGGTTACAATTGCAATCACTGTGTGACGTGAATCCATTTTTGACTATTGCACAATATAGCAGTCATCTACTGCTGTAGTTGATCTTTGAGCAACATTCCCTGTGATTCACAACACTCCTCATGCACATGAAGAGTAATACCAAAGTCCTGGGCTACACTCATCACACTTCATTCAACTTCCAGTTTCCTGATGAGTCTTTCCCATGAGAAGTCGTCCATATCGTGTCTTCGGTTCATGTTGTAATGAAGAAACCAACAAAGCTTCCTGGTGACACATAGTGTCTTGTCTCGTTCCTCCAACTGCCTCATGTTGCAGTGCCAGACACATTTGGCACTACAGTCACACTGACCTCACGCCATGTAACGTCCACCTTTCTGTTCCCATGTGGGAGATATCTGGCAACATGCTGCAGCACTTTCAATCATTTCAGTCAAGTAGTTAATATGTTGTGTTACTTTATCGTCCTTAAGTTTAGCACTCCAATGTATGTGTAGCAGAGTAGTAATGGGATTTTCAAAGCCTCACATAATGTAGCATTGTTGCTGTCTACCATGGCACATAAGATTTACTCATATTGCAAATTCATTACAAGTTAATTGGTTGTAATTTGTTGAGACGATGTTAAATGGTGCTTCAGGGTTGCGTAATGGAAAATGGATCAGTAAAAATTCTCTGTCTACGGCACACTTACCCAGACAACATAAGTTTTGTGAGAGAAGTGGAAGATGAATCTCATATGTCAACAGTCATCCTCAGGGAAGCGACATTATGTAAAGGAAACTCTTCTGTAAAATTATATATTGACACTGAGAATGATCAGTAGTGAGTTCAATTTTAATTTGTTTACAGTATGTATCATATTTTAACAAAGGACTTGAATGTGATGAAAGCATGTGTTAAGGTGATTTCAAAAATCCTCATAACTAAGTAGAAGGTTAGTTGGAGGAATGCAGGTCATGATCTTTTGTAGTGTCTTGACTGGGAACCAGAAATTTTCATCTGTGTGATCTCAGCTGAAAATTGCGGATTTCCCAGTTTGACCTGAAGGCATAATGCAGTAATAAAGAGTAAACACTAGATACCTCCCTTGCCACAGCAAAGCAAGAATAGCAAATAGAAAATTAAACCAGTGCTAGTTTGTCATTTTGGACTGTCTTGTGATAGTTCACATGGAATTGAACTTCCAGTACAAACTATTAATCAAAGTTTTGATCAGGAAGTTCTTGAAAGACATAGAGAGGTTATGGGTTATATATGATAAAGAATTTCATGAACGTGGATATTACATCACAACAATGACCAGTATTAGGTTTCTAGCGTTTTTTTTTTTTTTTTTTTAATCCATCTAGTACAGCTAAAATTAAAACTTTTTTGGCATGCATGTTTTGATTTATTAGATCATCTTCAATGCCCTAAAACAAGTTATGTACGTGTTTTTATACTGCTATAGCATGTTTCTGTAAATAATCTTATATTAAATGTTAGTTATAATTATTTCACTAAAAGTACAGTTTTTATTTCCTTAATGCATGTATTAGGGAAATAAAAAGTGTAAGTAATTTGAAATAGTTATAACTAACAATTACAAATTATTATTTATGAAAACATGTTATAGCAATATCAGAACATGTATATAATTTGTTTTAAAGTACCAAAGATGATCTGGTAAATCAAAACATATTGATCAAAAAAAGTTTTGGTTCTTGTTATTATTAAAGCAGCTAAGTGACAAGGTTTAAATATCAACATATCAACATGTTACTGTGTCTATTCTACAGGTAGTCTACACCAGTGGTTCCCAATTAGTGGTAAGCGTACCCCCAGGGGTACGTGAGGTTTCTTCAGGGGGTACGCGCGATAGTCTCTTGGCTAAGGTGATCACTAAAATAATTGAAAAAAATCCACTTTTATCAGCCAAAAGAAACATTACTGTCACCCAAATATATCTTAAGATAAACTGTGTTTGTGTCAATTATATTATTGTAATCCTGTGCTTGTGAGAAGCACTCTACTGGGATGAACGAATTCATTTACTTATCATTTCTGCTGTAAGGGGTACGCGCAGTTGAGCTCCTTCTTGCAGTGGTACTCGGGAAAAAATAATTGGGAACCACTGGTCTACAGCAATGAATTTTTGGTAAAACAGAAAATCTTGTAATTCAACTATCCATTCCCATTTGCCTTTGTCAGAAATCAGTCTTTGTGCAATCTTCCCCCCCCCCCCTTTTCCTGCTCAACAATCACTTGATGTCATGCAGCATTCAAATAGGATGGTTTCAGTATGGGTAAGAGCAGTGGAAACGGCACTTCTATCATTGTATACTTCCCCAAGCATATTGTTTTGTTGGAGCTAATGGTAATCTGTAAAACTGATTATTTTCATGGTTAAAATACTATCAATCTTATCACTCTTCTGCTACACCTTGTAGATCATTTAGTAAGTGAAATTTAAGGAACATATCGAGAAAAGAATATAAAAAGGGCAATTGATTTAATTTTGAAAGCAACAAATAATTCTTTTTGAAAGTGCAAAATTTTGCCTTCAGGCAAAATTTAAAATCATCTCAATTTCTTTCTTATTTATATTTTTTGTGATTTCAGCATTCACTACGTTTTGGTATCAGAGCTGCCACCAACCATCAGCTGAGCAGAATCTGTTAGTTGGATTAAAAAGCACAAACAATTCTAATCCTGGATATAATGATTTTTTCAAATGCCCTTCATGTTCAAAGTGCTACAAAATGAAGGGTTCTCTCACAAGACATCTTAAATATGAATGTGGAAAATCACCACAGTTTCAATGTCCATATTGTGTGGAAAAAAGTCATCACATATTTAACCTTGAAAAACACATTAGGCGTAAACATAAAATGAATATAACTTACAACCAGTGAGTCAGTAGTTAAGAAATATGTGAATTTTTTTCATTTAATTTTTATATATTCATATATTGTACAGTGTGTTCTTGTTTGTGTTTGTCACTATGCTCTCCTACCTTCATCTGTTGTGAATGATGGGGTTTAATTTCCCTTTTCTTCCTCAGAACAAAAAGACATATATCATCATGAATAAAATTGCTGCTTTTTCTCAAAATAGTTTAGAGGTGACATATTTACAGACATTTTTGTATGTTTTTAAAAATTATTATTGAAATGGTTCTTATATTGTTCTCAACTTTTATATCTGTATATTTACTTCATCCTTCATAAATTCATAAGATAAATGACACCTTAATCACTAACACTGACAATTTCTTGCTTCTTCATTTGTACCAGTATTGAATTTGTTGTTTTATAGTTCCAGAGAGATCCGATAAGAGTTGTGAAATGTAAGTGTTTAAAATCATTCATCTGGATTGAAAATTAAGGTAAATTTTATAAATAAACAATGTTTTGCAGCAATGTAGTTGCAGTTTTTTATGAGGAATTGTTATTATACTCCCTTCAGCACTTTATTAGTGTAAATTTCCTTTTATCTCAAATGTTCCAGATGTCTTCATGGATTAAATTAGTAGCAATTCAAGTAATAAAAATTCTTGTTTTCTTGATAACCTTTTTTTTAGAAATATACTTGTTTCGATGTTTTCATTATATGTGAAAACACTATATCACATCGGAGGTTTGTATAAGAAATTTGATGTAGTGATTGGTGACAAAGAAAGACACTAAAAGTTAACTACTATTTGATCTGTTTGACATTTGATCAGTTAAAATGCTAGGGGAAAGCTCCCAATATGAAGTAAACTGACAGTTAAATATTACCTGCAACAGAGCTATCAGCTGTGGAATGATGTGTTTTAATTATGTGCAGGCAGAAAGAATCTAACCAACAGAATCTCAGTCATATTATACCAAATATATGACACTTATTCATTGGCCTCCATACCTAAAATATCTTGTATACTAAATTTTGTCTACATAGTATGTTTCACAAACAAAGCAATGTTCCTAGTCTTCTTGTCATATATTGTTTATTTGGTCTCAAGAATTAATACCCAGGAAGAATCTCAGTGTTCAATAGATTCAATTAGCTTTAGAAATAGTTACATACTATGGTTTTAATATTTTTTGAGAAGTTAAAAGTATTTTTGTAATATATAGATATTGACACCAATGACATCACATAAGTTGTTTTATAAAACTGTAACGACATAATAATTTTTTTTTGTGTAGACAAATTTGGTTTCCCTGGTTTTTAAACTGTGCCCAAATAAACTTTTCTGATAGTTACTGTGCTGTTGTTGACTTGTTAATACATTCAGAATTATTTGGTGAACATCCAGCTAACATTAATTGATTCTGTTGCTACTCTAGCTTCTTTGTTGATTCCCCCTCTTCCAAAGAAATATTATCCATATGACTTGCTTCATTTCTTAAATTTTTCGGTGTACTTTTCTTGTAATGTTCTATATTTTGTTTTGTTACAGCTTGTAAACTTCATTGGACCCAAAGTAATTTAACTTCACAGAGAGAAACTGATATTCCAAAAACATTGTCCAATAAACATTGGAATGAGAAGTTGACCTCTGAAATGGTTTCTGGAGTGCAATTTTGTATGACTGAAACTGGACAATATGTGTGTAAAGCATGTGGTAAATCTTATTTGAGGAAAGGAACATTAAAGAGGCACATTACTTATGAATGTGGCAAGCCTCCTCAATTTTATTGCCCATTTTGCAATGAATGTAGTCATCAAAAAAGTAACCTCAGTCGACATATCAAACGTCAGCATGGCAACAGCATATTTGGTGACAACACATAAGCTGACTGCTATAAAGGACAGTTTGGTCAGCACATACTTTCTCTTGAATTTGTTTTGACTTATTCACTGTAAATCACATTCAATGGAGCATCAATAATTTTAAATAAAATATGTAGCCATCTGTAAAATTATCTGTTTTATTATAGAACTTCGTTCCTTTTGGAGGAAATCAATAATATTTTATCTAAATGGTTTCAAAAAATTCTACTCGAGACAATGTGTTTAGTCAGCATTACAGTAAAGCACAAAGTTTAACAAAATTTCATAGCTCTCATTTTCTTGTAAGAATTCACCAGAAGAGTAATTCCTATTCATATATCTAAATATGGCTGTAGTTTTATTTAATTAATAGTGTTAAAACAGAAATTTATTACAGTGTTATTTCATCATTTCTGTAGATTATGCCCACCAAAATAATTAGATTCACACTGTGCGTTCCTTTACAGTTTATTCTGTATTCTGTTTTATATATATATATATATATATATATATATATATATATATATATTTATATATATATATTTATAGAATTGTGTTTAGTTAATTGCATATTGTTTTAGTATCCAGTCCTGCATTAGATTCTTTAGTTAACATTTACTTTTTGTAATAAATTACTGAATTTAAAGTAAAATTAAGAAATAGTTTTTGAAATTACCTTAGAATACAATCATTTTCCAGTTTGGTAACATAGATATTCTCTTAATACTGTCTAAATTAAGTCTTCAGTTTTGAATCCCTGTTTAAAATCTCAGATGCAATTTGTGAAAAACATTATTGTACATGTACTGCCACAGTTACGTCATGCACATTGGCTTTATGTTCTAAAAACAAAAATATTAACAATTTTAAATTGTGCAATGACCAACAGTGTACAGATAACTGCAATTCTCTTTAATTAAGAACAGTAATAACAAATTTGTTTTGCATGTTCAAAAACTAATGTAGAATAACATTTATTTCAACTACCTATTCTTTAAATCTATGCCTATTGAAGTAACAATTTAATTATAGACCATTTGTATAATGTTCAAAATCGATTATATCATTTCCTGATTTTAGTACATCTTATTTTGTGCCACAAGATTTTCACCATTGTTTATAATTCGATCTCTTTCTTCTTTAAGTAACTGTGCCTGACAAATTTACTGCACATTGCTAACTTAGTGGCTTGTCATTCATTCCAATTTTATTTCTTTTATTTTCGAGTCTGTGTATCATGAAAATTTTAAATTCCATATTAATTAATAGTAAACAGTACTAAATAATTAATTTACAATCACATTCTATCATTTTCTTTACTTTCAGTGTACATTTTAGATATTACAAGTAAGGTGGTCAGTTCTAGATAAAAGCTTTATTCTTCCCTTAGCCCTAGACTATTTAATACTTTTAGTTTTTCTCATATTTTGATTTATCCTGGTAGAAAAGAAACATGTAGTGGATACATTAAAAGTTCTTAAGATTATTGTATTGTAAGAAAGCAGTTACACAAGTAGAGAGTTTTTTTTTAAATAATAATACTAATGTATCTAAATGGAATCTCAAAACACTTTTGTTCTGTTCATAATAAAGAAGGGAATCTCTTCCTAGTTTTTCAGGCTCACAGTTCACTTTACTTTAAAAAAAAAAAAAAAAAAAAAAAAAAAAAATTATTGACAACGGAGTTCTCGCTCTTGTGGCACACCCATTTTACCCCTTTCCTGCACCCACCTACAGTTGCCCTCTACAAATTTCAACTTTAAATTATTTCGACATTTTTGGTAAATTATTCATCATTTCTTTTGGTAACTTATTCCAATCCCTGTCCTCCTACCTAAAATGAAAATCTTCCTACACACTTGTGCTGAAATCAAGTGCTCATGTGGTCATGGTTATCTTTTTCTTTCCATGCCATACTTTTAATTATTACACCAATATCTTTACATGCCTGATCACCAATATATGCCTTGTACATTCCCAAGACCCTCTGCACCTTCCTCCTGTGTCCAAATGAATCCCTTTCCAGCTCTTTTATCATATCTGTTACTGATTGTGTTCTGCGGTAATTTCCAGATACAAATCTAGCAGCCCGTTTTTGCAACCCCTCTGATTCCTGTATTTGATACTCAAGATGTGGGGTCCCATACTGCACTATCATATTCAAGAAATGGTCTGACCAAAGTTTTGTCTTTACTCCTCTCGTACATACCCTCGTCACTCTCTCCAACAAGTGCAGAATTTTTAAACCTGTTCCTGCTACTGGTCCAATGTGTCTTGTCTGGTTAAGCTTGTTGTCAAATTAATGCCAAGATATTTAGATGTCAAGTCTTCAACAGGCTATTCTTTCCCCCACCTTATAATCGTAATCAATCTTTAGTTTTTTTTATCTGTGTATCTAATAACCTGACTCTTCTTTTCATTTATCTTCATCCCACATTTACCAATCTAACTAGATATACTGTCCAGATCACCCTGCAGCTATTTACAGATCTGTGCCATTTTGATCCTTTAATATAGCATTATGTCATCTGCAAACAATCTAATTACTGATAGTGAAGCATCAACACAATTATTCATTAGAATAATGAAAACCAATGGTCCCAATACACTACCTACTTTTATTTCCACTTCTTTTGATACTGCATTTCCCACCATAACTTTTTGCTTTCTACCTTTAAAAAATTCTTCTTCCCAGCAATTTCTTTCTCATCCACTCCATTTTTTATCTGATTTACTATTTTATGGCTCACTCTGTCAAAATACTTTTAAAGATATAGTGCTACACCATCAATTTGGCCTCCCTTGTCCATTTCATCCAAAATATCTTGCATATATCCCACCAACTGAGATTCACTTGAATATCCTTGCGTAAAATCATATACCTGACTTGAAAACCACTTACTCTCTTCACATATATTTCTGATGTGGTTGAATATCAATCTTTCATTAATTTACCTACCACTGATGTCAAAATGATTGGCCTATCATTTTTTAATCTACTTCTCACCCTTCCTTTATAACCCACACTACTATTGCACTTTTCCAGTCCTCCAGTAAGCAGCAAGTATCCAGACTCAATTTAAATAATATTTCAAGATAAGGTACAATGTCACATGCTGCTATATGTGATAATATTATCTAATCCAGCCCCCTTTATGTTTCTACAGCTCTCTTAGTTCCTTCATGATATCCTCAGGATGAATTTTAAATCTTTTTGTCTGTTCATTTCTAATTGTGTTGTTAAGCTCGTTCTCCGATTTAGACCCTCCTCCTTCTGATTCATTGTCCCTATAATCTATACCTTTTTCAAATCCTCAGTAATTTTTTCTCCAACCTTACCCATAAGCATCTCAACACCCTCCATTCCCCTCAGTTTTCTAACAAAGGCATAGATATTTCTCGATGTATCAGTCAATGGTCCCCCTGCACTGACAATACTCTTCATAAACCCATATTTAGCCACCTTCTTAGCTATTATTAAGTATTTAATTAGTTGTTTTAAATATTCCCTACCACCATAAGTTCAAGGGACTCTGTCATATGTTAGCTCATCCATGTTTTGAATCGATGTAGCATATAAAGGAGTGTGGGAACCGATGATGATTAACTATTTTTCATCTGAGAATTATTACATGATTTTATAAGACATAAAATACCAAGTTAGTGAGAAGACTGTTAAGTGTTAAGCATGCTATGAAGCAGCAAAAATCAACTGCTAATTTAGCCTCTTCATACCGTAGTAACTGATAAACAAATTTCTGGTTGCAATGCTTCTTTTTCTCAAATGTTACTGTTGGTGTGTTCGGAAACGTTTTAAAATGGATATCGCAGCTATAAACGATAGAAAACCTTTTTAAATTCTGTTTCTTAATCTACAGTTTATTACATTTGAGTGATCAATACAGTATTTATCATTATAGATAAATACATCACATTGCAAGAGTTAATCACTTTAAATGTGTTTAAACAATGATATTGGATGCGCTTATTCCCTGAAACAAAAAAAGGAAGAGTTTCCAAAGTAATAGAAAACCTTGTTCTTTTAAAAAGGCACAAGTACTGATTTTGCACAATTTTCTTGTTTCATTGAACACTTGTTTTAGTGCCATGTTTGTATTCCACTATTTAAAATAATTGCAAACATTTCAAATCAAAAGTCGCAAATAAATTATACCAAACACTCAACATTTAGGGGAGGAGAGCATCAACAACAAAAAATATAACTCACAAACACTAAAAAATAAAACAATACTTTGGGCCATGTCCTTTTTCAAGAAAATAAAGACATGTGACTGACCCTTCATATGCTCCTACAGTCTACTCATCCACATTTAGGATGTAATTGAGTCGGGAAGTGGTGGGGCTAGCAATGATATCATCGGAAAAGAAGGAAAGAAATTAATCAAAATAACAAAATCTAAAAGAAGATAAATTTTTAAAAAAGTTAATAAAAAATAATAAAATTGAAATAAAAAATGTAAATTTATTATTCTTGCAAGTAATTGATGTAACAGGGTGAGGAAGCTTAAGCCCTGGGGCCGTCTCGTCTACAGCAATTACCAATTCCCACCTGTGTAATTTGGATTGTGAAGTGATATCAGGGAGTGCTCTAATGGCTCTAATTGTGAAACAGTTATTGAAATTACAAGTTTTGTGAGAGCTTGTGGCATGAAGAGCAACAGGGTGGTCTAGATTTTTGGAGTAAACTGTTTGACTGTGACCATTCATTCTGCAGATAACGAATTTGAGGTGAGACTGGTCTAAGAAACAGGAGAACTAGTTTTTTAAGGTGGGGTGTAATGCAGTTGGCCTAGCCTGTGAAGGGTTTCACCAATTAGTTTTATAATAGGTTGTGGTACATGGATGCATATTTAACATTTTACAATGAGATCTGTTACAAGGGAAGAGGCCATAGGGTGGTTTTTTGTGCACAAGTATATTTTTGGGTTAGGTGGCCTGCTGAAGGTGTCACAATGTGTGGTGGAAAGGATAGTGGAGAGAATTCAAGAATTCATTGCACTTCAGGAAAAGTGCTGATGAGGTCATAGCCAATACAAAGAATCTGATTTAGTTATTCCAGGCCTGGGGAGAACTTCATGAGAAAAACATGAATATGGTTAATTTTTGATTGGGTGAGGATCACTTTTGACTCAGAATATCTGATTGTGGACCAATTCTGGTGGGTAATTACAGTGCATATGTAATTATCCTCCAGAAAAATGGCATGGCCCAAAATACTGTGCTTTTTGTGTTTCTGAATTATGTTTCTTGTTGCTGCTTCCCTCCTCTTTCTACTTTTGTGAGTGTTGGGTATAATTTACCTTCCTGTTCTATATTAACTTCACCTCACTGCATATCTTCCTAGTTCACTGATGCAAATGTGCCAGAGTACCACAGTGTAGTATATTGGGACCACTGTTATTTATTACTATAATGAATGCTTGTGTGAATGGTTTGCAGCAACATATCCCAACTTTGTTTCAATGCAGACCTCTTAGGGAGTAGCCATGGACTACGTAATAATAGCAATAATAATAATAATAAAAAGTAATTGGCTATTCTAGAACTTGATAGTGTAAGATCTATACGTGCATGGGGGTTAGGTGCGAACAGCTTTGTCTTAACTTTAAACGTGTGTAGCCTATGATGTCAGCTATTGCTTTATTATGAAAAGGTCGCCACTTAACTTTATTCTATACCTCAAGTTAAGGGAAGGTATAGACAAATAAATGTTCATAAGTCAGTTGGAATTAAAAATTACTATATTCTTGAAAATGTTGTAAAGTAATTAGCTGTATGGACACGAGACAAAGTCACAGAAAGAAAGTTTGCAAGTTCAATTAGCCATACCACACCCCAAAGTTCAAAGTATAATTGATTACCATTTGAAAGTATACAAAAGTTTGTCACACGCTGTAAGGACCCTAGCTGCTATACGGGGTGAAGTATAGACCTAGATACCTTAACTGAATATTTACTTGAAGTGAAATGTTATCTAAATCTCTGCATCAATAATTTTAAATTGACCAGGTGCCTGCATGGAATATTTAACTGTACTGCTTATCGGCCACCACTAAGTTTATTTGACCCAAAAGCTTAGAAAAGGGTTACGGTTCAAGGGTAACACATTTGAAAAGTCCACTTGTTGAAAATTTTAAAGTTTATTCAAATCACATTTGGAAAAACAGCAATTACAGTAAAATAGTCTATCGAATCAAACGTTTCCACAAAAATTGCAGGTTATGGAGAGGAAGAGAACTGAACAAACCCCTTTTTAGAAAAATTAATAGTTCAAAGTCATTACTAGTCACTTGTCAGAAAATCTAGCATGGTTAAACATCAGCCATGCGGTCACTCAAAGTTCAATGATTTCCGGTTATTGTTAGTCCTAACCGACACACACGCACCATACCAAGTGCGGATTACTTTCACACAATGTTCCCAGAGTAAAGACAACCCCCTCTCCTAGGCTCCTACCTATATACCCCCATCCACATACCACATGTGTATGGGCGCTTATCAGAAATAGTGTAAAAAATGTAATTATAGAATACGTTTGAAATCTACCCTTGGGTAGCTTGACCTTTAAGGTTTATGAAAAGTATTTAGTAAAAATTCTCAAATGATTAGCTTTTTTGTAATTCATTGTTTTTTCCAGGCTTATTGGTAAAAAGATTCTGAAATTAAATTAGTGATCCCCTGATTTTTTCTTAATTTAAGCACTTTTTAGGTGACCCTGCTGAATTACAAATTATTGTGATAAAATTAGTGTTATTGTGTTCTACGTTAATTCCCTATTCCAGTGGTGTAGATTTTATTATGATCGGTGGTGAAATTTCAAAGTTATGAGTCTAACAAAGATCGGGTTTGAAAACTGTTTAGCAAACACTTGGTTTCTGGTTCATAATTATTAAAGTGTTGTTTATATCAAAAAAGTGAAGTTATCAGAATTTTCTTTGAATTTAATTACATGTTTTAACAGTTGTTTTATTTACGGAAGTGGCTTGGTTTCATCATAAATAATTTTCGAATGAAACCACATTGTGATAGATGATGTAATAACTTAAAAATGTATATAAAATCTGTTCTACTGCATAGAATCTTCTTAAATTTAATATGTTATATTAGATTTTTAGTTCTTTTGGGAAATTTACTTTTTAGTTTGAAAAATTACTGAAAACATATGATAAAAATGTTAAAAGTGGAAGTGTTATTTAAGCTATTTACATGGCCTGAAACTACATAATTTTAATGAATTTAACTTTCTTTTGAATTATTATTGTTTTGAAATTGCTTTACTGCATTGAAAAATATTGAGAATTAGTGGAATAGTCACATAACCAAAAATCTATTGTTTACAAGTTGGATAATAATGGATTACCCTATTCCAGGTTAGTTTAAAGATTCTTTACTATTAAAAAATGTTTATTTAGCACTTGTATTATATGTTGCGTGACTTTACTGTTTTTAAAATTGTTTATTTACTGAATTAGGTAGCAGTATCAGCTACTGCATAAAACGGTTTCTCACTTCCTGTACTTGCAGTGAAAATTTATATGTTTACTGGGAAGCTTACTCCCTCCCTAATGCTTTAAGCTAAGAAAACTAGAATTTACCTAAATTCTAAGGTGCTTACAATGCTTCTATTATAGCATTTAGTTAGCAAACACCCGACACTTAAGAAATCCCGAGGCCCACTTGGCGAAATACTATTTCAAAACTGCATCGTTGTTGTCCCGACTAAAACTCTAAAACTTTGTGATGCCTCCATCTTGCCCACACTATAGCACAATAGTGCTATACATTAAAACTGACTAGCTGACTGAGCTACATGTTATCCCTCTCACGGTTTCTGAAAGACAGAGGCCGACTGAGAGAATGCACGAGTCTACATCACATCATGCTCACCGCTTCTCGAAGACTGGGTGCCGAGGGAAGTTTCTAGTTGGCTACCTGCTCTCTCATGAACCATGGGAAAGTGCTCTTATCTGCATTCACATGGGTAGTTTCTGGAAGGCTAATCCTATATCAAATCACATGTCTGAAAATTTTGTCATCCAATTTTGACCCTGACAACTAAAATACTCTCTCCCTGAAATTTTACAAATCGCTAGATCTTCTAGAAAACATCAAATTTAGTTATTATGAAAAAATTTCATAACTTTAATAGCTTAGCCAAAAATAAATAATTTAGATACGAATTTTCGAAATACTACTCCAGGCAAATGCGGAAGGCTAATGCAATGAAAAATACTATCTCAACAACTGTAAAAATCTGCTTTCTAGCTGAAATTAACATAGAAACTGACAATAGAAATAAAATACAATATTATCCAATCTAACTCACAGTTACAAAATTTATAAGATACCTGACAAAAGCTTGAATCGTATCCCACACGTTGTGGCCAGAGTCTGCTTGTCCTCATGTTTCCATTTATTCTTTCATAATTATTAATTTTATTTTGTCCACGGACTCCTTAGACCCAGAAATCCCCAGGTTTACAGTAAAAAGATAGCTTGTTTGTAGATGGGATAGTGATCTTTAGATGGGATAGTGGTGTTTAACAGGATAAAAATGGAAGAAGATTGTGAACAAGTGCAAGGGTTATAATTGGGTAGGTCAAAATTTATAGGCACACAGATAAAAAAACTGTGTTGTTTATGATTATAGATAGGAAAAGTAATTGCTTGTGGAAGATTTGATGTAGATATACCTTGGCATAACATTTGATAATAAACTCAAATGAGCAGGACACATAAAATTGATGTTAAGAAAAGGTTTTAAAATCCTTCATTTATTGGAGATAGTTGTCTACATCTACATGCATATTCTGGAATTTAAAAATATCATGGGAGGCAGGGGATGCTTAGCACCAAAACTATCTCTGTGTGCATTCCAATCTCGAATAACATGAGGAACCATGCCAACAACTGAGCTGTTCACTTTGTGCTCATGAACAAATGGATTATTTTTGTTAGTAATGCACATTGTCTTGCACTATTTGCAGTTTAGTGCAAGTTGCCATTTATGAAACCATTCCAAAATAATACCCAGATAATGGTAAATTTCTTAGCAATTATTAGAGCATCCCACTTCCCTATAAATTATTGCATCGTCAGCAAACAATTTCAAACCTATTAACATGGTCTCTGAGATCGTTTATAAAAATTAAGAAAAGAAGTGTCCCTATTACACTTCCTCGAGGAACGTTTGAAGTAACATCTAAATCATAAGAGGCTTCCCCACCAGTGATGACTTACTGGGAATGACCAGTTAAAAAACCTTGTATGCATTCATAAAAATCTGATTTGATATACCATATGCTTGAGTCTTCACTAAAAGTGGGTTGTGTGGTGCAGAGTCAAGAACTTTCTGAAAATCTAAGAAAAATGCATTAAGTGTAATTAATTAAAAAAAAAAAAAATTAAAAAAAAAAAATATGACCAGCTGTGTTTCACTTGATCTGATCTTCAAAAATTCATGTTGGTTCAGTGTAAGTAACTAATTTTCATCTAGGAACTTAATAATGTTAGAGCATATAACATGCTCCAGAATTCTACTGCAAACAGATGTTAGAGGTAAGGGTAGATAATTCCTAAGATCCATCCTACTTCCTTTTTTGCAAATAAGAGAAATTTTCCAGTTGTAAGGTACTTTTTTCTCTTTAAGATTTACAGAATATATCAACAGAAATGGTTCTATTTCAGCTCCCACTTCAGGAGCTTTAATCGCTTTACAATACCTGCACTGTCTATTCATATGCCACATGATATGGAAAAATTGGTATGTTTTCCATATTTTCATCAATGAATGAATTTTTAAATTTGGCGTTAAATACAGTAGCCTTGTTGTGGCTTTCATCAATTTCACAACTATCTTGGCATATTCTTGTGAATATGGCTGACCTTTTTTTATGTAAGACCAAAATTTCTTTGGGGTATTTGTGAGGCTCCTAGAAAGTGAACTGCAACAGAAGTCATTAAAGACTTCATGCATGGCATTTTTAACATGTCCTCTTATCCCATCTAACTTTTCTAAATCACTACTGTACCTCATTTTTCTTGATCATGCACATATCCTCCTTTGCATTTAGTAATCTTTTAAATTCACATGTATGCCATGGAGGATCATTCCCTTCCTTGATTTTCCATTTTGGCATATGTATGTATTTACCTTTCCTGGTGATATGTATAAAAATCAATGCCACATCTCTTCTACGGTGCCTCTTGCTACTTTGAATGTAAGGTAATAATCCCTCAGGAACATTCAAAAACACTCCATTGATTCTGTTTTTGCTAATTTACTCTAGTGCAGAGGTGGCAAACCCAAATGATCTTGCGGGCCACTTTGGAAGTGCATCATAACTCCGTGGGCCACATATAAAATTATATATCCCCACTAGAGTTTTTTTTTTTTTTTACTGAAAAATTGAAACATGATTTATTATTGTGTTTACTATTATTCCTACATATAAACATAGATAATAAAATATTAATGACACTAAATGCACATTGTAAAGAAATAAATAGCACCAAAAATGAAATATAAAAAATATTTTGTAAATGTGTGATGAATCTGGCGGGCTGCAAAACTGTTCAAGGCGGGCCGCATGCGGCCCGCGGGCCTAGGGTTGGCCACCCCTGCTCTAGTGCATACCTGCATGGGTTAAGGAGAGGTTATTAATTCATGTCTCAGTTAGTGAGTGGAACATGTGTAAACTGGTTCAGATGAAATGGAAAATATAGTCAAAATGATAATGTGGCTTTGTATACCTCCAGTGCATTTAACACTGTGAGCAATTAAATGGTGGTAAATATTGTTGAAATTGAGGTAAATCAGAATGTATATTGTTGTGTTGGTTGAATTCCAAAGGGTAGCGAGCCAAAAAAACATTATTGGAAATGCAGAATGAGTTGGTGAATGTGAGGACAGGGTTGCCACTGAGTAGAGTATTGAAAAAGTTGTGGTTGATTAATCTTATTGCGGAATCTCTTGTCAATTTAATGTTACTAGTTATGTTGTTTGCAGGTGGCATAGAGTTGTACAGTAGCATGTTTGATTATGCATTTGAATATTAAGCCCATTTTACCGGTTATTGCATATTTAACGTGAAACCTAGTGATGATGCGCTATATTTACAATATTTTTCAGTAGTGTACCTACCTAATAAATAAAATCTTATGTTGTAGCCAGTAAAACCTACTAGCAGCACAGCTCTTAGTCTGCGAAGAATTACGACTCATGTTTGGAAATGTAAATAAACTGATTTAATCAACAAAAAAAGTGTTTATTTAAGCACGTTGTTGTAATAATGCCTGTAAAAAAAATTGACAAATGTGCCTTTACCTCTGAAACCATTGGTAACTTGATGGGCTACATGGGTTGAAGCTGTACTGTTTTACAATGAAAATTTTGAGGCCACTAAAGGCGTAGTAAACAACTTTGATAGTGGAGAGGCTATGACAGTTTGTCAGCACAAGGAAGCATTTAACAATTCTAGTATTAAAACCATAGCTGTGATTATGATTTATTTTTCCCACATACCTTCGAGTATTAAAGTTGAATAAAATCCGCAGTGCCAGAAATATTCCAGTGAAAACTTAAAGTTTGAAAATATTTTGAATAATAATCCAGGTTTGGAACCTTTGTGTCAAATTAATAGTTTTAGTATTGGGAAGGGTGAACTTTTTTCAGAAACAATGACTGCTAACACAGCACCCAGTTACCTTTTTTTTTTTTTTTTTTTTTTTTTTTACTTATGGCTTTATACCTTGTCGACGTTGAGATCATTAAAGGTGGGATGGGACGGGGGACAAGGAGTGTGAAGGAATGCATGGAAGCATCCCAGCCATCACCTGGAGTGATTTGGGAAAACCAAATCTGGATGCCCAGATGGGGATTCAAACCACCGTCCTCCCGAATGCGAGGTCAGAGTGTTAACCACTCACCATCCACTTTCGGTAGCACCCAGTTTAAAATCCTGCCCAGTTACATCAGAGAATGTGGAACGGTCCATATCCATTTATAAAAATATTTTGAGAGATCAATGAAACAATCTTACTATTGTATATTTGGAACAATATCTGACTGGTTATGTTAAAAGTTAAAAAAAAAACTTAAATAATTGTTAATTATCGAATTTCTAAACATGTTATTCAACTACTTACTAATTGCATGTTGATCTTTAAATAAAAAATCTAAAAATTACTATTTTTATATTATATAATATAGCATATTTTCACACTTTTGACACTTTTCATGCATATTTTAAGCATTTTTTGTGCATATTTCTAGCTTTTGTGTTGCATATAATGCAGCTAATCATTACAAATCACCTTGCTATACACATGAGTATAAGACAGTACAGGGAAAATAACCTGTCAAGACGAGCACACCAAAAAAAAATCACAGTATTTCAGTTAATTACCTTATGTCAGGAGGAAGCGACATACAAACAACCCAAAACCAACCAGAACCCTGTTTTTCTCACCCAGGTTTTCTCTTGCCTGGAATCACTAAACCAAATTCTTCATTTGGGCTATGACTTTCTCAGATCCTTTCCTGAAATGCGCCACATTCTTCCCACTGTCCTTCCCACCACACCCCGTGTCACCTTCAGCAGACCGCATAATCTAAAAAACATACTTGTAAATAAATATCAACCCTCTGATGCCCATAAACCACCGTTTGGATCCTTCCCTTATAAGAGACCCAATTGAAAAACTTGTAGTATCCATCCCCCTACCACTACCTATTGCAACCCTACTACTGGTGAAACCTAACCCATAATAGGTCATGCGACTTGTACAACCACCCATCTCATATTTCAGCTCACCTCTATCCACTGACAAAATTCCTACATTGGCCTGACCTCAAACTCATTATCTGTCAGAATGAATGGTTACAGACAAACAGTTTACTCCCAAAACCTGGACTGCCAGTACTCACAACACCCGCGACCTTAATAACTGCTTCACAGTCAGAGCCATTAGAGTACATCCAGACACTATCTCCCAATCTGAACTCCGCAGGTGGGAATTGGCATATCAACACATCCTGCAGACTAGACATCCCCCAGGCCTTAATTTCCATTAATATCTTCCATCCTCACCCTGTACACCCATCACAGGCCAGCACAACATATTCATATATATTTATTGACCTCATTTCAAAAGTTTACAATTTATTTATTTATTATATTTTTTTTTATTATTATTATTATTAGTATTTCCCATTTTAATCTTTCTTGTGTTTTTCACTTGCGGTTATATTATCGTTGCTCCACCACCTCTGATGGTCAGTTTCATTCTATGAGTGGCTGCATCAAATACAAAGCTTCCACTAGCTCAGCCACTTACTTCTGTTAACCAAAAATATTGCATTTTTTTTGTGTTTGTGTATTGTTTTGTGTTGCTGCTGCCCTCCTCCCTTCAACTTTGGTGAGTGTTGGGTGTATTTTATATGTCCTGCCCATATAAATATTGCCTTGCAGCAGTTCTTTACTTTCATTGTTACCTAAACAGGGAATTAATATGAGCAAAGAGAGAAGCTAGGGATAAATTCATGAAAAATATGGCTGGGTCAGGAAAACTGCACAATGCAAGTAGAAATTTATACAGCTATATTAGAAAAATTAGAGGGTAAGAAGATATTTAGTCAATTCTAGATAAGTGTGGAGAATATGAAAATGGTGGAGATACTAAGAAACTGGTTTGGTGAGTTTATAATGCATTGTCACAGAGTCAGATGGATGATTAACAGAGGAGAATCATTCCCATGTTACTGAATATTAGTATATTGGGAAATTGGAAACGGATTACACAGGTTATTATAAAAGAGCTGTGTGGGTAAAAAAACGTAAAGTGCCTAATGTAAATAATACTACCACAGATGCCACAAATGTGTTAAAAGGTAGTTAGCAAAGTCATTGCGATATAACTAGAAGTATTATTTAGTTTAAATCTGGAGACTTACTGTATTCCAGAGGAATGGAACTACTGTCCCATAGAAGCGCCAATTCAGAAGGCAGGGGAGGCAAATAGGTTTAATAACTATTGACCCATTAGTTTGACTTCATTGCTGGGCAAGCTTATTAAGTTTTGCATAGCTAGTTACATCAGGAAAGTCTGTCATGAAATGAAGTCAGCAGCATGGATTTAGAAGAGGTGATTCATGTTAATCTTGGTTAGTAGTTTAAGTACAAGTTATTCTAGTTGAAATGAACAATTGAGACCAAGTAGATAGTGAGGTGCTGGATTTTTTTGAAAGTGCTCAGCAAAGTTATCCACTGAATGGTTGTGAATAAGGTTAATACCATTGAAATAAACCAAGATCTATCTTTCTTCAGAGTTTGGAAGCAAAAAGTTGGTAATGCAACATCAAGGGAGATGGAAGTAAGAACAGTTGTGTCACGGGGCAGAGTATGGAAACAATTACTGTTCATTATTCTAATAAATGATTGTCTTTTTTATCTATAGGAAGATGTTTGGCTGTCTGCATATGACATAATATCCTGTCTAATAGTTTTATATCGAGAGAGGATTGTAAAAAAAAAAAAAAAAAAAAAAAAAAAAATACAAATGATTCTAGACAGCATAGATTGTTACGTGAATAGCTATGGAATGATGATAAATATCAAGAATAGTCATATTATTAGGTGTGCTAATAGGAAAATAAAGGTTTTGGATTATTATTAAGTGGAAAAGAAATTGCTTCTTGAAAGGATAAAATCTAAATACCTGAAAATAACTGTTGATAATAAGCTAAGGTGGCAAGGGAAGGTTGTATGGAAAGGGTCCATATTGTTGTATTCGCTTGAAATGGTAATGAGAGGATGTCGCGGGGAAGTAAGAGAGTTGTGTTATAAATTTTTGGTCATGTTTTTATTGTGGGATAATACCTCTAACCTGAGAAGTTTTTAAACAACAGCATTATGAGAATTAAATACTGTTGTTTAAAAACTTCTCGGTTTTCAAGCTGCATCAAAACTGAGTCGTCTGGTGACGTTTCGGAAGCTTGAACTGCTTCCATTGTCAAGTCCCACATAACACCACTGAAGACTGCCACGTGGCAGTCTTTATCTAGGGCCAGCAGCTGGGAGTGGAGGGGAAAGAGCGTCGAGGGGCGGTCTAGTTGGGCCATGCTCGCTTGGTGATGTCATGATAGGGTCACTTCTATGCTCTAATATGGCTCGATCCCGCACGGCTTTGACACGGCTTGAAACCTGAGAAGTTTTTTTACAGCATTACCACCATGAGAATGTACATAGTCTTTAAATACTGCTGTTGGAAGGTGTGTGAAAGAGCACAGCAACATATGTCAGGATAAATTACTAAAGGATGCACTCAGTAATTAAAATGATAAAAGAGTTAGGTTGGGAGTCATTGCAGGACTGAAGAGGTGTATGGGCATGTGCAAGGTATATATTAGCAATTAGGCCCACATTAATGTTGATGGAAAGTTTAGAAACTGCACGTGGAAGAGAAGATAAAACAATATAATAAATTAGTAATTGATTTCAAACATAAGGGAGTAGGAAAGTTTTCTTTTTGGGTTAGGGAGTGAGGGACTGGAACAAATTACCTAAGGATTTAATGAACAATATACATCAGGCTGTGAAAGTAAAAATATGTATGAATCATAAGAAGGTATGTAGGTAAATTGTCCCTGGGTATGAGCAAGAACACAGTTAACAACAATAATAAAAAGTTATTCTGCTCAAACTTCACCTGCAATATCAAAGTTCCTGTATTTTAAGTATCAAAGTAAAAAAAATTGTTTAGATATAATATGTATCCAAAAGAATATTTAATTGGGAATGAGCTATATATCAGATGATTTTCAGTAATTGACACCTGTATTACACATGGTGCATTCTGAATTCATTAAGATTCTCTGACTACTGAACAGTTGTATGTTACATGCTACTTGCCAGTGGACATACAATGGGAGGCAAAAGCAGCAGCGAGTGGTCCAAGGTGTCACCTGTTTCTTGAAATTGGAAGCAGTACATAGAAATGGTTTAATTAGAAATTGTCTCATAAAAAGGTAACCTGAGGACATGTTATCCTGTCAGATTTACATAGTGATCAATTATTAGGTAAAATATTCCAGAAATATAACAGTTCTCCAATCACATCCACAAGTGAGGATTTCCTGGGTTTTATCAGAATCGATAGAAACATGTTACAAGTTGGAATATGAAGTTTTAGAAATTTGAGTGATGTTGCGGGACTGTAGAAAGAGTGTGCCAAATTTATGGGTTATGGATTATAGGCTAATTAGAATAGAAATTAATGACATTACTGGAGTAGGATTTACAATGAACAAGAAAGTAGGTAAATGAGAAGTTGTTAAGAAAATTAACAGAATTTTTTTGTTCAAATTATGGAGTTGAAAACAAATTCTTTTAATATTAAATGTGCTAAAAGGAAATTTTTTAAGTTCAGGAAAAGATCTGACAGATGGATAAAATACATAGAAAACTGAAATAAGGCAGTAGAGCTCATTCCATTCCCATGGAATCGCAAAAATCTTTTGGGGCAGAATGAATAAAAATAGTAATCAAACTTACATGAGAGATTCCAGTATATTTCAGAAAAGTGAAATTGTACTCCCAATGAATTGATATATCAGCTTCTGAAATTATTATTAATTTGGATAATATTGATCATGGTGGGTGAGCAGTATTGCTCTGGCCTCACATTCAGGAGGACAGGGGTTTGAATCACCATCCAGGTATCCAGATTTAGGTTTTCCATGATTTCCCCAAACCACTCCAGGTAAATGCCGGGATGCTTCCTTCAAAAGGCAATGGCCGAGTTCCTTCCCATTCCTTGCCCCCAGTTGTTTTCCAATGACCTCAACGTCGACAAGACCTAAAAAAATGTTATTTTTTAATGATATTACCTTGTTAGTAGAAGTAGTAGAAGAAGATAACTTGGTTTTGACTGAAGCAAACACAATCTCAAAAGTAGTGGAAAAGTATCAAAGTCAGCTTTTTATACATAAAAAAAGAGAGAAACCTTGTGGTATTTATCTTTGATCTAACACTCACCAAGAACTCCCATAAACTGTAAATATGGCATGCAGCACAGGATGGGAGTAAAACTTCATGAATACCACAAAGGAAGAAATTTGAAACATTCAAAATGTAGTATACAGAAAGATCTCAAAGACTAAGGTGGCAGTTAAAGCACAAAATAACAAATTCTGGCAGTTACAGATAGGAAAGGAGTTTTTGGAAAATTCTAACACTAAGAAGACAAGATTTTTTTTTTTTTTTTTTTTTTTTTTTTTTTTACTAATTTTAATACATGTGGTGCTGGTTGATGTAGGGATTGGTCAATGGAAAGAACTGTCAAGGAATATAAATATTAGACTATATGAACAGCTAATTGACAATGTACATTGTATTCAGCTTGCTGAGCTGAAGAGATTATTTCACTTGTCTTGATAGAAAAAGATGATGGATTTTATCAAACTAGTGAAGAGCTCGATACATGGTAAAAAAATGTACGTATGTATATTTACAGTGGTAAAGAAACTGTATTTAGGCAATGAAAATAAGTATGAATAGGGTAAGTAAACTCATCACTTTCCACAGTTAAAAGCAGAAAGGCAGCTACAAGAACATAAAGAAGATTGGAATTTATGATATCTTGTTTTAAAAACTGTATTCATGTAAACAATGTAGACAAGAACCTTGGAATTAATGATGATATTATGTTTGATGATCATCCAAGATGTACAAGAAGAACCAACCGTAGAACTAAGCTTCGCATCGGAACCCTGAACATTATCACCTTAACAGGCAAATGCAATGAAATTACGGATTTAATGAACCGTAGACATATTCACATTCTAGGCCTAAGTGAAACAAAATGGAAAGGTTGCAACACAAGAATGGTGGATGACGGATACAAACTATACTGGAGTGGGAACAAAACAGCGGCCAAAAATGGAGTTGGTTAGTACTCCACAAAGACATTGACAGCATAACAGATGTCTCATTTATCAATGAAAAATTAATAAAAGCCAAAATATGCGTACAAGGAGAAACCATAACAGTGGTCCAGGTCTACACCCCACAACAGGGATGCAGTGAGGACCAAAAAACAAGCTTTATAGAAGATTTATTTATTTATTTATCAATCTTGTTCCATGGATCCCTGCTGAGGAAGTACCTCTGGGATGTGAAACATGTCATTGTTGATACATATACACATAATATGAGTCATATCATAGTAAATATATATATATATACATATTTTACAAATACAAGAAATAATAATAAACATACATTTTTGCAACTGAGTTTTGCAAACGTCATAATGAGTACAATTAATTATTTTCTTCAAATTCTTGAATGGAGTAGAAGGAGTTGCCAATAAGATAATCTCTAAGTTTTTGTTTGAATACATCTTTATTATCTGAAAGCTGTTTTATACAATCAGGTAGTTTATTAAACAGATGTATCCCAGAATAATTAACTCCTCTTTGTACTAATGACAGAGATGTTTGTGTTTTATGCAAGTTATTTCTGTTTCTTGTATTGAAACTGTGTACCTGTGAATTAGGTGTAAACAGGTTAAAATTTTCTATGACAAAGCTCATGAGAGAATATATATACTGAGAATACATTGTAAGAATATTGAGTTTCTTAAAGAGTTGTCTGCAAGAAGTTCTTGGTTTTACCATAAACAGAAACCTAATAGCTCTTTTCTGTGCTATGAAAACTTTTTTACTTTGTGAAGAGTTTCCCCAAAAAAATATGCCATATGACATTACTGAATGAAAATATGAGGAGTACACCTGTTTCATTAATTCTAAATCTGCTGTTAGAGAAAGTGTTCGTATTGCGAAGGTGGCACTACTTAACTTTGCCAGTAGTGTAGTGATATGATCATGCCAACAGAGTTTCTGATCTATTTTAATACCAAGAAATTTTATACTCTCTGTTTCTAAGATTGTGTTGTTTTTATAGTTTATACATATATCTGGCTGTGCATAGTTTTTTGTTTTAAACCTAATATAATGTGTTTTTTTCAAAATTTAATTTTAATGAATTTGCCTTAAACCAATTTGCTACTACTCTAAGTACTTCATTTACATTAAATTCTATAGTACTGTTTGGTGTTTTACGCACAGTCAGGTTAGTGTCATCTGCAAATAAAACACTCTTAACTTTGTCGGATAAATTTCCAGGAAGGTCATTGATGTATAACAGAAAGAGGAGGGGACCTAAGACAGAGCCTTGTGGAATTCCATGTTTTATTTTCTCCCAGTCTGATGAAGCATCTTTACTTATTTTAGAATCAAAAATTGAAACTTTTTGCATTCGGCTTTCAATGTATGATTTAAACCATTTACCTGCGGTCCCAAAAATACCATAGTATTCCATTTTTTCAAAAGTAATTCATGATTTACACAGTCAAATGCTTTTGCAAGATCACAAAATATTCCTACAGGATTCATTTTATTATTTAGTTCCTCAAATGTGTTATTTAAAAATGAATATATAGCCATTTCTATGAATGATCCTTTTTTGAACCGAAATTGTGAATTAGTGAGGATATTATAGTGTGTAACATGTTTTATTACTCTTCTATACATGACTTTTTCAAAAACCTTTGAGAATGTTGAAAGTAATGAAATGGGACGATAGTTGTCTACACATGTTACTTCTCCTTTTTTAAATAATGGTTTTACAACAGCATATTTTAGTCTATCGGGAAAAACACCTTGTATTAAGGATTCATTACAAATGTGAGCAAGTACATGACTGATATAGTCTGAACATCTTTTCAGTAATTTACTTGAAATATTGTCATAGCTGGAAGAATTTTTAGGTTTAATTGTTTAATGAGTTTATTTATTTCTGAGACTGTTACTGGTGGCAATTTCATCTCCACAAAGCTATTTGGGAAAGCAGTCTCAAGAAGCCTTAGAGCACTATGTGGGGATTGCTTTTCTATGCCTAATTTATCTACTACTGACGTAAAATGTTTGTTAAATATTTCACAAACTTCCCCTACTTCGCTATACACATATCCAAGAACTAGAAAGTATCATCAATGAAGAGAACCTAGTGATAATTGGAGACTTCAATGCCCAAATAGGAACTGATAGGTCAGGATATGAAGGAATTATGGGGACATACGGATTTGGCAGTAGAAATGCTGAGGGAGAACTTCTGCTCGACTTACGCAAAAGAAATAAACTTGTGGTGAAAAATTAATCGTTTCAGAAAAAATATAGCCACAAAGTAACAAGATACAGCTGGGATGGCCAACATAGATCTGTAATAGACTACATTGTAACAGATAGGCTAAGTGGAGAAAAAATGCAGGATGTGAAAGTAATACGCAGTGAAAGTCTCAACAGTGACCAGAGACTACTTGTTGCTGATATGAGAGTTACTAAAGCTATTGCAAAGGTAACTAGTAAGAAAAGACAGAGAGTTAAAGACTGGAAACTGAAAGACATGGTCTGCAAACAGCAGTTTCAAGAGGAAATTATAGCCAAAATAACAACAACAGATATACAAAAGGGCCACGAAAAATTGAATTATTTTAAGACAAGTCTTGTTGCAAGTGCAGACAAAATATGTGGAAGAACAAGCAGGAGAGTTAAAGAGAAAAGGACGTCATGGTGTAACAACAGAGTAAAAGAAGCAATAGCCAAAAGAAATAAAACCAAAAAAGCTCTAGATATTGCCAAGTCCTACAGAAGAAACAACAATGATCAAGCAGATAATGGCAGATTGGAAGAGATGGCAAAAGAATATAGAAGCATCAAATTGGAAGTTAAAAGAATTGTACAAGAAGAAAAGGAGAAAAGCTGGGAAGATTTTACATCTAAACTGGAATAGGATAGGAAAGGGAATATGAAAATGTTACATGGAATTGTAAAACACAAATGATCGGATAAGGAAACAATTACAGCAATAGAGACAGCTGATGGAAATATAGTTCACAATATAAGAAGTATCAGGGAAGCCATGAAACAATATTTTGACAAACTACTAAATGGACCTAATGGGATAAACGATGAAGAAACAAGTCAGAGGATAATAGATGAAGGCACCCGAATAACTTGGTCAGAAGTCGAGAGAGCTCTCCATAAGATGAAAAGTGGCAAGTCAGCAGGAGCCGACGAAGTTACAGCCGACATGATTAAAGTTGCCGGTCCACCAGGGATACAATGGCTGTATAGAGTCCTCAGAGCAATATGGAATGATAACCAAATACCAGAAGACTGCACAAAAGGGGTGATAATTCCTATATTCAAGAAAGAGAACAGAAGGAAAAGTGAAAACTATAGAGGTATTACCCTCCTATCCCAAGGCCTCAAAATTATGGAAAAGATAGTTGAAGCAAGAGTACGAACAATATTAGAGCCCATCTTAGAAGAGGAACATCATGGGTTTATTGCTGGAAGAAGCACAACAGGTCTAATATTTGCCTTGAGAATGCTGGTAGAAAAATATTGGGAAAGAGGGAAAAACCTAATTATTGTGTTTATGGACCTAGAAAAGGCATACATTAATGTTCCTAGATCTACTATCTGGAAAAGTCTATGAAAACTTAAAATACCAGAGTACCTCATTAGAAAGATCCAAATGCTGTACAATAACTGCAAGAGCTGTGTCAATGTTGGGGATGGTTACTCTGAATGGTTTAGTACAACCAAAGGAGTACAACAAGGAAGTGCTCTTTCACCCCTTCTGTTCATAGCGGTGATCGATAACATCTTAAAAGAACTAAAAAGAACATTCAATAGAGATCTACAGGCACTGGTGTTTGCAGATGATGTAGCAGTATGGGATGAAACAGAAGAAGGAATACAAAACAAACTGAAGATGTGGAATGATAAGTTTGAAGAATATGGAATGAAATTGAAAAAAAAAAAAAAAAAAACTGTAGCACTGAAAATAAGTCGAAAGAATACAGACTGTCATATAAAATTACAAGACCACGAAGTTGAAGTTGTTGACCAATTCAGCTACCTGGGGAGCATAATTGCTAATAATGGTAGAAGTGAGTTAGAAATATTGAGTAGAGTAACCAAAGGAGCCAACTTCTACAGTACTGTGTGAGGCTTACTATGGGACATGAAGGTTCCCAGAAGAACAAAAATTGTCTTGTACATATCATATCTCATTCCTATTCTCACATATACTTTGGAAACATGCACACTAACATCAAGGGACCTTAGCAAGATCCAAGCATGTGAAATGAAGTTTCTTAGAATGGCCCTCCAGAAAACTAGACTTGACCGCATGAAGAATGATGAAATTAGATCAAACCTAGAGTTAAGGGAATCCATGGAAGAGAGACTTAGGTCATCAAGACTTCGGTGGTTTGTGCATGTGAAGAGAATGACTAGTAAAAGACTTCCAGAAACTTATTTGGAAAAAAGGATAGTGGGCAAAAGACCAGTGGGAAGACCAAGAAGAAGATGGACAGACCAACTGAAGGAGGACGTAGAGAGAAGAGGCTGGAATTGGGAGTACATCACAGACAGAGAAACCTTTCCAGACAGGAAAAGGTGGAAAACAATCGTCTATAACAACCAAGGCTCGTAAACCACACCCAGGAAACTGGAGATGGTCCCCAACGATAATGATGATGATTCATGTAAACAAATGACACTCATAGCAAGTGCTTCAGTGAGCACACACTGAGTATCATCAAGTGACTAAAGCAATGATTTGATTGTTGTGGACAGGATTCAGTAGTGTGTGTGTGTGTGTGTGTGTGTGTGTGTGTGTGTGTGTGTGTTGGGGGGAGGGGAGGGGATGAAGTATTATTACTGAAGAAGACTGTATGAAGTTGAAATAAATATGTAGAAAATAATTTATATCAAATTAATAAAGGGCTGAGCAAAATGATAGGTTTACTGGCTTGGACTTACCAGATGTTTATAATGATGGATTAAGTATACTTTGGTAGACATTCTTTGCCACAGAATTTAGAAGGTTTTATAGTACCATATCAGGAAGCTAGCAGCTCTGGTTGTAAAATGGCTGCCTAGTTTATTTGTGGGCATTGGCATGAACTGCACTGGGAAGTGTAGATTGCAGTGTAACAGCACCAGCAACCAAATCAATCTAGTGATTGCCCATGCTAGTTCCTACAACTCCAACAACCTCAACAACTGTTGTATAACTGCAGCTTTCAGAATCTTTTTTGATACTACAACCCCTTTGAACTCTACAGGTGGTAATCTGCCTACAAACATACCCTTGGCACAAGACATCCCCCTGGTCTTAAACTCCAATAAGATTTCACCTATAAACCCATCAGTTATCATAAGTAATATTTTTTAAGTATTTTCTTAACTGGTCCAAATTATTTTCTATATATTTTTTTTCTTCTTTTTTCGGTAACAATGGAGTAGGTAGAAATGCCGTGAGATGATATTTCTATGGAAAGTAAAGATAAATTATATCCACCACTCATCAAATTTAAAGGCAGGAGGGCAGCAGTAACAAAAAACATAATCCAAAACTTTTCTATTTTATTTTGTTACTATTATTTGTGGATATTCCCATTAGGACAACACAAAGTATTTAGAAACATTTGTTTGCTTTTATTTGTGCCTGTATTTTCTTCATATGCTTGCTGTGGGCTTGTTTTCTCTCATCAGAACATGTTGTTCCAGTCATTAATGCTGTCTTTCCTCCTGGTCAACTAGCCACTTGTGAATTTTGGATCTAAATATCTCCTTATTATCTTCTTGTAAGTGATTCCTGCTAATATCTTTCTTGTTTTTGTCAATTCATTTGATTGTATCTGATACTGCTTTACTTTGGTTTTAATAGATTTCAACTACTTGTCATGTGAATGTGTCAAGGCTCATTCTTATGATGTGACTAGAAAATTTTAGTCTATGTTTTCTAATACCTTGTGAATATTGTAAGATTTCCTGATTGCTTCTGAGTCTTTGTTGGTTTCTTGTGAGTTTCAGGCCCAAAATTTTCTTTATAACTTTATTTCTTTTTTAGCAATGTTTTCTGTAGCTGTTATCCCATTCAAAATGAGTGTTTCCAATCTATAGATTCATTCTGGTTTAATGACTTTATTGTAATGTCTCAGTTTTTGCATTTGGAGAAGTTTTTTTGCTGTAGATATTTTGTGTTAAGTGATACACAGTTTCCGTCTTATGGTATCTGATTTCATTACCTTTTGTATAAATTCCCTATTCCTGGATTGTTTTGCTGAGATGGCTGAAGTCTTTCTGTCAATTTTCCTGTTTTTCTGTTGCAGGTCGTAAATTTTGTTTTATTAAATGAACTTGTAGTCAACTTTTTATGCTATTTCCTTCAGGAGTTCAATCTGGTTTTTGCTTTTTGTGATATTATGGGTTATGATTGCTAGGTTTTCTATGAATGGTAGACAATCTGTCTTTAATTTTCCTCTGCCTAATATAATTGGTTGATAATTTTAAACACTGATTTTTGTTTCCACCATTCTTGTATTACTTTTTTGAGGATGCAGTTGAATAGTAATGGAGAAAGTCCATCTCGTAATTGTTTTAATAATTAAGGGTAGCGGTACTCATATTTCCCCCAAGAATTTTATTTTGGACTTTGTATCTATTAGTGTTTGTTTTATTAAAGCAAGAGTTAACCATTGGTTTATTTGTCATACAATCTTTATGGTTATCATAAAATATCTACTTTTCACTTTTCAACAGTTTAAACCTTTATTTCCATGCTTTTATTTGACTGCTCAAGGAACTGCATTTGAGAGATCACATGTCCGAAAATGCAAGGTTCTTTTTCAGTAAATGACTAAAATTCGTAGCAGCAGCTCATATACTTGACCTATGCCATTCAAACCTCGCTGTGCTCTCTCCTGATAATTCACCATTATAAACTAAATTTTATGTTTGATTTTTTCTAAGAGAAGTCGTTATTCAACTGCATCCGTGCCAAGAAAACAAAACAATAATTCATAAAAACTGTTACTATTAAATTCTAGCTCAATCCAAAAACTCTTTCCATTGTGTCACAAGTTGTGGGGTCTAAACCTTCTGCTGTCCATATTTGGAGTATTTACTTATGAACAACCAAGTCATATGTTGTTTTTTTTTCACCAAAATCAACAAATGTGAAGACTAAGCCGTTGCTACAAATTTGTCGATGTTTGAGGATAAGCTTTAGATTGAGAATTTCTTCCTTGCTAGATCCTAAAACCTGCTTCCTATTCTCTGATCTTTGGTTCTAGTTGTTGCTTTGCCATACTGAGGAGACACTGGGAGAAAATTTTGTACTTTACTAACAGCAGTGAGATTCCCCTTTAGTTATTCACTTTTTATCTGTTTCCTTTCTTGTGTGAAGGTTAGGTAAATGCATTTATATATATGTCCACAGACTGATACAGAATCATTACATCTTAAAAGTGAATCCAACAGACTACCAAACTGACTTAACAACACATATACTGAAGAAACAAAGAAAATGGTACACCTGCATAATATCGTGTAGGGCATGTACTCTACTAATGTCTGAAGTAGTGCTGGGGAGGGAATTGACACCATGCATCCTGAAGGGCTATCCATTAATCCATGGAGATCTCTTCTGAATGGCACGTTGCAAGGAATCCCAGATATACTCAATAATGTTCATGTCTGGGGTTTTTGGTGGCCAGTGGAGGTGTTTAAACTCAGAAGAGTGTTCCTGGAGCCACCCTGTAGCAATTCTCAACATGTGGGGTGTCGCATTGTCCTACTGGAATTGCCCAAATCCGTTTGAATGCACAATGGACATGAATGGATGCAGGTGATCAGCCACGATGCGTACGTATGTGTCACTTGTCAGAGTCATATCTAGATGTATCAGGGGTCCCATGTCATTCCAACTGCATATGCCTCACACCATTACAGATCCTCCACCAGCTTGAACAGTTCCCTGATGACATGCAGGTTCCACAAATTCATCCGGTTGTCTCCATACCCATACACGTCCATTTGCTCAATACAATTGGAAACGAGACTCGTCAGACTAGGCAACATGTTTCCAATCATCAACAGTCCAATGTCGGCGTTGATGGGCCCAGGCAAGGCGTAAAGCTTTATGTCATGCCCTCAGCAAGGGTACATGAAATTGTCATACGGGAAAATCCCCACCACACCGCTACATCAGAGATGCTGTGTCCCATCTCTCATGTGTCGACTGTAACACCACGTTCAAACTCACCTAAATCATGATAACCTGCCATTGTAGCAACAGTAAATGATATAACGCCTTCACCAGACACCTGTTATCTATACAGGCATTGCCGACCACAGCACCGTACTCTAAGTGTTTACATATCTCTGTGTTTGCATACGTATACCTATACCAGTTTCTTTGGATCTTGAGTGTAGTAAGTGGTGTAAATTTTCATAAATGAACAATTAATAACTTTTTTGACAATTTACGAAAGACAAAACTAAACAACAAATCAAAAGATTTGTTGTTGCTGCCTTCCTACACATAACTTTTGTGAGTGGATGGTATAATTTATCTTTTCTTTCCATATAATTATTACCTCATGCCATTTGTTCCAACTCAATTATTGCTGTAATTAATTAATTAAATTTAATTGAATTGGTAACAAAACCAGTGGCAAACTCTCTACTTATGATACTGCTTTCTTTTAACCATAAAAATAATAAATATTATTATTTTAGCATGTAGTCACCGCGCGGTGACTGCCAGCTTTCGTCAGCCTGTAGACACCAGACACCTGGTGAAGACATCCGATCTGTTTGTCGAAACGTTGTGTTTCCAAAACACCATCCGGCTGCACACCCGTGAAGACTACATTGCTTCAGTATGCTGGGAAAGTCTCCACGCACACATAGACAATTATAACTGGCCATACCTGGCTGACTGTATAAAGAATCTCAAAATGGGGACTGGACCAAGCCTATTCTGTCTCTCTCTCTCTGCAACTAGCTAATTAATTATATTAATCATGGCTTGGGTTATTAGAGGGTGAGCAGTCTAAGTCTATGATCAGCCAGTCTGCTATCTTAACTCTCTTTCTCATTGCACAGTCTCTCTCAAATTCCTGGCTCACTATATAAAGAATCTCAAAATGGGGACTGTACCAAGCCTATTCTGTCTCTCTCTCTCTCTCTGCAACTAGCTAATTAATTAGATTAATCATGGCTTGGGTTATGAGAGGGTGAGCAGTCTAAGTCTATGATCAGCCGGTCTGCTATCTTAACTCTCTTTCTCATTGCACAGTCTCTCTCAAATTCTGGGTGTATAAAATATCCACCCACAATTTTCTGTGTGGATACTGCTACCCACCATACCAATATTATCTGCTGGCCCCGTAATCCACTATTTGCTAATCTCTGCCATACACTCTGTAACCATTGGTGAAAACCTTATTGTCTAGTAACCCTTCTTTTAACCAAGATCTAACCCCATACTTACTTGTGATTTTTTAAATAAATGTATTAAGTTACCAAACTCTATTACTTTGTTCAATATACTCCTACAGTTCACAGGTAATACAGCTATAAGTTGTTTTGTGATATTTGCAGAATTAACCTTCACCTTCCCAGTTTTGCTGTTGTCTGTTTTTCTTCCAACAGCTTCATATATTTCTTTAGCATTAGTGATTTTTTACTAATCACTAATGGGTTTGTGCGTCTCCAATCAGTGTCCCTTTGATCACCTATTTTTATCCCCTCAACGTCAGCCTTTTACCTAAAATATTGTTGCTTTCTGCCTTTGTTTTAGGAATTCACATTTATAAAACATCTTAATTGTTTTTCTCCATGCTTCTATATCAATGTCCAGTAACGATGTTTTGCTCCCTTATGCATTTTTCTTCAATTTGTTTAAAGTCTTCTCTCCACGACAATGCATTTTAAAGTCTCTGCTACTTTTCATTATTAATCCTTTTCCTTCTCACACTCATTGTTCATTTATTTTCGCACCATGGCAAAGCACAATGCAGAACTTTGTCCTTATAAATTTATGTTTATCATATGTGAAGGTCTCTAAAAATATCCATGTACCAACTTCTCTTCTGTCTCTGCAATACTTTCTACAACACTCAGAAAAATCTTATTTCCTAGCATCTTTTGTTATTGTCAAGACTCAACCCCTCTGACATATTGTCATCCTTACATTTTCTTTCTTTATAGTAACAATCCCCTTTATTGTTACTTCACTTTCATGGTTGGTTGCAATGATTAAATTTCTTGTTTCTGTAAACAGTTCCCCTATTGTTGTTCATTTACCTATTACCTCATAAAGAGTAAAATGTTTACTATAAGAGGATTCAGTCATTGAAATAGAACCAGATAGTCTTCCAGTATTTGAGGAAGCGTACATATAATTTTAATGTATTTCTTCTTATATGAATTTCCTGGGATGCATAAGAAAACACAGAAGATACTTTATTACAATAGTGAGAGGTAGTAGGGCATATTTTGATAGCTGCCATCCATATCACACAAAACGTTCCATTCCATACAGCCTAGCCATTCGGGGCAAACGCATATGCTCTGATCATGAGTCCTTTACCCTCTACACCAACAATCTGACCCAGGCACTCGTAAACCGCAATTATCCTCCAGAACTAATTCAAAACCAAGTAACAAGGGTCAGGGACTGTCCTCCACACCGACACAAACAACCTAAAGCCAACAAGAACCCTGTTTTTCACCCAGTTTTTCCCTGGCCTGGAATCGCTAAACAAAATTTTTTGTCTGGGCTATGACTTTCTTAGATCCTTTCCTGAAATGCGCCGCATTCTTCCCACTATCCTTCTCACCACACCCCGAGTCACCTTCAGCAGACCGCCTAATCTAAAAAACATTCTTGTACATAAATATCAAGCCTCTGATGCTCCTAAACCATCTTTTGGATCCTTCCCTTGTAAGAGACCCCGTTGCAAAACTTGTGGTAAGCATCCACCTACCACTACCTATAGCAATCCTACTACTGGTGAAACCTACCCCATAATAGGTCATGCCACCTGTACAACCACCCATCTCATTTACCAGCTCACCTGCCTCCACTGTCCAAGTTCCTGCATTGGCCTGACCTCAAACTCATTATCCATCAGAATGAATGGTCATAGACAGACAGTTTACTCCCAAAACCTGGACCTCCCCGTTGCTCACCATGCCAGTACTCACAATACCCGTGACCTTAATAACTGCTTCACAGTAAGAGCCATTAGAGGACTTCCAGACACTACCTCCCAATCTGAACTCCGCAGGTGGGAATTGGCATATCAACACATCCTTCAAACTAGACATCCCCCAGGCCTTCATTTCCGTTAACATCTTCCATCCTCACCCTATACACCCACCACTGGCTAGTACAATAGTTCAATAGTTTCATATTTATTTATTTATTTATTTATTTATTTTATTTTCAATTAATTTTTTATTTATATTTTTAATAACTATTATATTTTTTTATCATTTTAATCTTTCGTATACTCGCGGTTATATTATTGTTGCTGCCCTCACCACCTCCATCGGTTTGTTGCGTTCTATCAGTGGCTGCGTCCAACGCAAGTCTTGCGCAAGACCAGCCACCTCTCTGTTAACTTGAAAAAGGGGATTTTCACCCAAAATATTGTTTTTTCTTTGTTTGTGTGTTGTGCTGTGTTGCTGCCGCCCTCCTCCCTTCAACTTTGGTGAGTGTTGGGTGTATTTTCCCATTCTTTTCCATGTAAATAAAAAGTGTTTAGTTAGAATTCCTGAATGATTAGTTTGCTTGTAAACGAATTTAGTTTAAATGGCGTAGTGATAAGATTCTCTGAAAGCAAATGGGGGTTACCCTATCTCTGCCTGGATTTATTCAATTATTTGGAAATCCTGCTGAATTGCAAATTATCTAAATAGAATTAGTGCCAAAATGTTCTATAAAAATTCCTGATTCCAGTGATATAAATTTTATCATAATCTTTGGTGGAATAGCAAAGTTATGACTTTAACAAGAAAACTGTTTAGCAAACACTTGGTTTTTAGTTCATAATTATTAAACTGTTGTTTATTTCGAAAAGGTGAAGTTATCTGAATTTTCTTCCAATTTAGTTACGTGTTTTGAAAGTTATTTTATTTATGGAAGTGGCTTGGTTTACTCGCAAATAAATCTCAAGTGAAACCACATGTGTTTGATGATGAAATAATTTTAAAAACTTATATAAAATCTGTTCTACTGCATGGAATGTTCTGAAATTTAAATATGTTATACTATATTTTTGGCTCTTTTAGAAAATCTTCTTTTTATATCGAGAAATTACTGGGAACATATGATAAAAAATAATGGAAGTGAAAGTGTATTTATCAAAGTGTTTAAAAATTTATTTACGTTATTTACATGGTCTGAAACTACGAAATTTTACTGAATTTAACTTTCTTTTGAATTATTATTATTTTAAACTTACTTTACTTCATTTAAAACTGCTCAAAAATAGTGAAATGCTCACGTAGCAAAAATCTATTGTTTGCAAACTGGATAATAATGGATTACCCTATTCGAGGTTAGTTTAAAGTTTCTTTACTATTAAAAAATGTTTCTTTAGAGCTTATATTAAGTGTTGTGTGTGTTTACTGCTTTTAAAATGGTTTATTTAATGAATTCGGTTACAGTATCAGCTTCTATATGAAGCGCTCCTCCCATAACCTGTACTTGCAATGAAACCTTATGTTTATAGGAAAGCTTACGTCCTCCCTTATACCTGAAGCTAAGAAAACTAGAATTTAGCAAAATTCTAAGGTGCTTACAAACTATTATGGTTACCCCCCACCCCCCTCCACTGCAGTTTATGTTCATACATGATTGAACAGGAAGGACTGGGTAAGATGGGGAACAATCTGGAAGAGATGGAAAATTGGGATAATAAGTACACACCAACTAATTTATCAGAGATAAAAGACAGAGAAGGTTACAAGTACAAGATAGAGACTCACAAATGGGGGAGACAGGAGAAGAGGGTATTGAAAATCAGAAAATGTAGAAGAGGTTGTAGGAAGTGAAAAACGGAAACCTGTCCATGAAGGAGTTACTTCCTGCAGAGTCCATAAATAAACAACAACAGTAACATGAATGGCATAATATCACAAAGCTTGTATATGAAATGTTGATATTGTTTTGGAAGTTTTATGATTCTGTGAACATTTCCAGAAATGTTTCACAGTATTGATTGCACCATCTTTCTAGCATTATGAATACTCAATATGAATGTAATAAATGCTTTAACCGTTCTTTATTTTGAAGGAGGATATCCATGCAAATCTCAGATGGTGCGATATTTCAGATGAAATGGACAAGGGAAGCCAAATTAATAGGGAAGCACTAGATCTTTTAAAGGTTTTTGACAGCATGAGCCATAAAATGGTAGTAAATAAAGTAAAAACTATTGGAGTGGATGAGAAAGTGATTTGCTGGGTATAAGAATTTTTAAAATTTAGAAAACAGGAAGTTATGGTAGTAAATGCAGTATCAAAAGAATGTGGAAGTAAAAATGGGAGTGCCACGGGTTAGCGTATTGGGACCATTGCTAATCATTATTCTGAAGAATAATTGTGTTTATTTTTTACAATCAGAATTTAAATTGTTTGCAAATGTCATAATAATATATAAAAGTATCAAAATGGTAGAAGACTGTAAAATCTGTAGGGTGTAAGAATGGAGACTTTCCCGGTGTATGCTTGAAATGAAGTCTTCACAGGTGTACCGCCGGATCCAGCTGTACACCCGTGATGATTTCATTTCAAACTGTAGGGTGATCTGGACATCGTATCTAGTTGGGTTGGTAAACATCGGATGATGATAAATGCACAGAAGAGTCAGCTTATTAGACACACAAATAAAAAAGTAAACCTATCCCATAATAGGTCATGTCACTTGTACAATGACCCATCTCATTTATCAGCTCACCTGCCTCTACTGTCAAAGTTCCTACATTGGCCTGACCTCAAACTCATTATCCATCAGAATGAATTGTCAAGAGACAAACAGTTTACTCCCAAAACCTGGACCTCCCTGTTGCTCACCATGCCAGTACTCACAACACCTGCGACCTTAATAACTGCTTCACAGTCAGAGCTATTAGAGTACTTCCACACACTACCTCCCAATCTGAACTGCACAGGTGGCAATTGGCATATCAACTCATCCTGCAGACTAGACATCCCCCAGGCCTTAATTTCCATTAATATCTTCCATCCTCGCCCTATACACCCATCACTGGCCAGCACAATAGATCCATATATTTTTCAAAATTTTTCAGTTATATTTTTATTTATTCATTTATATTTTTTTAACCAATATTTTTTCAACCATTTTAATCTTTGTTATACTCGTGGTTATATTATTGTTGCTCCCCCCATCACCTCCGACAGTCTATTGCATTCTATAAGTGGCTGCATCGAACACAAGACTTGAGAAAGCCCAGCCACCTACCTCTGTTAACTTGAAAAAGGGGTTTTCACTCGAAATATAGTATTTTCTTTGTTTGTGTGTTGTTTTGTGTTGCTGCTGCCCTCCTCCCTTCAACTTTGGTAAGTGTTGTGTGTATTTTAACTGTCCTTTCAATGTTAAACTAAAGGTTATGATTATTATGTGGGGAAAGAATTGCTTGTTGTAGACTTGAAATGTAAATATCTTAGCATTATATTTGATAGCAAGCTTAACTGAGCAGGACAAATTAGACAGGTAGTAGGAAAAGGTTTCAAAATTCTACAGAGTGATGAGTAAATGAATTGGGTTACAAAACTTTGGTCTTGAAATGTAAATATCTTGGCATTATATTTGATAGCAAGCTTAACTGAGCAGGACAAATTAGACAGGTAGTAGGAAAATGTTTCA
This sequence comes from Vandiemenella viatica, assembly GCA_031002005.1. Taxonomy (NCBI): domain Eukaryota; kingdom Metazoa; phylum Arthropoda; class Insecta; order Orthoptera; family Morabidae; genus Vandiemenella; species Vandiemenella viatica. The sequence goes on from CM061920.1 coordinate 271,420,939, forward strand.
AAATTCTACAGTGATGAATAAATGAATTGGGTTACAAAACTTTGGTCAGACTATTGCTTGAACCCATTGTAGTGTGGGATCCACATTTTGAGTATCAAATACAGAAGTTTGTGAGGGTGAACAAAAGGACAGCTAGATTTGTTTCTGGAAATTATCAGAGAATACAATCAGTAACAGATATGATAAAAGAGATGGAATGGGATTCATTGGAAGGCAGCAGAATGGTGAGGAGGATCATGGGTGTGTATAAGGCGTCTATTGGTGTTGAAGCATGGGAAGATATTGGTGTGAGTATGAAAAGTAATGCATGGAAAGGAAAAGATGTCCATGACCATATGCTTGTCTTATGTTTTGGGTACAAGGGTGTAAAAAGACTCTCTTTTTTAGGTAAGGGGGTCAGAGAAATTATAAATAATTTACCAAACACGTTCATTCTGTTGCTTATATAGACAAAAAATAAGACCAGTACTTTCCAGTTGGATATTAAGTGGTCAATGTGTTCTTTTAAATGACTAAAATTTGTGACAGATAATAGGTATCATCCTATGATTCTAATGTCTAGTGGCAGTAACATGATTTGATACCAGTCATTTGCTCTGTGTATCATGCATTGTGTTATCTTTGCTAGTGAAAGAAACACTTTTATTTTCCTCCAGTGTATACGGTTATTGTAATTCTACATGGTTCCTAAACTAATGCCAATCAAATGATTAGCAGGTCATTTCTCCTCCCCTCACCCACCTTAAAAAAATGAGAAAGGAAAAGGTGTTGTGTGGCGACCATAAATAAGACTCAGCTTGGTAGTTAGATGTCAACATCTTTTAAAAAATTGTCATAGAAAATTGTATAGTAGGAAATTCTGGCCATACTCTGATTTTTCTGAAATACCTTGTGATTTAACAAATAATGTAAGACATGAGGAGTGTGCGCTGGGAGTGAACAAGGACTATGTTGGTGATGGGGCTTTGGAGGGTATTGGTTGTAGAATTGTAATTGAAGCATAAAATTAAAAGATGGCTATGGCATAAAATAAAAATCAAATAAATAAAAATATTTTTTTTTTATATTAGCATAAAACCACGAAAACGCCACCAGTTGCTTAAAAGTTTTTATTCTTTAAAACTTTACTGCAGTTTCGACAAATACATGTTTGTCTTCTTCATAAGTATGACACGTTAAAATTACACAGGCGGAAGCATTATCACAATGTAATTTTAACGTGTCATACTTCTGAAGAAGACAAACATGTATTTGTTGAAACTGCAGTAAAGTTTTAAAGAATAAAAACTTTTAAGCAACTGGAGGCGTTTTCGTGGTTTTATGCTAATATAAAAAAAATTTACCGTTGCTGACGCGCAGCTATGCTCAAGATTTTAAAATAAAAATATGGCACAAGCTTGCACTCAATTTCATGCACAAGAGTGTGGGAAAACTTTCTTTTGTTTGTAAGTGTATCAGGGATTGGAATAACTAACCAAGGGTGGTGATGTATAATTTTCTAAGAACGCTGAAGGAATTTAAAATTTTTAAATGGCAAAAGTATATGGGTGAATAAATTTAACACTTTAAGTGTAAGAGATAGGGATATTGCCAGGAGGAGCAAGCACTCCGTTGTTATTCAGTTCAACTTTTTAGACACTTAGGATATTAAAGTTCAAGTAATTGTATCATGTATTATTGATTTAATATACCAAATAGTATTTCAAACATCAGTATATTTCATATATCAGTATATTGTTGGTAAAAATAATATCTGTAGTTGGAAACAAAAATGTTCCAGATCACATATCAGAAACTAGAAAAGAATGAGTAATTGCAGCAAACACTCACATGGCAGGAAAATTTATTTTGACAATTTATAAAGGTTTGTTGCCAAATAGAAATTATGGAAAATAAACTTTTGTGTTAGTTATATTTATTGTTACTATTGGGTGATATAGCTTTACACAGTTTCGAACATATCAAATGATTTTTCAGTTCATTCTACAAGTGGTGCTTATCTCTGAGCTAAATGAAAGACCAGTCTTCCTGGCTGTTGTGTTTCCCATTATCATCAAATCAAATGCATGATGAAATAGATCAGAAAAAAAGAGAAAAGGCTGAGGCTGATGAAACAATGAAATAAAATTCGTGATAAACAGAGTGAAGAGTAATGCTGAACATAGTGTTGTATTTCTAAGATGTTATCGGATAATCTTCTGCTTTATTGTTCTTGTCGGCCACCAGGGTTTCATTCAATTTTTTTTTTTTAATTTTCTTATAATTAAAGAGAGAGTTTAGTCTTTTATATTTGGACAAAATATTACTTTTTTTCCCACACCTAACAACATTGCAAAAGTAATCATTTTGGTGTCCGAAGAAATACAAAGCTATTTTTAGTCAGTGACTGTTCTTCCACATAAACAACCTCAGTCCACATGCTAGAGTTATTCTCACTCTCTACGTGTGTCACCATTACAACTAAACTTTTTCTAAGACTAATTGATATTTATCTGGATTTATGACTAAGAATACAGATATAATTGCGCTTGGAAAATTATGTGTGTGTGTGTGTGTGTGTGTGTGTGTGTGTGTGTGTGTATACATTGGAGATTGTTATCCTACAAGTGTCAGGGCACTAGCCCTGGGCAGCAACTTCAGGAGGATGGCAGAAACAAGTCTGAAGAGGCAGCAAATTTATGTGACTCTACTGCTGCACTCGACAACAAAAATTGGCATGGCAATTGGCAGTTGTGGCAGCAATCTTTTTTTAGCTCCATTATTGCCCCAATTGGCAACAGTGGGCAGAGGAGGTAGAATAATATTTTAAGAGACTTCAATCTCAAAGTTTAGGCCCCAGCCCAGAAAATTCATAGATCCATCACTGATGCTGAGTATATGACAAAGCCATATTGCTGGTGAACCATCGAAACATGATGAATGAAGTAATAGGAGTTTGGTAAATTAACATAGATATTGTAAGCTACCTTAGATTTCTTCGATTTCTAGCAAAACAAAGTTTGGTTATGGTAGAGCAGAGATAGATGGAGAACTTGATACCACAGCTTAAGCCATAGGCTCAGTAAATCAAAGTCGTATGATCAACTTGCAAGGGAAAAGGCTACTATACTGGGTTAAAGTGTAGGCCTAGTACCTCAACTGAATATTTACTTGAAGTGAAAAGTTCAATAAATCTGCATCAATAATTTTAAATGACCATGTAGCCTGCCTGGAATACTCAACTGAAATGCTTAACGGCTGCCACAAAGCTTTTTTAGCCCAAAGCTGAGGAAAGGTTTCAGTCTACTATGAAATCACAAAAATTCACTTCAATCAACATTTGAAGTTTATTTTCAGAGTCACATTTCAGAAAATAGCTGTTACAGTTGAGTAGGCAATCAAACAAATGTTTCCAAAAATTGCAAAGTTATGAAGAGGAAGAAAGCCGGCCAATACCCCTTTTTGAAAAATTAATAGTTCAAAGTCATTACTAGTCACTTGTCAGAAAATTTAGCAAGGTGGTCCATTAGCCATGCGGTCACTCAAGGTATTTCCGGTTATAGCTTGGCCCAACTGACACATACGCACCTTACCGCGCGAGATTACTTTCACACAGCGTTTCTGGAGTAAAGACAAAACGTAAAGACCAAACCGTAAAGACGAAATCGAAAAGACCAAACAACCAAGACAAAATACATCCTCCTATCCTGGGCTACTGCCTGTATACCCCCATCTGCATACCACTTGTATACGGACACTTATCCAAAATAGTATAAAATGATTGTGATTATAGAAGGTGTTCAAACCTTAACTGCATGTAGTCTTGTCTTCAAGGTACATAAAAAGTGTTTAGTTAAAATTCTCAAATGATTAGCTTGCTTGTAAACGAATTTAGTTTAACCAGCGTATTGGTAAAAAGATTCCGAAACTTAAGTAGTGATTTCCCGATTTCTATCTGGTTTTATACAATTTTTAGGCAATCCTGCTGGATTGCAAATTATAGCAATAATATTAGTGCCATCATGTTCTATAAAAATTCCTGATTCCAGTGGTGTAAATTTTTATTAATATCTGTGGCATAATAGAAAAGTTATTAGTTTGTCAAAAATCGTATTTCAAAAGTTTCAGAAGTTAACTCAGTTTATGTTTAATAATTATCCTTACTTGTTTTAACAGTTGTTTTATTTACGTAAGTGGCTTGGTTTAATCGCAATTTAATCTCAAAATTATGACGTTGTGATTAGTGACGAAATAACTTTAAAACTTATGTAAAATCTATTCTACGGCATGAAATGTTCTGAAATTTTAATGTGTTATACCAGATTTTTAGATCTTTTAGGGAATCTACATTTCAGTCCGAGGAATTATCGAAAACATATGATAAAAAATGTTAAAACTTAAAGTGTTCTCCACGAGGTGTTTAAAATTTTATTTATGCTATTTACATGGCCTGAAACCCCAGAATTTTAGTGAATTATTATTATTTTTGAAATTTCTTTACTGCCTCTAAAAGTGTTAAGAATTAGTGAAGTGATCACGTAGCAAAAATCTATTGTTTGCAAGTTGGATAATAATGGATTACCCTATTCCAGGTTAATTTAAAGATTCTTTACTATTAAAAATGTTTATTTATTGCTTATATTAAGTGTTGTGGGTCTTTGCTGTATTTAAATTGGTTTATTTATTTAAGTTAGGTTGCAGTATCAGCTTCTTCATGAAATGTTTCTTACTTCCTATATTTGCAATGAAAATTATATGTATACTGCAAAGCTTACTCCTTCCCCTATGCTTTAAGCTAAGCAAACTAGAATTTACTCAGTTCTAAGGTGCTTACAAACTAAACAGTTAATACAGACTGTAAACGATCCTTGAAGAGTAAAATATCAAACTGTAAATTTACCCAAGTAATCGTAACGGTGAATAATCCCTCACGATAACACAACACTATGTTACGATGTAATATCACTATAATACAACAATATTAGCTGCTTTAAAAGTTCTTCATAATAATAATCAGCCACTAGTAAATAAATTTTGTCATAAAGAAAACATAATAAAGAGTTTAAAGCATTTAAAATATGAAAACACAGGTATTAGAATGTTTCAAGTAAACTGGCACTCTATACTTTGTGAAACCATAATGTTAAAGCAGTATTTGAAATCAGCTGATAGCGTGACATAAATGTAACATCTTCCAGTATGACATACTTAAATTTTAGAACGTTTTATACAGCCAGACGAGTCAGAGATTGTTACTAAATTAAATACTTGGAAAACCCGGTGTGGCATAAATAGGTTTAATTACTTCAAACCCGCCAACTAAATTCAGTAAAAGGAAACACTTTTGGAATATGTAATAGAAATTGTTGAAATTAATGGCATAAATCTTTTTGGTTATGAGACAGTTGTAACAATAAAAGGTGGCTTGCTTGCTTTGTAGCTTGGTGTGGGGTAATTGTTGTCCATCTTGGTATCAATGGATTGCAGGTTCTTCTACTAATAATTCACAAGGTTGCCATAGGGATAATCTTTCAATTTATTCACCGAACATACAATTACTAAGCCACCACCACCAACGATTATAATTTGACCAGGTATAAAAGCTATCCAGGACTTCTTCTCCTCCAAACTGCAAGTTCTGAGCTACACTATTATCACTTGGTTTGGATGCTTTATTTCAACAACAACGAGTTCACTGCTATTTACCCCGTCTCTAAAGACCTCGCTGTTGAGAGATGTAAAGCAGTTAAAAAAAAAACTGCTATTTACAAAACACTGCTGTTTATCTTCATGACAGCGGCGTACTTATACTGTTTCATCAGGTCCACACAATAGTGCCAGACGCACCGCCAAACAATCACTGCCGTGCGCAACCAACCATGACCGACCTCCAAGACAGTGAGTCACAGACTGCCCTCAACAATCCAACCCGCATCTCGTATCACACTTTCATTTCAACAATCGGATCGTTACTGTCTCGCCACACAGTATCTTCATAATAATCCGGAAATTTAGTGATGTGGATGTCATGGCGTCACTGTTTAATAAAGTGAATATTTTTGGAAATTGATTGCAAAGCAACTACGGCAGCTAGAGAGGAGATTGAGAGTTTTTTGGACATCTGAGAGACTGTAGAATTGTATGGAATAGGTTTTAAAGCTCAAAACATGATATTTCTGTACCAGATGTAGCTGTGTGATGTCATCGACTCATGGTTTTAAATAACTTTTAAACCTGAGAAATAAACTAGCTATATTTGATAAGAAATAAAAGATATAAAAATTAGAAGCTCTACAAAATTTACTTGAACCTTCTACCACATCAATAAACTGAGATATTAACTTTTGCGTCTCAAGCGGGTTTTTTACTTTTGATGGCAAATCGGTTAACTCTACAGAAAAATTTATAAGGATTTAAATTACTAGTTGCCCCTCTTTCTACATACTCATAAAGTTTCAGAACTCTACAGTTTGTATTTTCCAAGTTTCTAGAACTATGTTGCATAGCGGAAAATTACCCTAGAGAACCTATATATATGAAGGGCGCAGGAATTCTCAGTCAGTCGTTGATAGTTTTGTGAAGCATGAGGACGTGTTCCTGGGCTGAGCATGAGAGGTACTCAGGCCGGTAACCAAAGAAGTTTGTTGCCTAACAGATATGTGTAGTGGGGGCCATGTTGAAATTTTAAGTTGTTGAAATCCTGTTTGGGTATTTAACATGTGACTTTCAAAATCATCCAGAGGGGTTTTGGTCTGTCTTTTAATACTTCATAACCAGCAATTATTTTGGTAAAGAAACTGTTCGATCGCCTTCAACTATAATGAGTGTATAAACTATTTTTAGAATATATTTGAGTGTTGACTTCGTATCTGTAGTAGTAATTTTCATTTAATAACTTCTGCCTAACCTTTTCTCTCTTGAGGTTTGTACCAAGACAAGTGGCGGTCGTATTAAATTGTTACAGTTGATTTTCCAAAGGCCAATCTACACTGAACAGTAATTTTCATAACCTACAAGAAAGTATCAGAGTTGAGTATGAGTGTTTACTACAGCCCTGGTAAGCGCTTACTCCTTACAATACACTAACCACAAATAACTGTTACTGTAGAGACAGAGCCTTGGTAAAATAAAAGAAGTGCTAAAAAGTTTTTTTTTTTTTTAATTGCTGTTTAGTGCGCTGAAAATAGAGAAAGATTGTTGGAGGGGTTTTCATGTTGGTTGGTGAAGGCTGGGGCTCATAACTCATAGTTATAAGTTACTAGTGGTAGATTTACAAGTTGATACAAAAGAAAACATTATGGTCTTGCCTACTTGCTGTAAGGGCTCATATACATGAGCAATAAACTTGCGACACTTGTTGTCAGTCTTAGTGTTCGTGTAAACACATTTTAGAGTAAACTCTAGAATCTTTTTAATTGTTGCACAGTATTTTTTTATTTTTTTTTTATTTTAATGGCATTTGGTTAGAGACCATACAGCCAATCTACATTTTTACAAAGCTTCTTACATCCATTTGCGTAACTTATCTATTTACACATTTCCTTATCTATATTAGGTAAAACTTATTACAATCTTGTGGAATGTATATGCTATTTACAATATTCAAATTTCAAGTGCCTTCTTAAGTACCATAATCTAAAAAGCTTTGCTAGACAATACATCAACTAGACTTAGTAATCGGCGGTTCTGTATATCCATTATTTTCTACTGATTAGTCTAAATCGCCGTATTTCTTTGACAAATAATCTGTAGAGGGTTGATCTATCTGGTGTTGGCCTCAATCGGTAGATTGGTGAGGATACTGTTAATTTTGCCAAACTAGTTGTTGTGCTTGCGCGGAAGTGAGGTTGTGCTGTGGTTTGGGCTTTAGGTTTGAAGTATAGTCATTTTCCTGTTTTAGCTTACAAGATTGGTTAGAATTCTATCCCTCCATCTTTTAAGTATCTGGCGAGGATGCTAAGTACTACTTTGTTGTTGCTGGAAAGTAGGAGGGTTACGTTTGTCGGAAAGGGGAAGCCGTTCTTGGCAAGATCTTTCATCATTTGGTCCTGGAGTTGTTGGTATTTATTGCATGAAAAAATTATGTGATTGATGTCTCCTATTGCCTGGTCTGAGCAGTCGCAGTATGGGGAATCTCTCAACCCTATTCGGTGTAGGTGGCTGGGGAAGTTACCGTGGTTAAAACGGGCTCTCGATATCGTAGTGATTAATCGTCTGCTACTGTTCCAATTGTAAAACCAAGGTTTTGGAGATATGTTCGGTTGAATGGTTGCATAATATGAGGCTTTGATTTTTGAGGAGATCGTCCATTCCTCTTGCCATTTTTCCTTGGCTCTTACTTTGATATTATGTGTTATATCCGAGATCGGGAGTTGCATGTTGATTACCTCTCCCTCATGGATAGCTTGTTTTGCCAGGGCGTCCACCCGTTCGTTATGCTCGATGCCGCTGTGAGATGGGATCCACATCAGAGTAGTCGTAATACCAAGTTCCCGGTTCCGTTTCAGTTGTTGTAGAATTTCCAGTACAATAGTTTGAGTATGGCTATTCCACGTAGTATTTTGTAAGCTCTTTAGTACACTGAGGGAGTCCGTCAGGATGACGACTTTGTCCATGTTGGTGCTTTGGCTATATCTGATGGCTTCCAGCAGGGCTTTTGCTTCAGCTGTATAGATGGATGCCTCTTCGGGTAGCGAAAATTGAGTCGATTTACCTGTGTTGGGACAGAAATATGCCGCTCCTACTCTATTATTTCCAGTGGTTTTCGATCCGTCTGTGAATATTTTAAGAGTGCTGTTGTCTGGTTTTGATAGGAATCTGGATATCTTGTGGATCAAATTTCCGGATTTGGCTTCCTCCCAGAGGATTGTGTGGGTTCTTTCTAGACGAAGCTCGAAAGGTTCTTGAAAGATTGGGAGCATATTATACGAGGATAGTTTGTCTTTGTATTTTAGCCAGAATCTATAGGCGTTTAACAGGGGAAGACGAGCTCGACTTTTGGCTCTATTTGCTATGGTTGATAACCTCTCGAGACGTTCATGAATGGGGTGGTTATTGAGTGATAATCTTTCCATTAAAAATTTTTCAGTTAGGTATGCTCGTCGAATGTGGAGCGGAGGTTCCCCTGATTCTACTAGTAATGCGTTTGTGGGAGTGGACCGAACGGCTCCTAAGCAGGCTCTAAGGCAGCGTGATTGTAGTCTATCTAGTTTGATTCAGGGCATCTTTCCTAGCGTTTTGATAAAACATGCTGCCGTAGTCGATTAGTGGTCTGATCAGAGATCGATATATCAGGAGTAGGCTTTGAGGGTGAGCGCCCCACCAGACGCCAGATACCATTTTTATTATGTTGAGGCGGGAGATGGCTTTTGTTATCAGTTGATCTATGTGTTGGGCCCAGTTGAGGCGATGGTCCAGTATCATCCCGAGGAATCGGCCTTGTCTTTTCAGAGCTAGATTATATGGCCCTAACTGTAGGTTGCTGGAGTTGTAGAGGATTTTCCTTTTGGAGAAGTAAACCACTGATGACTTTGCATTGGATAGGTCTAGTCCGTTGTTATGTAGCCAAATGGAAAGGGCTGTCATAGCTTCGCTCAAAAGAATGAGGACTTCATCCTGAGTATCGCCGATGGCGTAGATCACCACATCGTCTGCGAATTGTAAAGAGATGATTCTAGTCGGAAGATGAGAATTAATGTCCATTGAGTATATCAAGTATAGAAGCGGGCTTAATATAGCTCCCTGAGGCAGCCCTAGGAAGACTATACGCGGACCTATCTTGTTCTTCTTCGAACTGACGAATATTATTCTCTCCGATAGGAGGGAGAAAAGTCCTGCCACAAATTTCTTCGGGATTCCTAGCATTTGCAGTTTATGCATGAGGATGGATATGTTAACTTTATCGTATGCGGATTGTATGTCTAGGAAGATCGCTCCGAGGTATTGTTTATTAAGAAATGTGAGGTTGATGTCTGAGGTCAATATAGCGAGGTTGTCTGTTGTGTTTTTCCCTTTTCTGAATCCGGTTTGGGAGTTAGGTATCAAGTTCTTCGCTTCCACCCACCATTCTAATCTATTTTTTACTAGTCGCCTCTAGCGTTTTTCCTACGCAGGACATAAGTGATATAGGTCTATAGGAAGTCGCTGCCAGGGGGTCTTTGTTTTGTTTTAGCACGGGAATTATGACTTGCGTTCTCCATTCTAATGGAATTGGTTCCTTCATCCAAATCCGGTTGAAAGTATTTAGAAGAAGCTGCAGGCCAGTTTGGGGCATGTTTGATATCATCGAGTAGTGAATACCATCTATCCCAGGGGAGGTGTCAGATGATCGCTTGAGGACTTGGTGTAATTCTTTAATGTCGAACGGCCTGCACAGAAAGTGGTCGGAAGGCTCGTGAGGGGTTAATTTGAAGTTTGGTTCCTCCCTAGGTACTGTAGCAGGGGCGATTCTGTCCATAATCTCTTCCAAAATCGATGTGTTGATAGTAGGGGCGCCCTTGTTGAATTTGTTATCCTTGAGGCTTCTCACTGTGGCCCAGATAGAGGAAACGTTTGAGTTCTTCCCCATAGTTTCGCAGTATCTCATCCAATTTAGGCATTTTTGGTTTTTTTAAATCTTTTTGGTCCTGGCATTGGTCTGTAGGAATGCTATGTAGTGGTGCAGATCAGAATTCTTTCTGTATGCAGATAGCGCGAGACGTCTTTGGGCCACTGCTTTGGAGCATAATGGATTCCACCATAATGGCAGACGGTTTTTCCTGGTGTTAAATTTTTTTCGTCGAATTGCTTTTTCAGCTGCTTCTGAAATTATATTTTCCAGATTTCTGTAAGTTTCAGCGCCCGTGGAATTATTCGCTGGTTTGGCTTATTTTTTCCTCCATTAGTCTCCTATAATGGGGCCAGTCTGCACTATTTGTATTCCATTGGATAGTTGGGTGGCTTGCGATATCCTTCGTGTATGGGCAGCCTATTGCTAACAAAATAGGGAGATGGACTTCCCAGTTATGTGGCAGATACCAAGCTTACCTGCAGTGTAAACAGTCAGTTTTACTTCTAGCAGAGTATGCGTTGTAGATTCCAGAGTGCAAAACTTTGTCCAACACTGTCAGTAACAAAATGTCAGAAGAAAAAACAATGTGGGCTAAAAGTGAAGTATTTTATTTAATTTTGAAATGGGAAGTTTCCCCAGAAATCTAGTATGTAAAATTAGATGATAATGCAACCAAATTAAAAAGCAAAATACTCTACAGGAATTGGCTGCTAAACTATGATAGTTTCATTTGGAAGCAGTTACGTTTATATTTTGCAGCCATTCAGACCCTTGAACTACTGATAGCATAGTGTTTATTTATGTTTAAATAAAAAGTCAAAATAATAATGTGTTCCTTTTTACAGCTATTTAAATTAATTTTTACAAAATAATAACAATTTGTTGTTATGCTTAAATGAACTTAAAAATAGTTCTCCATGTGGTAAAATGAATAAATCTTAAATTCCTCTTTTATTGCTTTGATTTTTAAGTTTTTGTAGCTTTTTACTTTTCTTACCTACGCTTAAAAACCACCATGGAAGCCTTCCACTTGCTGTTGTTGACAGCCACATCTTAAGTGACATTTATTTTTGTCAATGGTCCTACCATTTTAAGTTAGTACTCAAAATCCTTTGCAGTCATTCTCAGAATGTTCTTAATATCCTATAACCTCAACTCAGAAAACACATCTGATGAACACCCAGTTCACCCCTTCATAATTTCTATTTTCTTTTCCAAATGTTCCTTTTCCTTCTGCTTTTTATCTTCAACAGATGTAATAAAACTGTAAAGGCAGCAGCAAACTGGGTTTTTCTGGTCAACTTTTTTCACTATTCAGGGGTTGTTCTGGATTGTTGCAGCTCCTACACCACTGTGCTGTCTAAACAAATGTGACACTTTTTCTGAGAGTAGAAATGACAATTCTCTCAGAAGAAAGCGTCCGTCGTCAGCTTTCTCCAATTATTACCTCTGTGTAAACAGATAAGCAAGCTGATTATGAAATAAGTGTCACAAGTTTATTGCTCATGCATACACACCTTAAGGTTACAGAAGAGTTATGATTTTAAGCACTTAAATTTATCTGCCATAGACTGGGAAGAAAATAAGGTTAATAACACAAGGGAACAGAGATTTACAAATATGTTGTTGAGGGAAGGAGGCTTTCCACAAATGTTAAACAAGAGCATAAGAGTATTAAACATGCTGAATAACCCTGATGATAATTTTGTGAGGTCACAGTTAACAGAAGGTATAAGTGATCTTGAAACAGTTTTGATCTATATTGGAGGGTTCTGTAAATCGTTGGTCAAATTTAATGTGGTTATAGGAACCATTATGAAAAGAAAAAATTTCACAATTTTAAGAGAGACTTCAGGGAACAATTCAGTATGAGGAAGGAGAAAACCATTTCTGTGCATAGGAGACTGGAATAGCAATATGGGTTTTGGAAAGGATTTGCATGTGAATCTCATTTACTAGAGAAGGTGATGAGAAAATGTAGTTTGATCACTAAAAAATAACTGCAGAATACAAGCTTTATGACAGCCATCATCCTTCTCCATTTTCCCAGCAACAGTGAAAGAGTGCTTGCCACCTTTATCTGTCCAGGTACATTTCCTCTTCTTTGAATCTAGACCAGGCAGTACTCCTCCCCTGTATGTCTATTTTTACCAGACTGAACCATCTCCAAAGGCCCCATTTCCAAAGTAATGGTGAAGGAGGAGTCAGAAAAGCAATACCTTGGCAAAAAAATCTGGAGTCAACTGGTTCCAGTTGATATTACCAAGTAAGGATCCCTTGTGATGGTAATTGTGTAGACCTCCATGGCAGCATCAGTAGAGAAGGAGCCCTTTGTAATGGTGATGCTGGCGGAAAAGGCAAAATGTGGGTAGAACTTACTGCCTTGCAAGATTGGTAGGGGATTACATAACACTAAGGGAGTTAACCCTAACAGAAAACCCTCATGAGTATCAGGCCTAGTAAGCCAGCAAAAGGAGTAATTGGAGAAAGCTTTTGAAAACAAAAAGAGCCTCAGAGTGTACAAAGCAACGTGAACATACACAGTACCTTCTTACATAATAAAAGAGCTGGGTTTGGAGTCATTGGAAGACAACAGACTTGTGAAGAGAGTACTGGGAGTGTATGAAAGGTATATTGATGATGATGCCTGAATGGATATTGGAAGAATTAGTAGCAGATGGATAGGATGAGATGGTCATAACCACAAGCTGGCACTTTATTTCAGGCATAATGGAGAGAAAAAAATTTCTTTTGTAGGCTGGGGAGTTCGGAATTGGAATAAAGTACTGAGGAAAATGCTGAAAACTTTAGAAAAAACACCAAAAGAATTTAAAATTCATAAAATGCAATAGTAGATGTGTGATGAATTTATACTGAAACAATTTTTAAAAAAAGAATCATAAAATCGAAAGTAGGTGTGTATAGAAATAAATTACCACCAGTGCATACACTCCATTGCAATTAAATTTAATTAAATCTTATCCCTAACATTTATAAAGGCCTTTTTTCTAATGTGTTTTATATCTTCCCACCATTTTCTTCATCTGTTTCCTGTACAGTGTTGACTCCTAGCCCAACTCCTACACCCTACAACAACGTCCAGGGACACATACATCTGTCCTCAAGTCCAACACTTTACTGTAGGTTTGATACTCTCCCACCTTACTCAAATCAATTCCTACTTAAATTTATGTAATCCTATTTCTTTGCTTTCCTGGTAAATCACTTCATTAACCTCTCCAATAATTGCTATACTTAGAAATCTCTCCATACAACTTATATTGTGTATCTTGACCTATTTAGAGTGTTAAAAACTAATATTTACAAATATTAAATATATCATCTTAAGCATGAAATTATAATCGCCTGAAACCTATATTTTCTTCTCCCTATGTGCTTGTTTTTTATATTTATCTTTATTCCATGCTTACCCACTGTGCAATATAGTCATTCAGCAATACACTCTTGGTAAGCTATAAACTTCGGGTTTTCCTGCCTGATCTCACTTCACCTGAAGATAAAGATGGACAGCACAGTCATTGAAATATTGTGTATTAACAACATTTCTACTCAGTTTAGTTTCCTGAGATGAATAAATCAGCTGAAAAGTTCATTGTAATAATAAATAACAGGGCTCCAAAAACACTGTGAAACATGTGACTCAGCCCAACCTTCACTTCTACTGTATTTCCTACCCATGCTAATTGCCTACTGCTTGTTAAGCATTCCTTCACCCAGTAAATCACATTCTGATTAATTCCAATGGTTTTAATCTTATTCACCACCCCTTTATGGCTCACTTTTTCAGATGACTTTGACTCACACACTCCCATGTGATCAAATTTGCTTCCCTTATCCATTTAATTTGAAATTCATATGACTAACCTCTAAATCCATGCACCTGAGTTATAAAAAAATGATTTTCCTTGCACGTATTTCTAAAGTAGTTAATACTCAAACTTACTATCACTGAGGTCAAACTAATGGGTCTACAATTCTCCTCCTATTTCTTTCCACTCCTTTATGAATAGGTAAGTACTATTATGGAAATTTTTCTGACCTTTTGCATATAGCTGGTAAAGTAAAATGTCATCCCATTTATCTCTGAAACTTCTGTGCTAATATTATCTGCACCATCCACTTTATTTGTTTACAAAAAACCTACATCTCTCATAATATCCTGAAACTCTGCTCAGTCCTACCACCAAAAGATACCTCACACTGATATATTTCTTCTGGTTTCCCTGTGTGACAGTCCTTGAAACAAACTAACCAAATCAGTTGCTCAGTATCACAACTTCTCTTATATTACTACTAGTTCTATTCAGCCAGTTAGGAAATGTTAATATCCGTTTGGACAACCAGTGTTATGAATACATTACTGAATTTTTAAGGCATAATGTCAAATATTTGAAAAATCAACAAAATATCAGCAGTGTTCTTGCATTAAAAAGTTTTGAAATTGAACTGTGTTATTCCCTTTTTTATTGTACAATTACAACTGCTGTTGACTCAAACAAATTGGTTATTCACTAGCTCAATTATTTTGTTCACAAAAACTTATGACAATGCAAAATAGTCAAGCCATCTTGAGGGAGCATGTTTCAGTGTCATAAATACTATTATTTTGTTTAAAATATTTCAGTATCTATGTCTGTCATGGGCCTAGCAACAAAATAACCAACCAGTACACTGCAGATACCAACTTTTTGGAGGATCTTTCTGGACAGTTTCATCGAGTGTTATAAAGCTACTACTAAATAATTAATTTAAATAATGATTTCAGCATGTATAATGTAGTGCAGCATATTCTTGTGTGATTTAATCCATTACCTTATGTTTTTTGTAACATTATTTGTATAATATTTGTGTATAATGCTGACTGATGTAAAATTAATAAATAATTAATATGAATTATTCTGGTAATGATCTCCACAAGTGTGGCAGAAATCAGTTTTCTCAGAATATCGTCTAGGCTTGACATACATTTAGCCACATAAAGCCTGAGTATTTAGTTATATAGGGTATTTGGTAGATCATTGTGTAGCATTCTTTCACACTGCTAAAAATTTGTGGAACATTTGTTTTCATCAGTTTCATACAACATGTTAGTTAGGGAATGCATCATTCAGCATTGCAGCTTTATACTTCTCCATATGAAAAAAAAATCATGTTAGAAATCAGTTTATCACATGTAATACTGTTAATTAATGACAAAAAATTATATAATTTTATGTTAAAATAAAAAATTGTTGACGAGGGAATAATTTAACTTCCATAGAATAATTGCAGATTAGTAGAGAGATAATCCACTAATCTCACTATTAACACACTTGCTATCAGAATGAATGACCATAGCAGACAGTTTATACCAACAATGAAGCCCATCCAGTGGCAAAACATGTCAGTTCCCCAACCTGAATAATTTCAACAATTGTTTCTTAGTTACTGCAATCCAAGTATTTCCTGACAACACAACCTCCTCCGAACTAAGTAGATAGGAACTAGGTTATCAGAATACCCTGGACACCAGACATCCTCCAGGTGTCAATGTCCAATAAATCCCTCCCACCACCCACCAAACACAGTACTTATTATCACTACTATTTATATTGCTTTTTTTTATTTAAAGTTTTTCACTCAGTTATTATGTTGTTCTACCACATTCAATGATAATATACCTTCAGCATTATCAACTATTGACTTAGTTTTTGCATTTGCCCCTCTCCTATACTACCATCTATGCTGGCCATGCAGTTCACCAGATGGTCACTGTCGTGTGCACATCTGGCTCCACCTGGTATCTCACTTTTGCAAGAATAAGGCTAACTGCTGAAATATTAAGCGTTTCTTGTGTTTGTTCTTTCTTGTGTTCATCATTCCCAGCCACCTTCATCTGTGGTAAGTGTTCATATATCCCTATTGTTCCTTAGTTTTATATACATGTAAAACCCTGACCACCCTGTATCTTATCATGCCACCACTAATGGCACCAACAATCTTAACACATGTGCCATCAGAGTCCTCTCGGACAGAAGCAGCATTTCAGAACTCAGAAAGTGGGAACTGGCTTATCAGTACCAACTGGGCACCAGACAACCACCAGGACTAAATTTAAAATAACACCAATTTTCCTCCTACCCATCACCCTCACCTCCCACCATTTCCCACAGAATCATAGCTCACCAGAGCCTATCTTTTTGTAGTTTGTACTTCGAATTTCACTTAATGTTATAAATCCAATTTTTTTAAAAAAATTTGATTTTGATTTAGCATATTTCTCAGTTTTTTGCACATACAGCCATTACGCAATAGGCAATTTAGGACCATGAGCTGATGCCTACTGCTCTTCCATGACGGGTCCCTATGGACAGTTTTAATATCTATTTACTAGTATTTTCTAGGTTATGCCTTTCTAACCCTGCCCTCACTCCCCACCCCATGTTGTTCCCCCCCCCCCCTACCATGAGCTACTAGCCTTACGGGCTTATTCAGTTGGCTGCCAGCCTCCAACAAGCAACCATCTCACTAACACCCAAGAAGAGCCATAGGCTCGAAAATATTACTCTATGTGTGTACATATTTTTTTCGTGTATCGAATCCTCTTCTGTGGTAAGCGGTGGTTTTTCTCCTATCCAAATGTTTGATAATATATACATATATATGTATATATATATGTATATAAAGGGATACCGAATCGAACCACCACTTACCTTAGTTGATGGTTTTGTGGGGTGAACACATAAAAAGTGCACAAGAACAGGTAAAGCAATGAATATTTCAGAACTAGGCCCTTCATCAACAGCAGAACACTGGAGGGAAGGTGGTCTGGCAGACGGTCTCACAGAATGTCCGCTAGTCAGGAACTTAGTGGGGGTAAATTCAAAGAGAGGACAGAGAGAGGGGGACAGTGAATTGGATTTAATACACGAGCAATGCAAAATGTTGGAAAAAGCGCAGAATAATACATTAAAATGCTCATAAATTTGAGAAAGTAAAAGCAAATAAGTAAACAGAATAAAATAAAAAATAATAATAAAAATAAAAACAAAAGATACTATGCAGATAAACATCACCTCTGGTATGTGGTGGTTAAGTATAGATAGTGGGCATGGAGGCAAGGGGCAGATAGAGGGAAGGAAAAGTCCTGACTGGGTATTATCTCAAATTGAGACCAGGAGGTTGCCTTACACCTTAGTTTGTATTGGTAGGCAAGCTCTTACCTTCTGAGATCAGAGGAGCTGCTGTTGTTTGGAGGACTGTGAAACAAGAATTAAAATTATTGGTGTCATGGGAGATGGCATGTGTAGCTACTGAATGTTTTGGATTCTGAGTGAAAACTGTCTGTCGGTGGCCATTCATTCTTATGGCTAGCGGATTGGTAATCAAACCTAAATAAGAAGCAGTGTTTGCAGGTCAGCTGGTATATTACATGGGAGGTTTCACAGGTGGCGTGTCCTTTGACAGGAAAGCTCTCATCAGTGATATGGTGATGCGTGTCTTCAATTCAGCTACGTTGGCAATCGGAGTACTGAACACAACATCTTTCAGATAACCCCACAGCCAGAAATCACATGGATTAAGATCAGGTGATCAGGCCGGCCAGGCTGTAGGGAAATGACAACTGATAGTTCTAGCATTTCCAAAATGCCGCCTCAACAACTGCTTCACTCAATTTTCAATGTGCGGAGGAGTGCCATCTTGCATTCATGTTCTTTCCCCCTTCTTCAATAATATGCCGTTCAATTTTGACGTCATTCTAATTAGTGGTTCGTTTTTTAGAGCATTTTGAAACTTAAACTTTAATTATAATCACCCTGTACATATATATATATATATATATATATATAACTAAGGAAGGATAGGGAAATATGACCCAACACTTACCACAAATGAAGGCGGCTGGGAACGACGAGCACAAAAAAAAAAAAAAAAAAAAAAAAAAAAAAAAAAAAAAAAAACACGCACACACAAGAAAAGTGCAATATTTTGGCGTACAGCCTCATTCGTGCAGAAGTGAGACACCAGGTGGAATCAGACATGTACACATTATATTCTCTCCGGTGTACAAAGGTACATATATGCTCACAATACAGATTTTACTTATTTCTTCTGAGTGTGTAGGACATAATGTATTTTTAAGATATACTGTCTCAAACGTACAATAAGGAAGGATAGGGAAAGTTAACCCAACATCTCTCATAGATAATGGCAGCAATGAACATAAAAAAAGACAAACACAAGTTTTGGTGGTGAATAAATGGAACACGTGGCAAGGAGATCAGATGTCAATGCCCAGCACCTGATTCACAAAGTAGACGTTGATGTGATCACATCTGATCTCTTCATCTTGCATCACGATTGGAAGATTAAGATTCACCACCTAAATATTGTATTATTTGTGTTCACTGCTGCCATCATCTATGACAAGTGTTGGTTTTTTCCACTCTGTCCTTCCTTACAACGTTTTCTTCTCATTATTATCGAAAATGAAGTTATAATTCACGAAAAAATGCTTTGCATTATTGAACACATGATAAGTGGTCTAGCGGTTAGTGTTCTCGCCTCGCATTCAGGAAAACGCCGGTTCGAATCCCCATCCGGGCATCCTGATTTGGGTTTTCCATGGTTTTCCAAATCACTCCAGGCAAATGCCAGGATGCTTCCATCAAAAAGGCCATGGCCGAATTCCTTCACATTCCTTGCCCACCATCCTTTCCCGTCTCTAAAGACCTCGCTGTTAAGAGACGTTAAGCAGTTAAAAAAAAAAAAAAAAAGAGTGCTTGAATAGTAATTATAATTAGTGGGGATAGTAACAACTCATTTTTTGTAATGTTTTTTGAGTTACAACAAAAGTTTCCACATAGATTCTATGAGTGGGTTGTGTCGAACGCAAGGCTTGTGCTAGCTCTGCCACTGACTTCTGATATCTTGACAAAAGGTTTTAACCTGAAATATTGTATTTTTTGTGTTTGTGTGTTGTTTTGTGTTACTGCTGCCCTACTCCCTTCAACTTTAGTGAGTTGGGTGTATTTTATCTGTTCTTTCCATATAAATATTTTTATAAATAACTTTAGCGGATATGTCAAGAAATCCACAAAGCCCATAGTACAGCTTTACTCAAATTTTTTCCAATGCTTTTTATAAATGCATCTCTCAAACAGAACATCAAATTACACATGTTCAACGGTTAGGTACAATTTGTCATGTGGTGGTAAAGACAGCAGCATATGTTGTCTGTATGTACTATAGCAAGTCTTTTCTCCATGCATCGTACAAAGGAAAGCCCTCAAGGATGACTGCATATTCTGACTTTAGAGAGGAACTAGAATGGTCATAATAGGTGGGGTCTTAAATATGTCTGGTGTGAATTTGGAAGGAAAGATGGTTAGTAATAAAATGGAGCAAAAAAAAAAAAAAATGTTAACTGTATAGTAATTCGAGAAATAAAAAAAAAAAAAAGTGATCATGAACCTGTTGTAATGGTTTCAAGAGCATTCGGCAAACCAGTATTCAAGAAAGGAAGTGAATACAGGTATAATTTTAAGTAATTATGTTTTCTGAAATTGAAGACATGTTTCAAGACAAAATTCAATCAGAATAAATAGTAAGGAATCACCACTACAATGTAGAATTAAGTGTTAAGAAGAGAATGTTAAAGCAGTGTGGCAGTAGGGAATACATAAAACAACCAACAGTTTAGTGAGACCATGACTTATTTTTATGCTAAGACGTTAGGGATGCTATCAAAACAACTGCTTTTCAATGAGTATAGTAATGATCAGAACAGGAAATAAGTAACTGATTCAATATATCATGACAATGTGAGGTAGGTCAAAAAGTTATGAAGGACTGGTATTAATAACAGATTTATCAAAGACAAAAGCAACAGACAATATAATATACCATACAAAAAACTTTATTTAAGTTGGGTCTGGAGGATTGCAGTATGCCAAAGAACTTGAAATGTGCTGCAGTAATAGTGAAATATAATCTTCATGGGTGTTCAGCAGTATGGTGTCAAAGTAACACGACGTTTTGACAGCAAGCTCGGCTGTCTTCATCAGGTATCGGTGTCTGCTGGCTGTCGTAAGCTGGCTGTCACCGCGTCGACTGACTTAGCTCCTCGACGCACCTCCTTATCTACCTGCCGGCGTGGGGCGTCCAACCAATCAGAGCGCACCCGCCCCACCAGGGAGTGCCAGCGGTCCCGGTCGGTGGGAGACCCCCCCCTCCCCACCCGTGAAGATTATATTTCATCACTACGCCGGGAAAGTCTCCACTCATGCAGTAATAGTGTTTCATGACTGAGAGGTGGCAAAGAATGTAAAATCGAACTAATTTGATATCAGTGGTAGGTAAGATGACTGATAGATGTGAGGTTAGTATGGTATATAAAACTGTACCATCACTTTTGAAGAGTGTATTCCAGCTTGTGATATTTCAGATGAATTAAACAAAGCAAGCCAAGTTGATAGTGGGACACTGGATCATTCTGAGCATTCTGACATGGTTGTGAATAAATTTACAGCAATTGGTGTGAACCAAGTTGTATCTCAGTTGGTTAAAAAATGCTTAAGAAGTAGGGTGCAAGTATCTGCTTTTCATCATACTGAGTAGATGTGAACAGTGCCTTCACGCATAACATAAATAATTGCAGGTTAGTTGAAGACACAAGGGAGCAGCTACCAAACCCGACAACAGCCATATAACTAAAATTTGATAGCAGAAGATATCGTGATAATAGTTAAACACTTTCATAACTAAATAAAACCCTAACACAGTTGCATTAGTGTATTTATATGATAATAATAATTATTTTAACTGCCAATTGCAAAAGAAGTGGTCAACACTAATCACATTTCTTACGTAGTATTTTGTAAATTCACAGACTGATCTGAAAAGAATGTTTCAGTAGTTTTCAGAAAGTAGAGATGAAAACCAAGTTGTTAGCTTATTCATTATACAGATGGATAACAAAGGTTTTGTATGATTATGTGTTTGTTTTTGAGAGCACAACATATGAATATCTTAATAATAAATTTCCATGGAAAGACAGATGAAATACACCCAACACTCACCAAAGTTAAAGGGAGGAGGGCAGCAGCAACCCAAAACAACACAAAAACAAAGAAAATACAATATTTCGGGCAAAACCCTTCTTCAAGTCAAGTGGCTGGGCTTGCGCAAGACTTGTGTTGGACGCAGCCACTCATAGAGTCTTGCTCAAGCCCAGCCACTTACATCTGTTTACTTGAAGAAGGGTTTTGCCCAAAATATTGTATATTCTTTGTTTTTGTGTTGTTTTGGGTTGCTGCTGCCCTCCTCCCTTCAACTTTGGTGAGTGTTTGGTGTATTTCATCTGTATTTCCATATAAATATTGCCTCACAGCATTTCTTTCCTTTCATTGTTAATAATAAATCTAATAATGCAGAACACTTTGGAAAGATCATATAAGAAGTTTCAAAGTTCTGCTTCAATTAATGAGTGTAATTTGAAATAACAAAAATGGTCTGACAAAACCTAGGTCAGTTCATTGCTTGAGAAAGACTGAATTATAGATAATATGCATTATTGGATTCAAATACAGGAATTCAGAGGGATTAAAGATGGGTGCTGTTACATTTGTTGAAATTACCATAGCATACATAACTGAAATAATACAGGCATGTGATTATGGGTCACTGGAAGATGAGAGTAAGGTAAAGAGAGTGGTTTATGGGATATATGGAACAAAAGACAGGATCATGATTAAAAAATAATAATTTCAGGCATAAGTTGTTCACTTGTAGATAAGGAAACCAGTAACTGCATAATTTATTGATGGTGGTTTGAACAATATATCTTTAAAAAAAAACTTAAAACTATGTGTGTAAAACAATTGCCTCCAGTATTTTAATTCCATCACAATTAATCTAGTAATGTAAAATAGTAAGAAGAGCTTTTGTTTAATTTCTACCTTTCTCAAAATATTACTTAAAAATGATAGCTACAGAAATATGTTTCAGTACTAATGAGATGGTAAATGCTTTTAAGCAATGGAAACAAGAAATGATTTGGATACTAAATGTATACTTACCTGAGAGGAAGGTGGGATAGCAGCAAGGAAGAAAAAAAAAAAAAAATCTAAAACATTTTAAAGTATTTTGGCAAGAGCCTAATTCATGCAAAAAAAGATGTGGCCAGATGTGTAAACACCAATTTTCACGTTTCTAGCTCTTGTTAGTCACAATTAGTATCTTGGCGCATGAATGTATTTAACAATATACTCTGTGCTGTTATATTCTTTAGAAATATCCTTAACGAATAAAGGTTGATTATTTAAGATTTAGTTAGTACCTATCATTCAATATAAAGGTAGAATTTATTGGTAAATTAAGTATTGTTCTGTCATTTCTAATATTGTTGTTTCTTTGCTTTTCAGATTTGTTGTGCTACTACAATGTGAACAAATTTATCTGTGGCAAGTGTAATAAACAATATGGAAGTAAAGGGACACTAGTTAGACATCTGAGATATGAATGTGGTAAAGTGCCTCAGTTTAAGTGCCCTTACTGCACAAAACGATGCAAACAAAAAAGTAATTTATATCAACACATAAAAATATGCCTTAAGAAACCTATTATTTGAAGGTCGAGCTTCAAAAATTTGTGTTGAAGTGAAAAAAAAAATCATTTATGTTGTAGCTACTAAATTCATTATCAAGGAGCTTAGTTTGTTTATTCATCAATATTACTTCCATTCTTTGTTGTTAAATGCATATATGCTTTACATGTAATACCAAACTGAAATATTTTGAATAAAATACTTGATTGCTCATTTCTACTTTTTAATTATTTTACATTGAAGTGTGTTATATTTTTGCAATAAACTCTGGAAGATGACATTAAAATATCTTTTATCTTCTGTGAGACGGTATCCTTCAGCACACTCTCTCCATAATGTTCTCCTGTTTACAAAGGGCCAAGGCCCAAAATATACAATGTTATTCATGATCTTGTCTTTTTTATGTGTTCACGTTATGCAACCATCATTTAAGGTAAGTGGTTGTCAGGCGGAAAGGTTCGTCAGGGGATTAACACTTTTGCCTGAACTGTGAACAAATAAGTTCTTGACCATGTGTAGCCTTTCTGAATCTGGTACCTAAAATATTTAAGAAATCGGCCACCCCGCATTCGTATTAAACCTCAAATGCGAAGGGTAATTGAAATAAAGTCAGTTTCAGAGTAACAATACTTATATCCTGTACCAGACACGTAGATAAAGCAATCGAACAACAGTTACATTGAAGATTACAGGTTAAGCACAATCAAATGAGAAGACAAACTCACTAAGTCCCCCTAACATTATTGAGTACTACGGCATGTTGGAATTTGCCGAAACCGCTCGGAGCAGTTCGCCCCGTTGACTAGCATGAAGTTACGCGATCACTTTCCAGCGAAAGAATGAGACAACATAATGGTATGAAGTTACTTCGGTCAAAATCACTGAGAGACTGGGACAAATCATGTTGGCTGCATGGCCTTTTATAAGCTTGCCATGGCCTATGACATCAGTAACTTTCTTCTTTAACTAATATTTCCCAAAGTGCGAAATAGTTTAACTTCCAATATTTACAAGGGCTTCCTATAGTGAAGTTCTATCTGTTTAAATTTAATTTAGCATTCAAAAGGGTTTCTATAAGCTTAAACTATCACGTGACCAACTAGGTGGACTTTCTCGAACTCCAACAACAATTAGCAACAATCTATCTTTAAAAACTTAATTATCTGAGAAATGCTTAAACTTTTTACCAAAACCATTATATATTCATGATAATCTGAATTTGGGCTATCTACTGATATAAATTTCTCAATTGTATTCCTTTTAGTTAAAAATTTCATTTTTTCTCTCAATTCAAACCACTAATTAAACTTTGCCAAATTATTTAATTTTACTACCAAAATATCCATAACAATGCTGACTATAGCTGGTGATAAAAGTTCAGTTGTAGCTTTACTCAATTCAAATATATTTCAAATCTTAGATTTTTACTTTCCTGATCGCAGGTTTCAAAAAGTTAACAAACCAAAATATCTCTTAAAATAAACTTTTCCCAATATAATAAATACACTTTAAAATGATTCTAATGATGAGTTTTCACTGTGGAAATTAATACAGGGAAATTCCTTCAAATTCACAATTACTCTTCTCGAAATTTCCAAGTCCAGCATAAGCGACTTCACAATTGGTCTATAGAATATTTTACTACTGGGGATGGCCAGTGGGAGTGCCTTACATGGTAGTTCATTTCGCTATCCTGTTTTGTAATTCCTATTCGTTACTTAGCACCTGATATTTCCTGGTTATATATACCTATATAGGAATTAAATTAGGATAAGGAAAAGAGTCACCACTTACCTTTAGATGATGGATGTGGGGTGGGAACACACAGAAAAGACAAAACTAAAACTGGTAAAGAAATTTTTGGGACAAGCCCTTTGTCAACAGAAGAAGATTATGAGACGTAGGTGATGTGTGATCCTCCCACATCAGTTAGAGCGATCTGAGATTTCCCTGATAACACAACCTCCTCTAAACAACATAAATGGGAACTAGCCTATCAGAATTCCCTGGACACCAGACATCCTCCACACCTCAATCTCCAATAAATCCCTCCCACCACTACTATTACTACTATTCATATTGCTTAAGTTTTTCAAACTATGATTTATATATATTTTATCATTCAGTTATTATGCTGATCTACCACTTTCAATTATAATTTACCTTCAGCTTTTTCGATTATCGATCTAGTATTTATGTCCCCCCCCCCCCTTCTATACGACCATCTTTGCTGGCCATGCCATTCACCAGACGGCAGTTGTTGTATACATGTCTCATTCCACCTGGTGTCTCACTTCTGCAAGAATAAGGCTATACCCTGAAATGATGAATTTCTTGTGTTTGTTGTTCTTTGTGTTCATCATCCCTAGCCGCCTTGACCTGTGGTAAGTGTTGGGTGTTATTTCCCTATCCTTCCTTAGATGTATATATATTCACACATTAATTACGTTGGTGTTGTTCTCCCACTTCCAAAAATTATATACCTCCAACATTATCAATTTAGTACTATCTGCCCTGCTCCACTACTGCCTATGCTGGCCATGCCATCCTAAGTGGCATGACCACATTTATTAAGTGGACATCTGTGTGCACAGTTTACTCTGCCTTGTATCTCACTACTGCAATGATAAGATTAACCATCAAACAATTGCATTACTTGTGGTAATTTTTTTGCAATCATAATTCCCAGCTGCCATCATTTGTTTGTTGGGTCTTTTCTCCCTATCTTATATATTCAAATGTAGAAATTTATAAATATCATACTATGATTAATTAATAAGATTCTGCAAATCATTTCTAATGTTTTTAAAATGAAAAATAATTTTGCTTGTACAATATATGTTTGTTAAAAACTGCAATTTTGATATATTGTATCAGATACAAATTCAATGTTGAAGAATTTGATAGTAATATAACCTTTTGTTTGTTCTTTTATACATTTATTATCTACAAGCCATTTAAATAATCATAAATAGACATGAATATGACTAGATAATACTGGTATTAATTATAATGATCTTTGACTTTTGTGCAAGTATTTTCTATTTCTAGGAACTGAAGTTTTGTATGTGGCAATTGATTTAAACAGTTGACATTTTTTATATGATGAATTACATAAGTGAATATTTATACTCCAATACTTGTAAGAGTATTGGACTTTATTAACTCTTCATAAAGTTCTTGATTTTCTGTTTGTCTTATTATATATTTATTTATTCAGTAAACAATGAAATAAAAGGCACTAAGTAGTGAAAAGGAATTACAATTTAGGATAGGGACATGAGTCACCACTTACCTTAGCATGATGGAGGTGGGCCATGAACACACAAATCAGAATTTTCAGGTGTAGCCCTTTATCAACAAGAGAACATTATGTGGGTTGGGTATTGTGGGAAACTGCCATGCAGAATGATTGTAGGCCAACAAAATGGTGGGGTAAATTCAAACTGAGGACAATTAGAGGGACAGTGATTCAAAGCTAATAGCTGAGCATTGATAAATATCAAAACTGAACTTTGGTTGGTTGGGGGAGCAAAATAATGTAATAAAATCTAAATATGAATAAGCAAATATAAACAAATATTTAAAAATCAAAACAAAGACTCTTCCTAATTGCAGAGCTCCTCTGAACATAGAAGGTGGAAACTTGCCTACCAGTACAAAGTGGGCAGAAGGCAAGCACCTGGTCTCTACTTAAAATAATACCCAGTCATTATTGTTATTATTATTTACTTTATTCTTATCCTCTCCTGACCTACATCCCCACTACCTAAATTGAACCATCACTAACTTGAGGTTATTAATGACAAGTGCATGGCTGTGGTTTACACTTGCAAACACTCGATCCAGCTTAGTTAAGATAGTGGCTGTGCCTGGTAGCAAATAAAATTTTACTTTACGGCCGCCAAACCCTTGTTTCAACAATGCACTAGTAAATTTTAAAAGTTTATATTCACTTAAAAGTTCGCCTACAATTCTTCCAATACCAGATAAAATTTGGTTAAGGCATCAAGCAATCAGATACAAATGAAGATAGCAAATTAGGCACATTCACGAAAAGCAATCTTTCACCCTAGACCCCCTTACTAGGATGAAATGTTGTTATAAGTGCATACTAAAAGTTTTTGGCTAAAACTGATCGTGCATCATTTCTTGAGCTACCGTTCTGGCATGCATCACAAAGCAGCTTGCCATGGTCTAACCTCAATGAAAACTGCACCAAAACTGGACAAAATTTTAAGATGGCTGACTCCTTAAGTAAGGCATTTGAAACCCATGACATCAGTTCTTAACTTTAAAATTTAACACCTGACTAACCACTTTATATTTTAAACTGTAATTTAGAAATGTTTCTTAGTACAACCTACTCTTAATTTTGAAGTCTTTTTTATTCCTCAAGAGTGCTTCCACTGGATTTCTGTAATTTTGTGATGTTGTAACAATGAATCTTGAGAGGTGGGATATAATGTTTGGTAGCTTGGTGTGCTTCCAGCCTTCTACTTGTTGTTAACCCACACCAGTTGTTACTATGCCACAAACTTCAGAAAGCACTCTTGTGTCCCTGATTATTACTTGAAGACTTGAGATAATAGTAATAATTTAGACCCCACCAGAGTTCAGAAGATCATAATTTAACAGTTTATTTCAAAACACAAATGCCCAGGACAGTATCAGTTCTGCATTACAATGAAAGTTTAGACATCGAAACTTGTCTTGAAGAAGGCATGTTTTCAGTTAGAAAACCCGGTCCCCTAAATGGCACAGGTTGATCTGATCAGGTTACCGTATGAATTTGACAGTCTATGCAGCTCACATTACCGCATGACGAGATAACAGAAAAAAACCACGACCTCGCAAACATTCTACATGGTCCACAAGCAGATCTGCTACTGCACAACCAACACATTGTCCTTTTTCAGATACTTGGAAAATACTGTTACTGCATGTCTGTCTCTCTCCTTCTTTGTATTGCAGTCAATCGTAATTGTTTTTGGTCGTCACTTGACCTAACCAACCAATCATGTGTTTCTTTGACACCTCATACACTAGAGATTACTTCTTGGTCTAACCTGTCCACTCTACTCTATTTTCTCCATTTAACCATGAAGTTCACTGTTCTGTCTTGCCAGCTAACATACCCTTTGCAGGCTCGACCCCAGTACCAAAACAGTTCACCAAATCGAGTCTTTGAAGTGACAAGGTTCCAACTGACAAAATTAGCAAAAATGAGTTTTTAGTGCGACAAGGTTCTATGTGACTCCTGTTCCACACAGAATGTGCTCATGCTGCTCTCTGTGCACAAATTCCTGAGTTACAAAAGTGCTACAGTTCCAACTCAGATCACTTTGTTTGATTCATTGGGATTACAAGGTTCTACTTGACAGATGGAACCTTGTCATATGAATGTGCTCTAGTGAGTGATTTGAGAACCTTCTTTGCATCGCTTCAGCCACCGTTGTGTTCATTATTCATGGATAATTAACAACATTGCTGTTCTGGTTGAGAGGGTACTGATTGAAGAAATAACAGGAATGGACACAGATAATGATTTGATATGTGCTTTCCTTGAAGATTCTGGTTCAGAATTCATACCAACTACAGAAGAATGCAGCTTTTATTGCTCCACTGAAAGGTAATATCCATTCTCTTTTAGGTTAAGTTCCATATGGAATCCAGGCTATGAAATTAATTGCTGCTTTTCTTGTTGCAGAAACCAAACACAAGAAGACTAAAATGCAGATGTTATATCCAGTTCTGATTGCTTCACTGATAGGTAATTATACGCATGCACTTTCTGGTTTAGTTACAACCTGGATGTATATGCATTCTATGCAATTAATTTCTGTTTTGTGTTGTTGCAGAATGCAAAGTCAAGGAGTCAAAAAGTCAAAAGCGAGGAAACAAAAACATATTCCTGAAAAGCAGTCCTGGAAATCAGTGGCTAGGTAAACAAATTATCAAGCAGGTAAACTGTATATAAGTCAGAGAGGTAAATGTGTTCCAGGCAAAAGCACCAAGACACTGAAGACTGCATAAAACTTGTAATTCAAGGGCAGTGAAAAAATTAAAGATGTGGACAGGCAA
Organism: Vandiemenella viatica; assembly: GCA_031002005.1. Classification (NCBI taxonomy): domain Eukaryota; kingdom Metazoa; phylum Arthropoda; class Insecta; order Orthoptera; family Morabidae; genus Vandiemenella; species Vandiemenella viatica. Next base: position 271,450,158 of record CM061920.1, read on the forward strand.
AAATTATTTGATAGCTATTATTCATTAAGTCAGAATGAGAAATACCACTTTCTGCTCAATTACACTGAATGAAACAAAACTTTGCTTCCAAAAAATGAAGGATAATACAGTAACCTATAGGTCATTTAGTTTCAAATATTATTTTAATGTTTGAGGAGAAAAAATCCTAGTATGCAAAAAAGTTTTTTCTAGGGACACTTTATATTTCACAAAAACCAGTATAACATTTGCATAACAAGCCGGATCCTGTGGGTAATACACCACCATGTGACAATAGAGGTATGAATCAGAATAGTTCCAGGAAGCTTCCTGAGGTTGACAAAGAATGTGTGAAGCAGCATATAAATTCATTTCACATTCTAGAGTCGCATTATTGCAGAGCTCGAATGTCAAAAAAAAACCTTAATTCTGCTTTATCTCTGTTCAAAATGTATTCTCTTTATCAAGATAAGTGTTCACAAGAAGGTGAAACACCAGTGAAGTACAGGATGATCAGGCATATTTTTGTCACGGGATTCAATTTAGGATTCAATGAGAGAAAATCTGATCTGTACAACCTCTGTGAAGAATACGAAGTGGTAAAAACATACAACAGATTAACTGAAAATTTGGAACAAAATTACGGCAAACAGTTTAAAGAAGAAGAAGCAATGAGAAAATTCAGAGACAAGCACGGGAAACAGGATTCTGTCCCTGTACTTTGCTTTGACCTGCAGAATGTTATCTCATGTCCAAGAGCAGGAGTTACTATATTTTTTTACAAAAGAAAATTAAATTTATACAATTTAATTGCACATTATTCAAGCAGTAAAACTGTATATTGTGCTCCGTTGACAGAAGCATTGTCTGGCAGATCCGGAAATGACCTTGCTAAGGCTTTCAAAGCCATACTGGCCAAGATTAATTGTGAACGTGATTTTACCAAGCTAATCACATGGAGTGATTCCTGCATTCTACAGAGACGGAATTCTTTTATCGCATGTGCTGTTTTGAATTTTCTCAATGAAAATCCTCATGTGAGAAAAATACAATGTTTTATTCGGTGCTTGGACATTCATGCATTCAGGAGGTTGACAGCGCACAGTGCAACAGAAAAAGCCATGGTGAAAAATGAGTTCTTCTCCCTTGTTGGATTTATACGATTATAGAAAAGTATGATTTGAAGAAACCCTCTTTGACCGATATAGTTCTCCAATAGCCATTTTTATGACTTTGGATCTGTGGTGAAGTAATTCAATTTCCAAGTTATCTCATTTGCTCAAGTAATATCATTAGAATTTACACAATGCCTGGCACAAATTTCATACCAAACATCCTTTACCAAAAATACTGTGGAAATGGTTAACATAAAATATTTCAGACGAGGGAAACAATCAAAGGATACAGCTGCTTTTACTTCAGAAGAAAATGCACAGAATTGGATACACAGGTACTTAAGGATAAGAAGGAAGATATCAAAGACATGTTGAAGTACATCCTGTGGATCAAGCCTATTTTGAAAAAAATGATAATATTTTCATGATTATTAAAATGACTTCAATGTACTGAAATGCAAATGGACTTCATTGTTCATGTTCTTGTAAGTAATTTTAAATAAAGCTGAATATTTGTATAAGTAAAGAGTTTTATTAATCAGATCCTATATCACTAGTAAACATTAGAATTTGATCAGGAAAAATATGTACCATGTAAATAATATAATTTATTGTGGGATGGAGAAAACTAGAAAAATGGAATTTGCTCTTATAAATTGACTGAAGAAACAAGACTAGAGTAAGAAGTGACAGATGACAATGCATAAATTCATGCTTAAAGCTCATGATCAGAACTTGTTTGCAGCTGCAGTTTTACATGAGCTACGGTCAAGGTTAACAGTTTTTTTTTTTGTACTTTTATTACAATCCTTGTGTAAAAATTATCTTAATAGTTTGTTGTGACTGGCCAGTTAAGAACCATGTCAAAAAATCACTCCTGTAGGTGGAGAGATAATCGAATTGTGAGCTAATGGAACTTTAACATCAATTTACTGCTAACTAATGAAATGTTAGTTGGAATCTTGTCATTCCTAAGGGTCGAAATCTACACTCATGTTAAAACGTCCACTTTTTAGTATGCAAACCAATAATGCTTAAACAAAGTAACTAAGAAAATCTTAATTTTTTCATCAAAATTTCAAACAGTTTCTGGAACTAGTAATATGATTTTATTCAACTTGATTTCGTCTACCTCCTGAACCTAATTTTGTTATTTTATGTCTTTTATTAAAAATGTAATTTTCTTTACCTAATTAAAAGTCATATTGTATTAGTCAAATTTATATTCAGGATGTTCTTTCTGATGCTGACAACAACTTGTGATATTAAAATCTAGCATATTTCTTTAAATTAACTCATAATTCCAAATTTTGTACTTTGCTTCCTCTCAGCACATGGCCTGCCCTGACCTGACAAAAGATCGTAATATCTTCTTAAAAAAAAATTAGGGCCTAGAAAACATACCTTAAAATGATCACCATCATGAGTTCTCTTTAGTGGAAATTCATTATATCCGAGAAACAACTTTATATGAAACTTGTAGCTTTTACGAAAGCGGGTCCAAACTCAATCTAAAGAGTACTTTAGTATTAAGAAATGTTGATAGAAATTATTTTCTGTACTAGTTATATGGAATAAACCTGTTTCTAAATGGTTTTGGCAAGGTTACAGATATATTACAATCCAATGTTTAACTTCCTGAATATTTGGTATAATTTTTAAATATTTTTTATTTATTTAACTTTGCTTATTTATATTTAGATTTTATTATATTATTTTGCCTTTCTCACCCACCAGAGATCAGTTTTGATATTTATCAAAGCTCGGGTATTAGCTCTGAATCACTGTCCCTCTACCTGCCCTCAGTTTGAATTTGCCCCCCCCCCCCATTTTCTTGGCCAACAGTCATTCTGAATATATAACCATGTAGCATCTCCAATGAAAAGTGAAAAGCAGTTGGAGTATTACAATATTATTTATATTTTGCCATTCCGAGGTTCGGATTCCACATTAAACTGTAGGTCCCAGAGGAAAGGAACTCGCCATCCTACCTTCGACACGATGGCTAGTATGCCTCCTTTAGGAGGATCCAACCATCCTTTGTGTTGTAGGCTAATATAGTTTATTATTATTTTAATAATTGTTTCTTATATTCTACTGGAAATTTCCATTCACATCTAATTTGCATTATGGAAATTTTTAATTCCACTTTTTTGTTGTTCCTGGTGCCTTTGTATACAAATCAAAAATTCTACTTACAATTCTAGCTGCTACCCTTTACACCCCATTCAGTTTCTGTATTTGATACATAATCAGTCCCAAAGAGTCCACACTCAAACGATGACAAGATATCATGTTATCATCTTCTCCAATATCTGCAGACTAACTGTGGTGGGTGAGTGGTGATGCTCTAGCTTCACTTTCAGGAGGACGTAGATTTGAATTCCTGTTCGGGCGTCAAGATTTAGATTTTCCATGGTTTCCCAAAATCACTCCTGCCCAATGCCATGATGCTTTCTTTAAAAGGCTATGGCTGAATTCCTTTCCATTCCTTGTTCCCCATCCTTTTCTGCCTCTAATGACCTCAATGTTTACAACGTGTGAAGCCATAATCAAAACAAAAACCTGCAGCCCTTTAAACTGTCTTATCTACCAACTCACTAATATTACTTTCCTTACTGTTAGTGGTGGCCCAATTTGGCTGTGGCCTTTTGTCAGAATTATCCTGGACTTATTTTGAGAAACTTGGGAAAACCAAAATCTGAATGGCCAGAGATAGATTTGGAGCTGACTCCTCCTGAATGTATTACTGCTAACCCTCCGGTCATGGCATGGCACTGCGGGCTTGATTAGTATTTTCAACTGGTAAGCAGGAAACTGAACACTCCACACAAAGTTGAGTCCTTTACTAAGTATTGAAATTGTTTTGATGTCTATTATTTCACCAATGACATTGGCCATATACTGTTCCATTGTTTTACATTTTTTAAATAACAATAGACATCAAGACAAATCATCTCTTACTAAAGGACTTATCTTGGCATTAATGATTAATGCCAGCCAAATGTCTAGCCTTCTTTTTGTGCAACTTCTCCAGGAGCCTGACGTGTAAGTGCATCTCGTAGAGGTATCTGATGAGAGAACTATGGCTTTCACGGAAAGCCTTGTTCTCCTTAGCCTTCCTGCTGAGATGTTGAGATTCTGACATAATTCCCCGTTTCTGTACGGTCAGTCATTACACTGGTAGCATGAATGCTAAGCATATCCTGCGCCAAGAGAGTTTAGCACTCCTCTGTGAATGTATTTGTTATATGCGTTTTGCGCTTGACCAAATGCACAGGAATTATGGAACTGTCATCTGGAGCTTACAGCCACATTAACGCCGACCTCTTGGGATTGGGTGGATGCAGATACATCAGCGCAGGGGAACATGGAGTACGACAGAACAATGACCAGACAGACGTCCAAATTCAACCATCTGTCCCAAGCCCAGCATCCAACAGGAGAACTAGAATCCATGAACACAGTAGTCATTCTCAGGGGAATACATCTGGATGAAGACACTGAAATGGTTCTGTCCAAGGTGTTGAACTTTTCCCCAGCCCCTGCTGTCATTCCCATGAAAGACATCATCTGTGACATTGAACAAGCCCCTCACAGGCTACCAGGAGATGCAGCCGAAGAGATTCAGAAGGAAACTTGTAGAGTGCTGGAGAGGGCCAAGTCTCCCAACTCCAACATTACGAAAGCAGAATGCCTCGCTCTCCGCACGTTGCATAGATGGCCCAACATATGCTGTGGCCAAGTACCTGACGGGGATGCTTAACCCATTTGTGGGGAAATGTCCCCACCATGTGAAGAATTCGTCACAATTCGTTAACACGCTTCAAGAGATACGGCTCTCGGACACTGACATCATGGTCAGTTTTGATGTCATTTCGTTGTTCACCAAGGTACCCTTGGCTGACACCCTACAGCTGTAGTACCATCTGTACGAACCCAACATTATAGACCTCTTCGAGTTGGTTCTTACCTCCACCTATTTCACCTATGGTGGGAAATTCTATGAACAGATGGATGGTGTAGGAATGGGGTCACCATTGTCAAAAGTAGCTGCCAATATGTTCATGGAGGAATTTGAGGATAAGGCAATCGAAGGGTCTAGCCTAAAGCCGACATGCTTCTATCACTATGATGAAGACACATTTGTCATTTGGCCACATCGCATCCACAGTCTGTATGAATTCCTAGACCATCTAAATGGAATCCATTCAAACATCCGGTTTACGACGGAACTGGAGAAGAATGGCAGCTGGCCTTTCCTGGACATCCTTATTCAACAGAGACCAGTTGGAAGCCTTTCACATAGCATGTACCAAAAACCCACACACACGGAATGTTATTTACACGCCATGAGTTTCCACCACCTGGCACAGAAGAACACTGTAGTGCACACATTGGTTCATAGAGCAAGGAAAATCTCCAACGCTGAGTGCCTTCCATCCGAGCTTGTACATCTCCTCAATATTTTCAAGATGAATAGCTATTCCGACCGAGTAATAGAGCGAGCAATTAGGAAAAAGGCAAGGAAATGCCCAGTAAACCAAGAAGTTCAGCCAGAGACTCTGGCCTTCATCTCATATTCAGGAAACATCTTGGGGAAAATAAGCAGGATATTGACCCGGCTTGGAATTAAGAGCATATTCCATTCTCCTGCAAATATCCATGACAGGCGCCAGCCCATGAAGAATGATTTGGGATTGAAGATTCCTGGTGTTTACAGCATACCATGCCAATGTGGCAAGTCCTATATCGGTCAGACAATCCTGACCATCAAGGCTCATGTTGCAGAGCATGAGCACAACATCCGCTTGTTCCAGATGGAGAAATCGGCAGTCACCCAGCATGTGATTGAAAACAGTCACAAAATGGACTTTGGTAATGTGAAGGTGCTGGCCAAGTTCTCTTTCTACTGGGAGTCAGTTATGAAAGAAGCATTAGAAATACAGCTGGATAATAACACGGTTAATAGGGACATGAATCTTTGGCTTAGTAACATGTGGAAACCAGCTCTGTCCCTTCTGAAACATCCACATTGCAATCAGAGTGGTAGTGAGGCACCGCCGGGAAATGTAGTTTCTGGCTCGCCATGACTGCTTTTGACGTTCACTCCACCAGCCAATCAAAGACGAACGCAATAAGGGAGCCGCGGGACGGAGCGAGTGGAGGAGAGGCCAGTCCATATATACGCACACGGGGGCCAAACTTCGCCAGCGCAGCTCTGGTGCTCCCTGTATAATGTCAGACCTGAAGGTGGTGGCAGAGTCAGCTGCCAAAAGCTCGTTGTTGTTTTTCTTCTACATCATATGGCGGAGAACCCATGAAGTCTTCATTTCAGGGAAAACATCATTGTCTAGTACTCCTTCTTTTAACCAAGACTCTGTCCATATAATCACTTGTGGTTCATGTATCTCTATTAAGTTTGCAAATTCTATCACTGTGTTCATTATACTTCTACAGTTCACCAATAACACCCTTATTTTTGGCTTTGTGGTATTTTCAGCATTAACCTTTGTCTTTCCAGTTGTACCCAATACCGTTATTATTTCAATAACTTCATCTGTTTCTTTAGTGTCTGTATTTTTTCCCATACTGCTTCTACAACCAGTATCCCTTTGGTCACTTATTTTTACCACCTAACCAGCAGCTCCTAACCTGAAAAGGGCATAGTCCTGACACCATCATAACTGGAAGTGGGCTCCCTTACAGCTTTAGCTAACAACTCAGAAAGTACTTCCTTCCCTCTTCAATTCAGGTGTAGGCTATGCCTAGTAAAACCCCACCTACCAATGCTGTTTACAGGCACAAACCCCAAAATATAACTAATGTCTCTTCCAAGTAGTATCTCTGTTTCCACCTTTACCCGCCTCACAGAGTAGTTCAATTGTGGTCGATCATGGTGACTTAGAACCTGCATGAGTTCCACCCTGGTATGCTGCGCCTCCTTCACCACCTTTCTCAGGTCACTCTGAATGTGGCTACCTTTGCTCACAACAAACTGTGATACTAAAATTTGCAATTACTCTTTTCATTAATTGCTAATTTACGATTTTGTGTTTTGTCTATTGTTCATTTCACCCAACCACATGGCAAGTTACACTTTAAAATTGAGATACTTCGTAAAATAAATTTTTTTGCTTATACATGTTACACATAAGGATTCTCATTATTTTAAGCTTTATCATTGGAATGGATGTGGCAAAACCCTTTTATATTAGAATTTCAACCATCTGAAACTCATGTCCTTTACCAAAATTGATAGAATGCGAGTAGAAAAGTACTTACTAAGAAAATTTTTATAGAAGTCCTTTACTGTATGGACCTCCTTCTAAATGAGGTTATAGACATGGAAAATCTCATCATAAAAGTAAAGGATAATGTACCCCTTGATCATGGAGTATACCAGAAACCAAGATATATGAATCGGTATATCTGTGCAAGCTTTCACCATCAGTAGAAGAGTCTTATAAATCACTGGATAAGTCATACGCTGTCTTGCCAGCCATTCATCCAGGGAGTGAAAGATAAGGTCATCTACTTAAAAACAAGAGCTTCCAAGAAAATATGTTTACCGGTATCAATGTTAAAAATAGACAGTAATATCTACATATGTCTGGAATCTATCATATTCCTTGTAGTTGCTGCCAAGTATACATGGGAGAAATAGGGCAAACAATAAAAGATAGGCTAAAAAAAACCTGGAAGACATCTAAGAAAAGTGTGATGCAGTTTAGCAATCAATTTATTATGGACATTTGATTTTATTTGATGAAATCAGCGTTGTAAGCAGAGAGAGAGCAGATGGTTACCATGCTTAGTCAGGGAAGTGCTAGAAATACAGAAGAGAGCAAACACCATGGATGCTGATAGTGGTTTACAACTTTACCATATTTGGTCATATTTACTAAGAAACATGTAGGATGAATGAATCTATTTGGCAAACATCATTGTGGATGGTTAACACATTTTCTTACTGCAGGTATATTTAGGTGATGTCACAACAAAGCATTACCAGGGGATTGTAGATAACAGTTAAGTTGGAGCTATGTCCGTTGATGTAGCCTAAGGAGTAGATTGTTACTTCTGTCTTTTGGTCACCATCTAGTTATTAACCGTATTTAGCAAAGGTTAATGGTGCAAAATAAAGTCAGTGTAGCCTCAAAATAATTTTAATATCACTATATTCTTCAGAAAATTTTACAAAGTATGTTGGACAGTCTACAGGTATCGATACTTCATTTCCAAAATAATGGTTGCAAGTTTGGATAATCCCATAACCACTTAACTAAAATCAGCTACATGAGAGTGAAGCGACTATCGAACAAACACTTTCAAAATTTCAAAGATGGATGCCAACACATGTCCACTTCCTGAATCGCATAGTGCCTAACCCCTACATAATGTGCCAAATCACTGGCAAGCCCTCTGTGACTCCTGCTCAAAATGATAGTTAAAAACTGACCCCTCTCCTTCTTCTAGAAGTTCTTCTATAGATGTGTTCTGAGAACCACCCGGCTTACAAGGTTTCCACGAGCTCTTCACATCTTTTTAAATAATTTTTCTCCCAATCAACGTGAAAATTTTAGTGTGTGTAGTTCAAGGTTCAAATATCAAAATCAATACTATTCATAATTTTCGTACCTTCAATAGTTTAGCTTTAAAAAATTGTTTTCGTGGTGAATTTAGAAATGTCTATCATGTTAAGAATTTTTAAGCTATTGAGCTGAAACTGGTTTTAAAATAATCTGTAGGATTATCTCTCCCTTTTGATATATAAACCTGCCTAGTCACAAATCTATATCTTGGTGTAATAAAAAATATGAAAATTAAAATATCGATATCTACAAAAGTATTAAAGTTACCGAACTGAGATGTGCTTTAAAAGATTCTACATCAAATTTTCTATATGGTAGTGACTCTCTTTAACTGCAATAATAGTTCTTTAATAACCTTTCTGTTGTAATCGTAGGCTTCCGCGGCCAGAGTCAGTTGATTCTTGGCTGTCCGGGTGGCGCCGCATCATGTTCATCGTAGCCGACGTTTCGACCCTCATTCTGGGGTCTTCTTCCAGGGCAGAACAGTTCTGCCCTGGAAGAAGACCCCAGAATGAGGGTCGAAACGTCGGCTACGATGAACATGACGCGGCGCCACCCGGACAGCCAAGAATCAACCTTTCTGTTGTTTGAAATTTTTGTTGTTTTTCTTTATAGAACTAGTTTCATCACGTCTCGCAACCGGAAGTGTCAATTTCCATATTTGTCAGTAATTTTTTTTTTTTTCGATTTCAGCCCATGTACTGCATAGATTTTAATAAAAATTAGTGAAAATTGGTCAGGAAAAATGCCCTTTTCATTTGATTATAGTCCCCCTTCTGTGAATTTAGTCTGTATTAACCATATTTTTGACAAAATTGTCATTTTCCTATGAAAACAATATTTATTTTTTAGCTTCAGACTCTTACACAAGGTGTAGTAAAGTTTACACATCTTTTGAGCTATAAATCGTTTTTCTATCTTTAAAACTGTAGCCTCAGGAATTTATTGACTGATTTTCTGATTGGCCAAAGCATGTATGATTCGACTTTCATAACCCGATAACTTTTCTCTATAATTTTCTACCTATGTAGTGTTACACTTCGTTTTACTCTTTGTGTCCTAAAGTACCTCTGAAAATGAATGTGGCATTTTCTATGAAGAAATAAGATGAAATACATTACAGCGGTAATGTTTACATGACATTATGACTTAATATCACTCTATACTTCAACATATCCCTTTAAAACTGTAAGAAAGTGACTTTAAATATACTTTATAATAGAATGATGCTATTTGACATTCTCTGAGCAAATTTTGTTGATATAATGACAAAATTTAGGTTATATTACAGTCACAGTGGCAACAGACACAGCAATCCTGTGGTAAAAACTGTAGCATGATGGTTGAGATGTTGGGTTTCAATAAATTGATGCAGCTCCACTCAGAGAATCAGAGAATACAGAAGTCCATATTTTTCTATATGTTACTAACTTTTATAACAGTGCTCACTCAGAAAGGATTTTGTGCATGTAATTAGGTATCAGGTAAGGAGATCTTGTGAGGTAGATCTAGATAGAGTGAAGATAAATACCAAAAAGAATCAACATATTAGCTTAAAAAAGTAAACATTTTGTATGAGTTGATTGTGGAGGAGAATGTTGGTTGAATATCTTGATATACCTGCTTACTTATTGTTCAGTTGGGTAGGATACATTGTTGAGATGGAAGAGTGATATGAGGTCCTGTCAGTAACAATTACTTATGTGCAGTGTGGTAATGCAATAATGCATTGAACAAACACTGCTATAATAGTTCAGTTCTTCTAAAATTGTACTAAGCAATAAATTTTTATCAGGAATGCAATGATTTTTAAGCTTCAAATATTAGCTGTTCTTTCAAAAAAAAAACATTACAGTAAGTTACCCAAATTTTAGTTGTTTTTTTCTGTCATTTCTAATGTTTTTGTTTCTTTTTTTCAGATTTCTTGTGCTACTACAATGAGAAAAAATTTATCTGTGGCAAGTGTGGCAAACAATATGGAAGTAAAGGAAATCTAGTTAGACATTTGAGATATGAATGTGGACAAGTTCCTCAGTTTAAATGCCCTTACTGCACACAACGATGCAAACAAAGAAGCAACTTATATCAGCATATAAAAATATGCCTTAAGAAACCTATTGTTTAATTGAAACAAAGAAACTGCAATGAGGCAATGAAAATAAGATAGAACAGGGAAAAATAAACAGATACCCGTCACTTACCACAGATGAAGGCAGGAGGGCGAGACAAACACGTAAAAACAAACAAATTGCACAATATTTCAACATAAGTCTTAGTCATGAGAGAGGCGAGACATATGGCAGGGGGAAAGATGTTGTCACATCCCAACCCACCACATGAATGGGATGTGACCACATCTTTCCTCCTGCCATATGTCTCGCCTCTCTCATGACTAAGACTTATGTTGAAATATTGTGCAATTTGTTTGATTTTACGTGTTCGTCTCGCCCTCCTGCCTTCATCTGTGTTAAGTGACAGGTATCTGATTATTTTTCCCTATCCTATCTTATTTTCGAAACCTATTGTCTGAAGTGCATGTTTTTTGATTTGTATTTTAGCTACTGAAACTCATTATGAAGCCTCTTGTTTTAATTACTCATCAGTATTACTAATGTACTATGTTATGTGTTTGTTTTACATGGTTTACTGAAATTGCAATCTTTTGATAAATACAACTTATTACAAATACCTAATGTTTTTTTTTATTTTTATGTTGAAGTATGTTTCATATTTTGGCAATGAAAAATAAGATGTTATTAAATCTTTCATAAGCTAGTAAATTGTATCTTGTCTCCCCATACAAGAGTTGGTTTCTCTTGCTTTCACTTTTATCTTAATATGTTTATATTCAAGTACTGTAATTGTGTATTACATTAGATTTAGAATAATATATAACAAGTTTCATCTATTCACTTTTTGTCTCATCAAAATCCTCTATCCTCCAACTTCTGTAATTTATGGATTGAATTGCTTTCAATATCATGCTGTAGTCAGTGTACAAATCATTATTAATTTAGTCAGCATGAAAAATATTTTCCATTGTAAGTTACCTGCAAATTATCAAAAAAATCTCTGTTTACTTGTTTGTAATTAACTAAATTATAGGCTTATTGACTACAAATTCTTTTTTTATTTCCTATTAAACAGAGAATAACTGGAGCTACTCAGATGTTTTTCTGCTCTTGTGTAATTTATTCCTCTTAACGAGGAAACCTTTTGAATTTTGAATATGTCACAGTATAAACAGAAAAAAACATAATGCATAATATCATTACAAAATTAATTTTGGAACCTCAGAAAACTATTGATTAAAATCGGCAGGTACATTTCATAGAGGTCACTTAAGATACAATGATGATTGTTTTATAATTTTTTACATGGTGTATAAGGAGTTGACAGTGAAATAACATTTTAGTTTCTATTTAAATTTCATTGTGTTTATCATTCACAGGCTGTTTTATATTGTTAGGAAGTTTATTAAATGAATGTCTCCCTGAATAATTAATATCTAGATGGTGTTAATTATAACAAAGAGTTGACTTTTGTTATTTGCATCTCTTCTACCATATGGTGGAATGGTCACCAGTCTCCGCTTCATAAACTACTTATTTCACAAACAAAAATACACTTATCATACAGATAACAAAAAGTTACATGTCTAACAGTCATATGGCAACACAGACATTCCTCTTATAGGTTTATTATGCCATGTCTAAAAAACTTGGTTCTAATTTGAGCAGCAGGACATTAACACTTCCCTCAACCCCCTCTCATGATGCTCTCTTGACACTAACCACCTGTGTACAACAGGGAGCCTGTGGTAAGTGGTACCTAAATAGTTGGATCAAGGAAGAAAAACTAGCTTTTTATCTGATAAATCTTAAAAACATTACCACTCTTGACAAAAGTCATGCAGATAAACATTTGGCTTTCTGTTAGACATAATGACAGCTAAGTTTACTTTTTTAAGCATTACTACATTGTTAATAAAGGTCTGATTTGTGAAAAGTTCATATTTAGTAGTTCCCATTGAGCAGCTGACATTGTTATATGACCAAAGATGTTATCATTAAAGGCATTTTGAATAGTGTTATCCTTTAATACCTCTAACTGTAAATAAAATACTTGTGAAGAGAATTCCAGCCAATTAGTGGAGACGATTCATGTAACAGTAGTAAATAATAATTAGAATAGTAATAATAAATTTTTATGGCTTTGCTGGCTGAGATAACCCAAATGTTAATTCAATTGCTGAGTACTGCATTTTCAAACCCGTTATACGTAAACTTATTGTTCATTATGCAATCTTAACCATATATTATTTGCTACATATTTCACAAATACAAAGCGTGGGGGTGGGAGGGGGGTGTTATTCAGTTGTCTGGTGGCATAGTCAATGGACCCACTGATAACTGGTTGAATTATTGGAGTTCTATAACCATTATGGCTGAAGGTCCCCTGAGCTTCACTCAGCACTGGGGAGCAATCTCGAAAGATGCTTAGCGGATCAAGTTTATTACTGACCACACAATCTCTGTTCTAACACAGTTCATGAAAGGGAATATAAAGTTCTCCCAGTTTTACCCTGTGGTTCTTTAATGGAAACCTGTTCCTTTGTCTTTGTACTGTTAGTGCTGAAGCATTTCATTGCTTATATTGCCTCTGGCCATTATTTTGTTTAAGATTCATATAGTATGTTAGAGCTATAATATTCTGGAAGTTATCTGATGGTTGCAGTTCTACTGAATTTCATATCAATTAGCCATATTTGTTATCTCCCACATAAACAGATTTGCATTTTGACATTTCATCATTGTGGAATGAGGCAGGTGAGATAACTTTTCTTGGGTTGACTTTTATAACTTTAATCCGTAGGTGACTTAGCACTGCTAAGATATTATTTCTTTCACTATCCCATTTCGCATTTTGTCATGGACACTTTTGGATATTCAAGATTTCATGTGATAACTAATCATTTGTGAGCATTTATTTTAATAGATGACTGATTTTATGAAAGACCTGTGTAGTTGGTGGGACAATAATTGCAAACTGAAAGAAATTTATGCTGTTTTCAGAAATTCTTTGAATCTCTAAGAATGAATAATAAATTTGATGAAATTACCACTCAATCAGAGGGGCTGGCATAAAGTGCAAATTTGGAGGGGCAGCATATGGAATATTTCCTTGTTTATTACATTTATCTATTTAGGCGCTATATTTGAAAGAAATAAAGAAAAGGAATTTAAGAAAAAACAGACTTATTCGGCAAATATTGAATAAATGAGCATCTCCCACAAAAGGGCTCTAATTTTTCATCGATTGTGATATTGTTACAGGGTGTATAAGACTTTTTGGCACTTTTCCTTGAAAGAATCAAAAAATTGTCTCACTGTAGCTAACTTACCAGTTTTTCTGTGTGTATACTTGTGTCTCTTTGTGGAATCTGTTGGCAATGCACATATTTCTGAACTGTTTCATACCCATGACGCATTTCAAAATTTCAATGTCGTCCTAACACCACGGTTCCTAAAGATTGATTTAGGACATTATTAGGTACAAAATACCAGAAAAGGCCAATAATTCTACTGTATTGGTGTCACACATGCTTCTCTTAGAGATTTTTTGGAGCTATCTACAGGCCTGTTCCACTGAAGGTAAATGTTTGTATATTCTACTAGAGCATCAATCATATTACTGTCTATAATATGCTGGAAAACATAAATTTCTTCAGTTATATCATCACAATATTTGTTAAATGAAAGAATGCATTTCAATAAAAAATTACAGGGCATTCTTGAAAATTTTCTCATAGCAGGACTTTTCTTCCATATATGAATTTCCCTTAATTCTTTCAAAACCTTCCTTATTACCTTTCCTGCTTGTAATTTGCTTTTACAAAAACATCATCACTACCTGAATTGCTGTTAACAACTCCAACATCAGTATAATCATCGTGTGTCAGAAACACTAGGTAATGAGGACGCTTGAGGCAGTTCAAGAGCACCTCTGTCAATTTTGAGCAAGTTTCATAGTCAAAATGTTCAATAAACTTTGATTCATTGACATCAGATGCATTGCCTCTGATTTGAGTGTTTCTTCATTCGATAGTTCTTGTAAAACCCGCTGACAGTCTTCAGGAGAAGCATAATATTTTCTTGACATGGCTGAATGGGTGGCGTACTGGGTTCACCAATATGAGAAAAGGTTTATTAGGGAAGTCAGAAGCCAAACTGAATGATTTGTCTATGTGCACTGTTGTCAGGGATTGTTACTACAGGGTAGATGGAGGATGAGAGCTTAGGAAGGGGTTGTCTATTATTCACAACCCAAAATAACTGATTGGCGTACTCTGAACTCCATCCCCTCCAAGTGAGGGTTAAGGAAGTGATTAACAAATTAATAAGGAAGAAATGACTGATTAATTAATTTCAGTGCTGCTTATGCTTGATGTATGGCTCAGAACATGACTGCAGTGTGTTAGGGGATAAGCCGTATTGGGGTCGGTATCGGCTTGTACACCTAAACTTGAAGTCATCCAGAATGTTGTCAAAAGTTCGGAAAAGCTCTATAACCATGATAAACCTTGGAAAAATGCTAACTGTATGATTAAGACGTCCGCCACTTACAGATTAACCTCCTGTAAGAAAGGTACTAAAGTAGAAATGAAAGTCGTAGTCCGGATCACTGGAGTATATATTCTTAAAAATTTTCACAGAATTTACAAAAGTCACAGTTAGCAATGGCGATCGGAGAAAATCATTTGCCGAAGATCACAAGACATGAAACAGAACAGACCGCACCACCCCGAATGAAATTGAAAGTTTAAAGTTCACATAGATGAACACATGTCGGAAAGATTCAGATTTTCTAAGTTGCCTAGCCAGTTTAGTAATGGCGTCTGTCAGCCCGAATCCTGAGTACCCATCAGCCACCGCGAGCCAGGCTTTCTCAAACCCGTGAACACACGAGTTACGTGCCCTCTCGACAAGTTGTTCGAACGGACTGGGGCGAGAGGCTGATGAGGCTAACTTTTATCAAAATGGCCTACTAAACTAGACAACAGTTTATCTAGAAACAAAAATTGTTAACTACAAACTACCAGAAAATCACAAGATGAAGAGCGTAATGAGACAAGTGTAGTGATGTGGTTGTTTATGGTTTTAAAGCTTCCAGACCGGTGTAAATGAATTTTGAAAGTTGGTTAATTTAAAAGCACATTTGTTTAGAGTATTGTGATACGTCATCATACGTCACATCCGAAATATGGATTTGCAAAATTTTAAAATATCAAGTTAATACTATTTTCAAAGTGTTCCCCAGCCTTTGCTGAGTTCAATGGTGTAAAAATCTTTCAAATCGGTGAAGGATATCAGAAGTTATAGAATTTCTAAAATTTACTGGTTTCCTGGATGGTGCAACCAAATAATTCACTTTTTATTTAAAGTCTGTTATGGCCTGAAACTAATTTTAAATCGAACCTTTATCTAATTTAAGTACTTTAGAAAAGTTTTCAGCTCATTAAATATGTTAGTCAGAGAGAAATTCAACTTTCAAATCGGTTTCTACGACGTCATTTGTAAACGGATTTTCATTTATTTATATCTTCTTTTTATTAGTTGATAACTATTGGAAACTTAAATAATATTGACTGGCCGGTTATTTTACTTGATTAAATCTACTTTTAAAGCTCAGAAATTACTTAGATGTGCTGGAATTAGTTTTTGAACTCCATCCCATGTGTCGATGCTTTAAAAATCAGATTTACTGCTTTAATTTAGTCTGGAACTGCGAGTTATTGGTGAATTTAATATCAAATGGTGAAATTACTGTTGTGAAAGTGCTTTACAGTGTTTAATTTAGCGGAATATTAGTGCTATGATTATTTAACCAAACCTGTTCATTTTACTTCAGAATTATTATGGATTACGCTCATTTAGGTAAGTTTATGGTTTATATTTTATTAGAAACTTCTTATTTATGGTTGTTATGTGTTGTTTATATACTTTTCTGAACCTAAAGTGTTGTTATTTCGATTTCAATGAAAGTATCATGTATTGAATGTTAACCTCAAACTTCGCCGGATTTTAACTGAATATTAAATAGAGAGTAAGGTAGCTTACAAGTGACTGACTGCAACTGCAGGTTGATGACAGTAAACCCACAGCTGCTGTTGCGTGTGGTCAGAGCAAAGTGGAACTTGGTGACAGACCAGGCTTGCAGTCACTTGTAACAGTTATGTAAGGGAATATATGTGAAAAACATATGTTAAGTGACGAAACCATGTTAAAGAGCTTTTTTTATTTAAATTACTTTAATTATGTATTCAGCTCTATGAAAACAAACCGCAATGTCTGAGAATAAGTGCCATTCATAACTCTGAAGTAAATAGTAGTCCACAACTTTTCTTCCTTAGAGTAAAAACTCATTCTCACCAAATGAATCAAGTTTCATTGGTATTTGGTTTGTGAGTGGTAGTACAGTAAGCAGCAGTGGCAAAAATGGTTTGCGAGTGGTAGTATGTTCTGCAGGTAAGGCATGGCAGCATGTGACAGAGGTCTCTGTTCTGAACCAATTTCTTAGAAAACTATAGAAACCAGTGGCAACATCAATGGTCTGCAGTCTGTAGTCATGATCAGAATCACACCATTATGGACTACTGGAAATTTTCCTATATGCCTTTAATAAATTATACCTTTAAATTTTTCAGGTAAACTTTATAACTCTCAATATTGATTCCAGTCTCTTATTCCCTTATGTACTGAAGAAAATTTTCCAACTTCCTTAACCAAATGTTAAAGAAATGCATGTAGAAGATGGAAAACATGTTTAGGTCTGCAGAGGAATCCACATTCAGCCTCACCAAATGGACAGTCATTTATGACTGTTTGTTCTGAGAGGAGGCAACAAAAACAAAATAGTTGTAAATATTAACTGCAGTAAGGAAATTGATCACAAACTACCATAAATATATAAACAAAATCAATTAATAAAAATGAAGGTGAAAGAATAAGTTATGCAAGTGACAGATTTACTAGTGAAGAGGATTGAGGCCCTACCCTAGGGAGTGGGAAGAAGGAGGGATGTTGGCTGTTTAGAATATGTTGCTAAGCCAGTTCCTACCTAAAGGTCTCAGTTGGCGATGTGGTTTCAGGGATTACTCTGGTGGCTTAACTTTGACTATAAAAGTGTTAGTTAAATGACCACACTGAAGTGTTTTACAGTTGGAGACATGAGGGTACACCCTGAAACCACATACCCAACTGAAGACCATATGTGGGAATGCGTAATAACACATTCTAGACATCAGACACCCCTGTAAATGACCATGAAAAAATATCACCAGTTCAATGCATATTTGACACCTAAAGATCCATGTGCATACTGTTCTCTTTACAGTTTTTTTTTTTATTGCAGTTATCTTCCTAATCTCTCTTATAGAAATTGCATTAATATTACATATTTTAATTATTTTTAAAATCTCTAGCACAATTACTTGAACATGAATTATATTATTAATTGGGATATTTGATCATTGAAGTCAAATGTCCCTGAAATGAGTGGGATAAGGGTTATAGTTAAATATAACATTTGGGTTGCATTAATAAAGTATTGATAATATCAGTCAACTCTTAATAAGAAGCATTTATTGCATTCAGTTTTGACCTTAAAGTTTAGAAGATGAAACAATCTACTTCACTGGTTGGCTGGAACTTGATGGAGAACACATATGTTAAGAACAACAACATTGGAATTAGTTTACTCCTCTGCTGAATACTGCTTTAGTATGTCATTCAATAGTTCTCATATCCATATGGTGGATATCCAACTTCACCAACCATTTGCATTGTATTTGGCACTCTCCTATCTATACCTCTACAATGGCTGCTGGTGTTCAGCAATATCGCACCACCTCACGTCACAACGTTCATCAGTAGTTGAGAATCCTGAATAGCGAGGCACTTCCCATCTACAGTAATATTAGGCAATATAAAATACAGCTGAATTCTTGCCACCCTCCCTGGAAAACTTCCTGAGTCTAACTTCCAACTCCTTCAGTCCTACAAATAGCTATATAGCAGAATGGGCATCATCAACAACACAAGACATTGAGTAATCCCTGCTCAAAACTTCCATTTTTCAACCTACCCTGATCTATTTGGAATAAATTAAAACAAATTAGATGTGGCACAGAAAAAACTGCTTCTACTTCCCACATGTGGAGTTGTGCAGATTCACCACACTGCAAATGCAGTGAGATTTCATAAACTGTGGTGCACATTGTGAGGATTTTCCACTGTATGCTTTCCCTGAAAGTTTGGAAAATTGAAATTTAACAGTGGTGGAGGCAGTCACTTGGATTAAGCATCTCACTGTCACACTGTAGAGGTATTGGCCTTTCCACCTGCCAGCTGAGAGAATTGTCCATTAAACTTTTTTAGTGGTCCTGTAGTTACCGTATATTACACTGTATTTCTGCGTAATTGTAAGAACAAGATGTACTCTGGGGTAGGTATATAAAAGGCTTTGTCTTAACTCTGACCATGTGTAAGCCTACGATATGTCCAGCAAGGGCTTTATACTAATGAAACAAGGTCGCCACTTGACTTCAATTTTTTTTACTAAGTCAAGGAAAGGTATAGACAAAATAAATGTTTGCAAGTTAGTTGGAATTAAAATCACTATATTCTTCAAAAGTTGTAAAGTCATTAGCTGGATAGGCAATCAGACAAAGTCAGAGAAAGAAAGTTTACAAGTTCAATTAACTGATTCGAGCCAAACCACACCCCATAGTTCACAGTACAACTTTTTAGTTATAAAAACCGATCAAAAGTAATCACACGCTTCCATTGTTCACCAGTTTAGTAAATTTAAACAATCCCGAGGCTCCACTTGTCATAATGCTATTTCAAAACTGCATTGTAATAAATTAAAACACGCGAACTTACATTGTACCAAAATAAAACTTGCACAGTAGTGCTTGATATGAAACTTGTAGCCCTACTAAGCTACATGTTATCGAGTTCGTGGTTCCTGACAGCCTGAGCTTACATCTTGACACATTCATGGTTTCTCCATGACTGAGCCTGAGAGAAAGTTCCAGGTGGCTCCCTGCTCTCTCATGAACCGTGGGAAAATCCCAAACTTCCTGTTTACTACGAGAATATGCTAGCACTGATCAGATAACTGATAAGTTTCGAATATGGTTTCATCATCAAAATTTTGACCTTGACAATAAAAATGATTCTATCTCTCTGAAATTTTGTAAATCACTAGCTCTTATAGCAAATGTTAACTTTGGTTACCATAAAAAATTTGTAACTTTAATAGTTTAGCTGAAAATAAATAATTTAAATATGAACTTTTGAAATACCACTCCAGGTGAATGCTGAAGACTGATACAGTGCAAAATACTATCTCAACAACTATAAAAATC
Organism: Vandiemenella viatica; assembly: GCA_031002005.1. NCBI lineage: Eukaryota > Metazoa > Arthropoda > Insecta > Orthoptera > Morabidae > Vandiemenella > Vandiemenella viatica. The sequence continues at coordinate 271,470,281 of CM061920.1, forward strand.
TGCTTTCTAACTTAAATTATCATAGAAACTAACTATAGACATGAAATGCAATATTATCTAATCTAACTCACGGTTCTGAGAATAAAATGTTGTCACGCATTTACAAAATTTAAGATATACCTTACATAATGTAAGCATGAAATGCTAAATAAATAATTGTTAATAAGATTAATGAATTGTTTTGTTCCATTTAAGGAGAAATTATGACAGTGTAGAAACTGCTAACTTTTTTAATAGGGTTAAACTCAGTTAAATTCTCCAATTTGTATAGTTTAATCAAAACAATAATTTTCATTGTAAAAGATATATATTTATTTATAAATATCTAAAAGTAATTTACTTCCAATACATCCTCACTGAGTTGCTCTAAATAAGCTATTCAAACTCATCATCATCTCCTCCATCTCCAGTTTCCCGGGTGCGGTGTATTCAAACTAGCTACATAAAATAATACCCAACACTCGCCAAAGTTGAAGGGAGGAGAGCAGCAGCAATATGAAATAATATACAAACACAAAAAACACTATATTCTGGGGTTAACCCTTTGTCAAGTAGAAAGAAACATGTGGCTGAGCTCGCAAAAGCCTCATGGGCAACACAGCTACTCACAGATTCTGATTCAATGGACATTAAATAACAACAATAGATGAAAAAAAAGGTATAAATCATTTTGATTCTATTATTCAATTAAATATGATTTTGATTGTTTTATTTGTATAAACAAAAGGAAGAGAAGATACTATACCCTAGATAATTCATCATTAAAATTAATAATATTGTTAACTATTATAAATAATAAGGAAAAACAGTATAGTAAGAAATTGGGAAACTCAACCACCTTAATACAGACACCCCCTAATGCTGATAATGTATACCATCCACCTCACCACCACTGTTAAACTCATCACTAGCATATTTTATTCATTAATTTGTATTTTTAGTGATTTAATTTGTACATATTTGTTTGATAGTTCTTCACTATTTAAATATTCCTATTGTTTATGTATAATAAATTTCCTTTCTGCACTTAATATTTCCTGTGATGCTGTTGTTATCATTTCCCATCACCTTCAGATAAAACGAATGGCTATAAATAACAGCTATTTGCTGGAGTTCATGACAAGTGCCTGTGTGCACCTGGTCGTCTACTGCATCTTCTACAATAATTTGTTAGGGTTGTAACCCGATTTTTTTTTCAGTCACTACTAACCTCCTTCCTTCAACTTTGGTAACTGGTGGGTCAGCTTATCTTTCCTTTTCATATTTATTTTGCTTCATGGTATTTTTTTGTGCTCCATTGAGTCCGAGATTGCTAGAGAAAAGCATTTTTCTTCTTCTGTAATTCAAACTTGATACGGATTAATAAAAACTAAATTAATATATCATATATACTCTTCAAATAATAATATGATTAATCTTTCAATAACACCTGCTTATGGAATATTTCATCATAAATAATTAAAGTACAACGATGCAGAAATAATACAAATGATGAACCTCAGTGTGTACACATCTGATCTTGTTGCCATGTGTATTATCTACTCATATAAATATGGTTTAGTGCTGAAATATTATAATATATGATCACCTTTTTGAGTTTGACATTGCCTCCATCTTTAGAAAAAAGTTGGGTTTGCCTTCCTTATTTATATTGCCCCAAAGCATTTTCCCTTCCTTTATTATCTTTTAAAGAAAATATTTAATTGTTAGCAAATTGAAAAAATACCAGTTATGATTATAATTAAAAGAAAAATGCTTTAGGTCAATATGAAAACAACCAATGATTCAAGAAAACACCCAGTCATGCAGATGAGGGATGAAACAGAAGACTATGTAGATGGGCATGCACACACTGAGTGCTATCATGTAGGACAAACAAATTTTCACCTCTGGAAAGACAGCAGAAATGTTTCGAGGGGAAATGGGGGAGAAGAATACAAACTGAATAATTATTTTTTTTTTTTTTAAAAAAAACTAAAAGACTAGAAATGATGGAAGACAGTAGTAAATGAATATATTGAGAAGCCATACATTTCAATACGCCCCTGTATGATTAAAGGGTCCACCAAAATATATAAAATTGCAGTTGTTATATATCTATTATTTTGCTTATACTGTTTAGCAGGAGGCCTACTACACATAATTCATAAAGAAACTAACTTTTATAGTCATTTTCGTAATAATAAAGCACCATTCAACGTATAGCATAACCTTGTTATACATCCATTATCTTGCCTAAACCATTGAGTGGGAGGCCTATTGCATAAAATTCACTTAGAAAATAATTTTTATTTTAATCATCTTGATAATAAAGCACTTTTCAGATGTAATTCTAGCCATTTTCGGAAAGAAGCAGAAAAGGCTAAAAGTAAAATTTGTATATTAGTCCCATTTGTTGCCTCCATATTCGCTAAAAAATCTTTTAATTACATTTAATTTGAGGTGTAATATTTCTAGGCTTAAAACGTTCTTTAAAGAGATTTCTCAGTTTTTAAATTATATTTTGCCATGTACTTGAAGGAAACAAAGAAGAAAGCACATAATTTAAAATTGTCAATAAATGAAAAGAGTTATTCCAGATTTCAATATCACAGTTTGTTGTCATCATAGCTAGATACATCCTGAATAAAGTTTGAGTAATAGAAGAAAATTTTAAATATGTTTTCAAGTAATGTAAAGAATTTGAACTTTTTAAATAAAAGTGCTAGGAAGATAAAAGCAGGTTTAAATGGGAGAGAAAATTCATTTAGTAATAATAGTAATATAACAGTTTGAAGGAAACTTGAAATTTAAAGGAAGAAAAATGAAATATTACTGTTGAAATCTGATGACATCACCATGTGTGACTTTTAGGATTTAATAGCTCTTAAACGAGGATAATTATGAGAAAATTTTTAATAACTTAAAAGATTGGGATTAAGTCATATTATACAATAGAAAAGTATTGGGATATTCCGAGAAAACGTTGGGTACCATGATAAGAAGGGATTTTTGTAATTCACAAGAGAAGAGTACTTCTCCACAGGAATACACCTTTTTTCTAGAATACTTCAGCTAAAGATTAGCCAAGGCTATAAAAAGCCAAGCAACGTTCCATTGGGGAGCAGTTTAAGCAGGCAGTTTCCAGCATTAGAGTAGGATGGGCGTATCATGTTTCCGTAATAACTCATTTATAGTCAACATGCGGGTGATAGAATTTGGCACGTGTGTTTAGGACTTATCAATTTTTCATACCAGGTAATGATGTCATCTAACATTTGGCAGTCGATAGTGAACTACTACAAATATTATCATGAACTGAAGGGAATTTCTTCAGTTTTCCCCTACTATGAGTAGTTGTGAAAGCTTTATCTAAGTTGTGGACTCAAGTGAGTGAGCTCAATCTACCTGCTGGCTTCATTAATGGATGTGTATGTCAGATGTCTATCCTTAGGATTACAACTGATACCAGTTAAGCTACAAAAGTTATCAGAATATACAGCTTTTGATGAAGTGACTTTTTTATTTGACTGTACAACCTCTCATCTGAGAGCTGTACAGGTTAAATTAATTGCTTGTTGGCCGATTTCGAGAAACCTAGCAACTCAAGAACCCGATTCAAGTAGTATAAACGGTATCAGTAATGGTCACAGTTTACGTAGAATCTGGCAACATACCTCTACCATGAGAATGCATAACACAGTCAACTTCGAGTGCACCTGCTTGTGTGTGTGTGTGTGTGTGTGTGTGTGTATTCCACTGCCCCCCCCCACCCACCCCTCTTTTCCGCAGCCCTTCTATCTAGTATTGCCAGGATCGTGCTGGCTGAAAAGAACGAGAAATTTGTAAATTTTGGGGACCATCTAATAGATAGTTTTGCCTTGCGTTTCTGATTGTAAGTGAGACAAATAGAAGATGAGATGGTTGTTTTCAAACACTGCTCATTCCATCCCAATACCCCACACAGGCAAAATTAATTATTAGTTTCTTTCAGATTTCCACACACCATGTACCTAGATTCTACATTTTTATTCATGAATATTATCTCATTTGACCATACTCATGTGTTGGATGACCAGAACCACCACTGCAGTTCACAATGGTGAATGGTGCTGCAAGCAGTACTAGTGAGTGACTTCCCCAGCAGACATGACTGCTATATGTCAGGCAAGGCTGCACAGCAGCAGACAGCATATGCCCATAATGCTGTCGGTCAAACACAGTTAAATCAGAACTCAGGTTCCAGAATGATATCAGCTCATACTCACAGTAGGTTTTTCTCTGATATTCAAAGTATAATGCACTTCACTATAAAATAAGACATCATTGTTGTATACACACCGTGTGACAAGCAACCAGCGGGTATTGTGCCACCAGACTATAACATCAAATAAAAGTAACCAGTGAAACTTCCCAGCCACAAGTCCCAACAATCAGTGAAGAACAACTTCAGCATCCTCAAGTCAGCAAAACCTCATGTTTCTGCCTTCCAGGCATCATTCAGCCCATGTCAACCAATCTCTTTGTGTTCTCCTCTCTCTGTTGTAGGATGGACTGCCCTTCAGATGCCATACATACAAATCTTCAGAAATTGCAATTGATTCCAAAAATTATGATTGCATCAGACTGCTTGATATTTCTTAGGCAGTGGCATAAGTTCAACTAAATTATTATTATTATTATTATTTTCCAATGGCTTCAAGTCTCTGTCCTGACCCAGCATTTCTTTTCTTTGGTTTATTGGCCTGGCAGTGATGCACCCAAAGAAGGTGAAGGACATGAATTGCTTTCCTTATACTACAGTAGCAACCCATCATCAGGTGGGTTTCTGTGAGAACTGTGCTGTCCCTTGAAGCTGACACTAATTGTGTACTATGGTTCAGATTTACCTTCTGTATCATTTACTTAATGATCATCATTCAGTGAGCCAATTTCCTGGTTGTTTTTCTGGCATATTCTTGAATTTAATGTAACTTAATTTAATTGTGGTGTAGCACATGCTCCAATGGAAATTTTTCTAGTAATCTCATTCTTTACCCCTTTATCTTATCTTATATCTTTAAATGAGCAATTCTTATATATATATATATATATATATATTGGATCTCGGAAGTGGCTCCAGCGATTTGGATGAAATTTCATATTTAGATAACATTTTGTTTTTTAAATTTATCTATAAAGGTTTCATCCCTGCAAGAATGCGATTTCCCAAAAAAAATAGCAGTTCTTGTAATTGGTATCTTGGAAACGGTGCCAACACCATTTCGTAGATGTTTCAGGTACCAGTAAGCTGAGCAGTTGTTAGTTAAGTTCTCTTTGATTACAGCAAGGAACTCATAACTTTAAATGGATAATTTTTGTAAGACTGGAGATTTTCTCGGCGTTGTAAATGAATAAAATAATTTTTGTTCACTAGCTGACCCGTGTGTGTAGTATCGTGGTCAGTCACCGAATAGTAATGTAATAATGTGTAAATAAGTAAATGCAAGTATTTATTAATGAAAGGTATTTTATTTACATATCACTTTTACTGTCAAAAGTCGTTATCATTCAATACTACATGTTTAATTGTAAAACATTTAAAAAGTAGCTATTTAAAAATTATTGGCTTTGTCAGATGTCCTGTTTTCAATCTTCTTTACTTTACAAAACTTCTTTGAAAACAATATTAGCAGTTATAACATGATCATCGTTGACTTTTTGACTATATGTGTCTTTAACACAAAAATAAAAAATATAAAATAAAAAAATGTTCTACTAAATATAATCCTGCCTTTTGAAGTGTCTGACCTTGTGCTTTATTAATGTTCATAATGAAGGTTACTTTTTTGGGAATTGTTTTCTTCTCATTTCGAAAGGTACGGTTGATGAAAAGATGTGAAGTTACTGCGAGGTATGAGCTTAGTTTTATCGGATTGAATGAATTTAGCACTGATGATGTTCTCGTCTAAGTGAATTACCACAAATCAAGCTCCTTTAATTAATCCCTGCTTTTGCTATTTGTTAATTTTAATTTTAAATTCCTTCAGCATTTTTGGCAAATTATTCATCACTTGATAAATTCTTCCAATTCCTAACAGCCTTACACACAAAAGAAAATTTTCCCATTCCTTTATGCCCAAAACTGAAGGCCAAGCTGTTATGCCCATGGTAATCTTTCCCCTTCCATACACTACTCCTAATTTTTCAATCAGTATCTCTACAAGCCCCGTCGCCAACATATGCCTTGTACACACTCAGTAATCCCTTCATCCCCCATTCTGTCTTCCAGTGACTCCCAATCCAGCTTCTTTACCTTTTCATTTACTGTCTGGGTCCTACAGTAAATTTCACAAACAAAACTAGCTGCTCTCCTTTGCACACCCTCCAATTTCTGTATTTGATATCCAATGTAGGGGTCCAATTTATACAACCATATTCAAGCAATAGTCTGACCAAAGTTTTGTTATCCCAATTTCCTCACTTCTCTGGTACATCTTCTCATCGCCTTCTCAAGTAAATGAAGCATTTTGTAACATTTTCCTACCACCTGGCCAATATGTTCTGCCCAGTTGAGTTTATTAACAAATGTTATGCCAAGATAATTACACTTCAAGCTTTCGGAGAGCAGTTGTTTATGGTTATTGGGTGGGAACACATTAATCATAAACAAACTTTAATTTTTTTATCTATTTACCTAATAAGCTGACTCTTTTTGGCATTTATCTTCATTCCATGTGGACATACCTAGTTAGATATTCTATCCAGATCACTCCTTAGCTGTTCACCGTCTTCTCCCATTTTGATTATATTATACACCATTATGTCCAGAGAATTACTAGTACAAGACTACCAAAACCTTATTTGGAAAAAAGGATAGTGGGCAAAAGACCATGGGGAAGACCAAGAAGAAGATGGACAGACCAACTGAAGGAGGACATAGGGAGAAGAGGCTGGAACTGGGAATATATCATGGATAGAGAAACTTTTCTGGATAGGAGACAGTGGAAAATGATTGTCTACAACAACCAAGGCTTGTAAACCACACCCAGGAAACTGGAGATGGTCTCCAATGATAATGATGATGTAATTTGCAAACAATCTAAATTCTGACTGTAAACCATCAACACAATCATTCATTAGAATGATGAATAGCAATGGTCCCTATCCAATACCCCGTGGTACTTCCACATCCACTCTCACCTCTTCATATATGTGGAAGAATTACGGATACATTACCAAGAGAATAATGGTGTTAAAGTTTCAAGCTGCTTTCAAAACTCTTATGTTTTCTGTATATGGGTAATGTATGCTAATTGTGACAGTTTGTAATATAACCTAAATTTAGTCACTTCATTAACAAAATTTGTTTGAAGAATATCGAGCTAGCACCAATTCTATTTCAAATAATGTTTAAATCCATTTTTCTTAAGAATTTCAAGTGTAAACAGTTACATGAAGCCATAACATAATGTAAACATAGCTGCAATATAGTGTTTTGCTTATTTTGTAATGGAAAATGTTACATTCATTTTCAGAGGTACTTTAGGCCACAAGAAATAAAACAAAATATGTAACTTGGAAATTAACGCAAAACGCAATCGGTAACTAATATGGAAAAAGAGCTGAAGTGGGATTCATTTGAGGATAGAAGGAGGGTGAAGAGAGCCATGGAATATACAAGGCCTATATTGGTGATGAAGTGTGGAAAGATATTGACAGGAAAATTAAGGGAGGTGCTTGGAAGGGTAAAGATGATAATTACCACAAGCTGGCACTTGATTTCAGACATAAGGGTGTGGGAATTTTTTTTTAATAGGAATGGAATAAATTGCCAAGAGAAGTGATGAATAATTTACCTGAAAACACTGAAAGAATCTAAAGTAAAAATTGGTTGAGGACAAATTGGGCTTGAGGAGGAAGTGAGAAGGATGGGTGTGTAGGGAGATTGCCACCAGAGTGTGTGCTCCATTGCAATTTTATCAATTATTATTAATATAATTTAGTAGGTAGAAATTATATCTGAAGAGATATAAGAATTTGGAAGCCAAATTTTTCATGGTTTCATAAGTTGTAGAAAACAAATAAAAAATTCCTGAGGCCACTGTTTTAAAGATATGAGGATAATTCATAGCTCAAAACTTATGTAAAATTTTATTACACATTAGATAAAAGTTTGAAAAAAAAGCTAAAATTTAAGGGATGTTTTGAGAAGATTTAGTGAAAATCATAAAACATGTGCCTGACAGGAAGAAGAATATAGCTAAATTCATAGAGAGAGACTATATTCAAAAGAAATCACAATTTATCCTGAGCATTTTGTAACAAATTTTATTAAAATCCATACTGTATTTTGGTTAGAATGAAAAAAAAAAAATTAATCATAGTTTCAAAAGAAATTGCCCACTTCTAGTTGAGTCCTGCCAAATTAAAGCAACTAAACAAATCGGAGGAAGTTGAAACTTCATGAAAAAGGCTGTTAAAGAATTGTTATGACAGTTAAGGATGGTCACTAACTGATAGGAAATTGTACATAGAATCTTTTAAAGCATATATAAGATCTATAACTTTAATTTTTTGGGAGATATTGATACTTTATATTTTGTATTTTGCTTTGCACCAAGTTGGAAATTTGTAACAGGGGAGATATATATCAGAAGATAGAGATAATTTAACAGAACATTTTAAGACCAGTTTCAGCTCGATAACTTAAATATTCTAAGCGTGAGAGACATTTCAGAATGCCTCATCAAAATATTTTTTTTACTGCAAAAAGATTAGAGATACAGAAATTATCACTTGGATAAATTTTGATGTTTAGAATGGGAACTACAGGCTTTAAAAATTTCAGGTAGATTGGGAGTAAAACCATTCCAAAAAGTTTCGATGATTTCGTGGAAAATGTGGGAGTCAGGTGGTTCCCATACCTCCACTATATAAGAGCCCCACAGAGTGGGGGAAGCATTCAGTCTGTTACTAGTGTTTGAAGGGGAAACCATGTTGGGCTTGTCAGTGTTTTGGCACAATATGTAGGGGTCAGGCTTCAGGTGGTACCAGAAGTTTTACTGTATTGGCATCCATCTTTAAAATTTTGAAAAGTGCAAATTGCATGCTATCTTTGCTCTATTCGTATATAGTTGTTTTCAGTTAGGGGTTCATAGGAGTTGACCATGCCTGAATTTACTTATCTGAATTTGTAGCCATTATTTTGGAGAAGAATTTCCAATGCCAGTAGACTGTTCAAGAACTATGTAAAATTTTCTAAAGAATATAGTGAACTTTAAATTTATTTTGAAGCTACAGTGAACTTTTATTTTACATCACCTACCTTTGCTAGTTAAGGTTCCTAGTTGGCGACAACGATTTCAAACTATCACTTTATTCTCCATAGGCAAGATTATAGTCAGAGATCAGACAAAATTGTATATACTAACTCCGGTCTGCACTTTGTTCATGACAGGCTATCTTTTTAGGTATTTAAAGTCAAATATGAGATGTTTAAACTAATTTATTTACTTGTATCTGTAAGTGACTGAAAGTTACACATCACAATTTTGAGGAAACTATTACAGTTGTTAATATATGCTTCCATCCTAATGAAGACCATTAAATAAAAATACTAATGTTACATATTTAGTAAAAAAATGAAGATAAATCTGCAATACTTTCAATTTCGTTAAGGCAACTATTTTTTGTTGTGTACCTCATCGTTTCTTGGTTTCTGAAGAATTATTATTTTCCCCTCAGTCTGCCTTGTATTGCATATATATATATATATATATATATTTCTGTGAAGAGCTGGAGGAAGTTTCATTTAACTATGATTATTTTACATAACATGTTTAAACACTTTGTTCCTTAACAATGAACATGTCTATCAAATAAAATTAAATTTTATCTTTTATCAGCTCAGTATTTTTGTTATAAGTTATTTTCATTGTAATGATTATGTGTATTTTAATCGATTTATTGGTATTAGTTTTTTTACATGAAAATAGTAGACACAGGCCAGCAAATGTATTTGTCTAGTAAGAATCCTATAGAAATATACTCATCTGTTTTCCAGTTTTATATCATGATAATTAATATTTCTTTAACACAACTACATATCTGATACATAATATCTTGGTCACAATCTTCTTACAACTAAAATCACCAAAGAAAATTATTAAACTGAGATATAAAGTTAATTCTCTAAAGGTTTTTGATAGAGAATTAAATGAAAAATTGGGAAGACTATATTTTGAAATGCAATGTGTGCTACAAGAATAAAGTTTCAACTCATAGCTCACAAATGACTAAATTACTTTAGTTGTTGTACTCATCTGTTAAAGAAAGATTTTGATGATAAGAATTTCATTTCGTCTGATTATTTAAATTAATTTTTCTTACACAACCAATTGCCCGTTTATCAAATCTAAACATTTGCATATTTATTTTGTATTTACAGAAATGGTAGGGGTTTTCTCTCAAACAATGTATTAATCTTGATTTTAACTTTTTTCAGGTAGGAGTTTAATTGAATGTGATGGACAAACAGTGACTGTATTCAGTTGTAATATCTGCGGAAGGCATTATCGGTACAAGAAGAACTTGATTCGACATATACGTGTAGAGTGTGGGAAACAAGCAACATTCTGTTGCAAATTCTGTAATTTTGTAACGAAATACAACTTTTGCCTTCAGAATCATGTTCGCCGATTACATGCACTACCTTTATCATTCTAAACTTATATCAACTTAGTAAAGTGTTTACATAAATGTTATTAACAATGTAATTTTCATTGAAATGTATATTTAATGTCAATATATTATTTCCAAATAACTGATGGTTTATTTACCTCCTGACCCATGAAATTTCCATATGAATAACAAAAAATAAACATATTACTTGTTTTTGCTTAACTGAAGAAATATAGCAAACAGCTTTGGATTATGCCATAATCCAATGAATATATTATTTAGTATAACAAATGTGATAGAAATTGTTGCTTTATGAAACTGTATCTTTCTACCATGTTTTTATTTTTAATCAAAGACAGTGATTTCACATGGAAATTCCCATTATTTTCAAATATTTTCGTAATTGAGCATTTTCTTATGTAAATGTAAAGTGAAACTTTTAACCATCATGTACTTGATGTATGTAATATTTGTATCTTAAGAGAAAAGGCTTTTCACATATATCTCTTCATTTATGTTTAATTTTTATCTTTTAAACTTTCCTAAAAAAATATTTTCGAGAAACACTTTTCTGCTCCGAAATAATGGCAAGAATCATTAATAACATCTGGCTGAAATTTGGTGTTAAACACTTTATAGAGCTGTGAAGTTGTCAGCAGAGAACTTTATTCAGATTCAACAAGGTAATTTCATTTCAACTAATTTGATTAATATTGCAGAATAGATAACAGAAATAAAAGTGAAATATAAATGAGAAAAAATAATGTCTTGTACTTAATACGTTATTATCAGATAAAGTTGACAGTGAAACTGCTGTTAGGCAATGGACATAAGGAAGGATGTTCTGTAACTTACCACACATAGAGGCAGGAGGCCTGGGCAAATTTGAACACATTTTATAATATTTTATTTAAAAAAATGGTGGGTTTGAATGAGTACACATCTTTGCTATTGCCTTATGTCTCACGCTTATTTGACTTAAGTTTTTTTAGTAAAATATTGTAAAGTTTGTTTGTGGTTTCATGTTCATCCTGGGCTTCCAGCCTTCATTTGTGGCATTTAATTGTTATTTTCCCTGTCCTTTTTTATAGCCATTATTGTTAACAACTTTAAATTAATGTTCCAAAACTTATTTTTTTAAATGAAGCTGTCCCTGATTTTTATAAATAAAAGGGTACTAAGAAGAGCAAGAAGTGGAAGAATTAAGTTCTTACATTGCATATAGAAAAAAGTAGGGATTATTTGAATGGGAGCTGCTTGTAACAGTTTTTAAGACCATTTCTGTTCAAGACAGGCAAAGATTGTGACTTGGTCATTGACTTGTTAGTGAACTGGGTCATTATAACACTTTTAATAGATTTTACATTGGATTTTTTTCCTCATACATTAATATTGATAACCTCTGTTACTTCTTCCCCATCTATATGCTCAATTTTCTGTATATATTAATTTCCCATCAGTTAACTAACATAATACATTTCTAATGATTCCCATACACCAATAGTATTTTTCACAAATCCTGCATTAGTTCCCCTCTTTGCTGCTATCAATTCCATATTTAGTTGTTTCAAGTGTTCAGCACTGTGTTGTTGTGTCTTAATTCTGTTGTGCTCTTCTCTTATCAACATTTTTAGTCACCTAATCTCCCAATTATAGTTGCTAAGTTACTTTTTTTATTTTCTGTGTTAGGATTTTCCCCATTCATATTATATCCTTGATCTGTTCCCACTGCCTCACCATTGTACTGTACATATCTCTCCATACACTGAATCTTCCCCAGAATATCTCTTTAATTCTGAAATATGTGCCTTCTGATGAGAAAATGCTTGGGATCAAAACACCTTCCTTGGTGACACCCACAGCTCAGTCAATTCCTCTTCTTGAGAGTGACTCATATGCAGTTAGAGGGCTTAGGGTAGCACAAACCATCTGATGACTAACATGGGGGCAAGGAACAGGAAGGAATTAAGCCATGGCTTTTTAAAGGAACCATCCCAGAATTTGCCTAGAGTGATTTGGGGAAACAATGGAAAGACCAAAACTGGATGCCCATAACATGCGTCTTCCCAAATGCGAGGTCAGAACATCACTCACCACACTCATTAAGGGTCCAACTTAAACAGCAGCATGATAGAATGATTGTTGAGATGCACTCACAAGGTGCAAGCACTGGACTAGCCTGATGATTTGGTAGGCTGCTAATTCTGGAACTATTATGGTGGGGTTGTTCTTTCTCCAGAGCATTGCTCTGCTGCTTTTTTTGCCTCAGTCTATGTAGTAAATTCCTGTTCATTATGCTGAGCAGTTGAACCCATTCCTGTTTTAGCTTTCTTGATGGAGTTTTGCATTTTGATCTTAGTGTGGTGACAAGTTTTAACTTCTCATTACTGCTGCTCCCAAGTTTAATACAAATCAAGTAGCTGAAGATAGACAACTTGTCAGGCTACATTTTTTAAAAAATTGGAGTTACTCAACATTTTAGTTTGGTGATTCGTCTCAGTATTGCAATTATTATCACTAATTTTAATGAATAACCACACAACATGTTATTTATAGATCCAAATGGTTTAGTTACCAAATGATTTGTCCAACTTTAAGACCTGAAACAGCATAGGTGTCACTCTTGAGGTTAGGGAACTGACTGAGCTATGGTTGTCATGGAGGAATGTGGTTTCATTGTTCAACCTTTAGAGAAAGGCATTCAATCAAATTTTACATCAAATGATAAATAACACAAAATAAAAGAGATATGTTATGGAAATATTCAGTATGAGGAAGGATATCACCACTACAGCAGAGAGTAAATGGGAACAGCTCAAGAAAATTTTAAGAATGGAAAAAGACATGTTTTTTAAAAAAAAAAAAAAAAAAAAAAAAAAAAAAAAACAGAAAAGATAACTCCTCCTTTCCCAATTTATATCCTCAGTTTCCATTCCCTACTGTTTCTTCTTAACATGAATTTTAGATCACCAGAAGTGTTTTTTAATTTAATATTTTTCCAAATAAATTCTCATTTTACTTTTTAATATATTTAATAAAATATATGATTTACTGAATTATTTATTAATTTGGCAGTGTTTGGGTATATTCTCTTCAGATCATTAACCTCAACCTCTGTCCTTTATTCTAATTTAAAAAAAAAAAAAATTAGCAACAATTCCCTCTGCTCAACTGCCACAAAACTTATCAGTTAACCCATATATCTCCATTTTGTCTGCCATGTTATACTACTGCAGAAGAGTTATGTCACCAATAATTATATTGTTTCAATTTAAATGTAAAGGAGCGTAGACCCCAATTACAATTATCCAACACACATAATTTCATTTTTTTATCATATTCTTTAATTGCGATAGCATCAAATCTTATTGTAAATTCCTTCAATGTTTCTAGGAAATTCAGTAATTTAATACAACATCTGACTCCCTTACCTATAAAAAAATTCTATTGCCTTATGCCTGAAATCAGTGTACTTTGTGGTCATGATAACCTCTTTACTTTCATGTATTATTCCTAATTTGTCCACCAGTATTCATCTACACCTCATCCCCAATATATGCCTTTCACACTTCCAGCTCTTTCTTGATCCTCTCATATCTTCCAATGATGCCCAATCCAGCACCTTTATCATGTCAATTACTGTTTTATTGGTGCAGTAATTTCCACAAAAAAAAAAAAAAATACAAAGCATTACCATGACATAGTGATTTCCAGTGTCCATCTTAGAAATTTCAGCTCGCATGTGAAATAGTTGCAAACCCTCATATGACTGTAAGCAGTCAGGGATTAACAAGCGTTGGCCTGACTCAAATCATTTATCAGTACTTACCATCATTTAATTTGGTGAAGATTTCCAATGCCTAAAAGATTGTTCAACAACTTGTAAAATTTTTGTGAAGAATGTAGTGATGATTTAATTTATCTACAGTATCAGTTACTTTAATTTGAACTTACCTTTCCTGTTTGAGGTTATCCAATATGGTGGTGACCAATTTCTTTGAATGAACAATCTAAATTGTCCAAAGGCAACACATCATGGTTAGAGTTTCACACTAAGTGTTATGTACCAACCCCAGTGAAGCACTTGTTCTTGCCAGGCTTTATGCCTCATCAATATCGAAGTAATTAAGAGTTGGGAATGGACAGGAGACAAGAAATGGTAAAGAATTCAGTTGTGACTTTTTGAAGGAACTGTCCTGAGTGATTTGGGGAAATAACCTGCTATCTTCAACTCTTACATTGCAATATCATCCACACCAGCCCCTTCACAATTCTTTAGTTTTCTCAGTTGCTTCATAATATCTACAGAATCAATTTGCATTCTTTTGTGTGCTGATTTATGTGGAGAAGATCTCCTGTTGGTTTTTCCACTCCTTGCCCTGTAATGATAGTCCCTAATGGTATCATTAAACCTGACTTTTTTTTAAAATCCTCAGTAACTTTTTCTCCATTCTTATTCACAGTCATCTGAAATTTCTTCTTTTCCCTCAGTTTTGAAACATAAACCTAGAAATTTCTAAATGTGTCATTCAATGACCCCCCTGTTCCGATATTATTCTGCATAAACTTATCTTCAGCTTCCCTCTTTGCTGTTATTAATTCGAAGTATAGTTGATTAAAATACTAACTACTGCTATTTATTCATTCTGTTTTGTCATCTTCTTACCACCCTCTTTAGCCTCATCATCTATCTAGTATATTATGCAGCTTTTCCTTTATTTTCTGTTTTGGAATAAACATTTCTTTCCCCATTATTATTATCCTGGATTTGCTCCCACTTCTTTTCCAAAGTACTGAGTCTTTCCTACCTCATACAGTACATTTCCCTGAAAAATCCCTTCAATTCTGAAATATTTGACTAATTGTCACTATACACATAACCAACCTTCAGTTTTGGCCACAGTTTTACTGAACCCTCTAGAATTCATCAGAACTATATCATGATCACTCATTCCTTTTGTAACCGAGGACCTAACAAAGTTACAAGGCATTAGTAGGAATATAGCCAACATGTTATATCGCCTTGTGCTCCACTCTATTGCTTATGTAAAGATACCTTCCCTGAAAATCATGTTTTTTTAATATACTAATGTTGCCCTACTGTTGTAGTGAGCAGTGACTTATTCGCATTTATATACATATTATTTACAAAGAAAAAAAGATAACAAGATATCAACAAAAATTAGACTTTAGGCACCAATCATGGTGGGTGAGTGGTACTGTTCTCACATTGCATTCAGGAGGACACAGTTTCAATTCCTTTCAGCCATCCAGCTATTGATCTTACACAGTTTCTCAAAATCACTCCAAGAGAAGGATGATTCCTTAAAAAGGCCATTTCTTGTCATTAGTCCTTTCCTGCCTCCAATGACCATGATGTCAATGAGGCATAAAGCCATAAGTAAAAATAAAATAAACATTTAGTTAGAGGAATGAACCCCCATTTACAGCAGATGATGTCAGGTTGACACTGGCAAGTGAAAAGGACATGAACACAGACGAAACATCTCATTTATTGAGCATGCAAACCATGGGCGCCGGGAGGGGGGTGCAAGGGGGTGCACTTGCACCCCCCTGGCATCCCGGGTCGCCCGTAAATTTGGGCCGATAGGGGGTGGGGAGCACCAATTACGGCCCTGGTGCACCCCCCTGGATCCCGGGTGCACCCCCGTACATCCCGCATCTCGGGTCGCCGTGTGGTCAGTAGTAGACCTAAAAAAAAAAAAAAAAAGGTCGCCCGGAAATTTTTGGGCCGATAGGGGGGGGGGGCACCAACGCAGCCCTGGTGCACCCCCCTAGAAGCAATCCTGCTGGCGCCCATGATGCAAACCTTCTTCTCCAGGACAACATGGTGGATACAATGTGGGTATTATACACCAATTGCTGTGAGTTTCAGCAGTTGAGCAGTGAGTAGGGATAGGTTCAAAAATGTAAAAAAAGAGGACATGGAGTGGGCGTACAGACTCGTATAAGCTTTTAAAAAATCTTAAAAACAAATCTTTAGCAGATAGAAGAAGTAGATAGCATATACGAGGTAGAGTCAGAAAATTCCTGGAATGTCATTTACAGTCAAGCAGTTGTTTGCCAGAAGTGAAAATTTTGTTTGGGAGGTTGGCAACACTGCTAAGGAAGGTGCTGTGCCATGCAGCAGACAGTTGTAGTTGGTGTCGTGTGTGTGGTGCATGATATTTTAGATGTAGTTTCTTTCTTTCATCAGATTGTGAAATTTCGTCTATAGTGCAGCATTGCAATATCAAATTCTGTGTGTTGCTGGAGAAATCGCCCTCGGAGACACTTGAGATACTGAAGAAAGCATATGGAAACTATGTGATGAAGAAAGTGGCAATTTATGACTGGCACAAGTGTTTTCACGATGGTCGCACAACAATCGAAGATGATGTTCGGACTGGACGGCCTTCAACTTCTGTGACAGATGAGAATGTTGAGCAAGTTTGACAACTTGTTCATGCAGACAGGTGAACAACCATAGATATTATTGCCTCTGAAGTTGGTTCACATGGGAGTGTTCACAGCATTCTTCATAATGATTTGAACATGCATCATGTTTGCTTGAACATGGTTATGAAAATGTTATCCGCTGAGCAAAAAAAAATGAGAGTGACCATGTGCAGGGACTTGATTGAAATGGCTGATCAGACGATAGCTTCATGTGAAAAATTTTAACAGGTGATGAGAAGTGGTGCCTTTTTATGGCCCTCAAATGAAGCAGAAGTCTGGTGAATGGAAGTCAGAAACATCACCAACGAGACAAAAATTTAGCTTGGACAGAAGACAGGATAAAGTAATGTTGGAGGTGTTTTTTGGTTACTGGGGCTTGATTCATTATGAATTTATTTCTGAAGGGAAAACAGTCAACAACGAATTGTACACAGAGATATTAAAACAGTTACTAGATGAAATTAGACAAAAACAATTGAACAATGGGCAAGGAATGATTGGTTTTTGTTGTACGTCAATGCCCCATCAATTCGATCCATAATGGTGAAACAATGCCTTGCCAAAAACAATGTTACCAGTCTGGAACACCCTCCATATGCTCCTGATCTTGTACCACCAAATTTTTACCTGTTTCCACGGCTGAAAATGACATTAAAGTAATGCTGTTTTGCTGATTTGTCAGAAGTGATTGAAAATGCAATGAAGCTGCTGAAAGAACTTTCAAAATACAGCTTTCAGGGGTGTCTCCAACAATTGTGTGAATGGTGGAATACATGTGTAGAAGCAGAAGGAAAGTATTTTGAAGGAAAATAAGGTAAAAATGTTATACATACTTTCAATAAAGTTTTATTAACCAGTTCCAGGAACTTTTTGACCCTACTTCATATTATTAAATAAATTACAAGGAAAGTGAAAATGACTCATCACTCACCAAAGTTGAAGGCAGCGATGGGAGGAGAACGTGTATCACGAACACACAAATATACACAATGTTTTGGCCTTCAACGTTCTTCATGTTAAAGAGAATGAGTCATGTGGTTCGGGAGGTGTGCACACGCCGAAGTATCCTACATGACTGAGTGGATTATCAATATGGTGATGGGACTAAGATGATATATATAAATATGTATATCGCAGAAAGGTGATAGAAGTAGTAATATATCAAAAGGGTAAGGAATGTAGAGGTGAAAGCAAAAAATATACATATATAAATTTTGGAAAAAGAAATTAAAGATATATAAATTTTTTGAAAAATAAATAAATAAATAAAAAATTATAATTATATAAATTTTGAAAACACAACATGTAATTAGTTAAATGGCAATAATGCTAATACTGATAATAATGAGTGATGTGTCTAAGAAAGGAATTTTATCGATGGTTGAGGCCGGGTGAGTGTCTGGTATCTAGGATATTTTGGTATGCAAGTTCCCATCTTCGAAGTTCTGAGGTGGCGGTGGTTTCGTTGAAAACTCTGATTGCTCTCACAGTGAAATATTAATTGAAGTTGTTGGAATTGTGGTAGTTAGCATGTACAGGTACTGGCAGATATAAATTGTGGGTGTGTACTGTTTGTCTGTAGCCATTCATTCTGGTCGAAAGTTGTTGTGTAGCCAGGCCTATATAGGAACTTGTGCAATGGTGGCAAGTAAGCTGGTATAAGATGTGGGTTGTGGAGCATGTAGCATGTCCAGTGATGGGGAAGATTTCCCCTGTGACAGGTGTGCAGTATGTAGTAGTGGGAGGGTGCATGTTGCAGGTTTTGCACCGAGGTCTATTGCACAGAAAAGATCCATAAGGTGTTTTAGGAGAGTCAGATGGGGGGTATTTGTGAACCATGATGTTTTTGAGGTTATGTGGTCTGCTGAAACTAGTATGGGGGACAGTTGGCAGGATTTTTGTTAACAGTGTGCGCATTTCTGGAAAGGATTGAAGGAAGTCATGCGCTGTTGTAGGATCCGATTGATGGATTCGAGGCCGGGCGAGTGACTGGGTGACAAAGACAGGGTTATGGTTGGATTCCAGAGGTGCTGGGTGAGAGTGGTTACATGGAGGGTGGGTGATTATACGCGTTATTTGCTTATGTACAAGGTCTGCTATCTAGAAGCAGGGCTTGGAATAGGTTCTGGGAGTACTGGGAGAGGCAGAGCCGGCACTAGGAATTTCGGGCCCGGCGTAAAATGGGTAAAATTTAGCTCTACAAAATGACCAGGCGACAATTGGCGTATTCTTGGCTTCATGGCCTGAAGGGCCCCTATAGTCAGTGATCGGGCCCCCCATCAGCCGGCGGGCCCGGGTACTTTTGACCCGCTTACCCCCCCCCCCCACCCCCCCTAATGCCGGCCCTGGGGAGAGGGATTGAGAATCAGAACAGATAGGTTTGCCATGGAGAGCAAGGCTGTAGGGAAGGGAGCGTTTGGTGTGGAATGGGTGGCAATTGTCAAAATATAGATATTGCTGTAGATTAGTTAGTTTGATGAGGACAGAGGTGTGAAGGGCACCCTGCCTGAGCGTGATGTCCACATCGAGGAACGTGATGTGTGTACAGGAGTAGGTCCAGGTGAAATTTATGGAATGGCTATTGTTAAGGGAATCGAGGAATTCTAAGAGTTGATTTTCACCGTGGGTCCAGATCATAAATATATCATCTATGTATTTGAACCACACAATGGATTTAAGGGGGGGTGTGGTTCAGGAAACGTTCCTCCAGATGACCAAGGAACAAGTTGGTATAGGTAGGGGCCATGCGGGTGCCCATAGCAGTGCCACAGATATGATATACTGTGGAATTAAATGTGAAGACATTTTTGGAGAGGATCAGGTGAGTCAAGGATAAAAGGAAATATGTACGGCTGTGCGGGAGTCGCAGATCTATGAAGTGTTCCAGGGCACTGAGATCCTGACAGTGGGGAATGTTGGTATAGAGTGAGGTTACATCGATGGAGACTAGGAAGGAGTCTGGAATTAGAGGTGTGTGGACTGTGGCTAGACATTCAAAGAAGTGTGAGGTATCTTTGACATAGGAGGGAAGACTCTGAACAGGGGGTTGGAGACGCTGGTCCACAAAGGCTGAAATCCGTTCAGTGGGTGACCCATATGCTGCAACTATAGGCTGCCCTGGAATGCCAACCTTGTGGATTTTTGGAAGGAGGTACAGGGTGGGTGTACGGGAATTCTGGGGAGTTAGGAGCAAGATGGACTGGGGAGAGAGACCTTGTAAGGGGCCCTCAAAGTCCAGGAATGTTTTTATTTCCTCACAGATGGAGGTGGTGGGATCTGTAGGGTGTGGTAGGTAGGTGTTTGTATCAGGCAGTTGCCTCAGGGCCTCAGCCTCATAGTGATTGCGGTCCATCACTACTGTGGTTGAGCCCTTATCAGCAGGGAGGATGATAATGTTACAGTTTCTGGATAGTTCTCTCATGGCTGGCTCGAGTTTCCATGTTGTTGAGATTTTTAAAGTGTGGAATGGACTTTAAGAAAGAGGCTGAAGACAGAGTGGAGGTGAGGAACTCTTTGAACAGAATAAGTGGATGATTTTGTATAAGTAGGGGTGGATCCAGAGGAGATGAAGATTTAAACTGTTGTAAGCAGGACTTAATTTCATTCTTCTGGATGTTGTTTGCTCCTGTGGTGGCAAAATGATATCGCCAATGCAACGAGCGGCAGAACGCCAAAGAACCCCGGACAAAGGCAACATGATCAAACTTGGGGGTTGGAGAGAAGGAGAGTCCCTTGGATAGAACTGATATCTGGGTTTCTGATAAGGGAGTGGAGGAAAGATTAATCACTGACTGCTGGGGTTTAACTGAGGGAGAGCAGGGGCTTTTGGGACAGGTGGTAGAGGGTCTGGATGGGGAAGATTGAGGAGGTAAGCCAAACAAGGAGTTCTGGCAGTTAGGGGTGCAGTGTGTGTGTATTGTCTGGGAGTGGGGTGTTGATAGGGGAGGCACAAGCCTAGAGCTATATAGCTCCTGAAAAGTGCTGATAGTTTGCACAGGTGTTTTGTGCATGTTGGGCTTGCAACTGTCTGCAATGTGACAGGAATTGTTTCATACAATGAGTGAGATGAGGGAATGATAGGCGTAGGATTTTGTGGAGGGGGACAAGCTGGATGGAATGTTGATGAGCCATGTATGTGAACATACTGTTGGAGAACCAGGTGGTTGAGGGTAAGGGATTGTGTGAAACAGAAAGCGTGAAGGGATGGGTGCATTTGTGGATGGCAAACTGAAACTGGGAGTTTAATGGTTAAACCATTTGGTGGAATATTTAAAGAGAGGCAACACTGAAGAAACAGTATGTGGGAGTTTAGTCTGGCGAGATGTGAGGCATGGAAATGGTAGCGAAACAGATAGTTGTCTGAGAGCGACATGTTGGGAGAAACTGGTGAGGATAGTGAAGCTACTCACTTGCTGAGATACATGGTTAGGTGAAATAACGATTACTGAAAAAGGGGGGGGGGAAATATTAACAATAATAATAATAATGAATGAAAGACACTTGATATGCCATAAAAGGCAGGTGCATGCAAGACAAACTAAAAATATTTAAATAAACTCGAAAAGCTGAAAATATCTCAAATCAAAAAAGAACAAGAGTAAAATGTTACGAAAAAAAAAAGGTTTGTACGTTATTTTCGAAAGAAAATAATAAGGGGAGGGGGGGAAATTATTTCAGAAAATATTCTGAAAACAGCAAAGAAACAGGGACTTGCACACGTATAAACACAGAACATGTGGTTGTAGTTGCAACCCGGCGCCACGATTAAACAATGGAACAGCGGGAAAATCGGAAAAAACAAAGCGTTGTAAAAAGAGTTGGTGAAACATATAAAACAATGGACACAACACGAAAAAGGTGGAAAGAAAAAGTAATAGAACACGAGATTGAAACATGCAGGACAAACTCATAAGATGGCCACTAGGCAACAATAATTAAACAAAGGAAAAAGGAAATGGCTTTAGGCAATATAAATTACAATGGAAAGGGAAAATGACTCATCACTCACCAAAGTTGAAGGCAGCGATAGGAGAAGAACATATATCACAAACACACAAATATACACAATATTTCGGTCTTCAACCTTCTTCATGTTAAAGAGAATGAGTCATGTGGTTAGGGAGGGGCGCACACGCCAAATTATCCTACTTGTGTGTCACTGTCATCGTGGTCATCAAAGGCTGTGCCGAATTAAGAAAGTATGGACTAGGCGGCCCTAGGCACTCTAATTTTCTGGGTCCCACTGTTTTTTAAAAAAAAGTTATATGAATTTTATAACTACAAAGAAAAGATTTCCTAGATGACTAACTGAAATGATTATTATTTTTTTTCATCCAACTAAACAAACAAATTTTACAATTTATGATATTTCAAAAATTATTTTTATTAACATTTTACACTACAATCAAACCAAAAAATTTAATTTTCATGTTTTTCATATTACTTTTATTGTTTATTTTGGATGTTTATATTTATTTTTTAATATTTTTATTTTAGTTAACTCACAGGTGGCCTTTAAAAATCAGATTCTAGAGGCTACTGCTTCATCATGTCTTTGGTTAATCCAGTATTGCCTGTAGATCAACTCGTTGGTTTTTAATTAATCAGCCATTGTTTGTTTACTTTCTGGTCAATCTTAAATTATTTATCATTGATTAATTCAAAATATTTTATTTAATCTGGCAGGACACGCAGGTAATGACAATTTCACACGTTGCAGATTTTTAAGTTGATTCTTAGCCAACAATCAGTTGTTCTTCCAGGTACCTTTCACTTCAACAATGAAGATCAGTAAAATATCAAATAGTTCAGTGTTGTCACTACCTGAGCAAATTACTTCGGCCGCCACTGCACTACTGAATATTAAGAAATATGTTGGGACTAACCAGATATCCAACATTCTATTGAGAAAATGTGCTATTCGACGTTGTAAATCTTTCATTCACATCTTTAATAAATCTCTTGAAACAGGCAACTTCCCCTCAACATGGAAACTATCATCCAATTGTCCTATAATAAATAAGGTGATAAATCTGATATCAGCAATTACATGCCAACATGCATTTAATTGCCACTCACCAAGCATGTAGAAAATATTGTCCTACTACAGGTTACTTTTTTATTTAAACATATTGTAACCTCTAAACAGCATCAATTCTTTAGTGGAAGATCCACACTGGCAAATCTCTACCTCTACCTTAGCTTCATACTTAACACATTGAATAAAGTACAAGATATACACATCTTACGCACTGACATGGTTAACCATGATACTCTGGTTATTAAATTAACCATTATGGGGTATGATCCAAAGCCTTGAACTGGCTTCACTCATATTTATCCAACAGGCATCTACAAGTATATGTCAAAGGCCATTTGTCAAATGAATACATTGTTACCTCTGGTGTACGACAAGGATCCCAACTGAGACTTATTCTATTTAACATATTTGTAAATGACTTTAATGAACTAATATTTGCTGACGATATGAAGTTGCTTAGAACAACGATCATGACACTGATATTTTACAAGACATTTCTGAGCTAGAGGTATGGGGTGAAATAAATAATTTGCACCTGAACATAAAATTATATGCAGTGATCTTTCTCTTGTGATCCCTCAAACACCTGCCTGCAATTTACCTACTTGACCATCAAATTGTCCAAACAGTTAAAACAGTAAAATACCTTGGTGTGATTATAATTGACAAATTAACCTTTTCTGATCATATTAACTATATTGCAATTCATGCCTATTCAAGCCTAGGTTTTATTTGTTGAGAAAGCAAGGGTTCAGCAATACCAAAAGACTGATAATTCTTTGCTCATTGCTCATCAAGCCCATACTGGAGTATGGGTCTGTTGTCAAGTTTCAATTTATTGAATTACACCAGTGGCGGCTCTAGACGTAATGACACTGTTACATGTCACCACCTCTAATCATGAATAAATAAATTTAAAAATAAATGCAGTGAAAGAAAAATAAATATTTGTAAATGCAGCATTCTCTACTATATGATAACTTATGAGAGCTAGGAAAAGAATTTATCTCCATCTGTTGGCCACATCAGTGAACTGTTTCGCTGTCGTGGAGACAATTTTTGGATGGCACAGATCACACATGCCCTCTAGTGTTTTCATGGAAATATTCAAGGGTGGGGGTTCACTTTGTTAGTGGTGAATGGAGACAATTTCATTTTGTCACACGCTGCAGCTCAATAAAGTCAATAACACTGCTGGTAGAATGCAGCAGCAGCAGCTGCCATTTTTGTAGCATTCAACTAAATATCCACTGAAACAGTGCTTCTCAATCTGTGGTTCGCTGATTACTGGTGGTCTGCGAACATAGTTCAGGAATTCCAAAGGCATAATATCATAAACTCTGATACCATATTCGTACTGTATAAGGCTGTATGCCCAACAATTAAAAGCCTTGAATGTTTCAATGACAGGGCAAAAATGTGGCATTTCCAGGATGAGGATAGAACAGCACTGTTTCCACAACAGCCTATTTATTTCCATATGGTGTTTAGAGGTAAGTAAATGACGGTTTACTAAGAGTTTTAAGTGGGTATGAAGAACCGCGGTAGGTGATAAGATTGGTAACACGAGTGGTGAAGTAAATAAAAATAAAAGGCGTATGGTGTAACGTCTTTTATATTGGTTTATGCATGTAGGCTGGTGGTATAGTGTAGCATCCAGCCTGTAGTAACATTATTATTTATCTGGTTAGTAACATTATTCTTCATCTGGTTTGGTCTGATAACATGAAATTAGCTTTTAATAGTTCACATCCAATTTTATATCTGTGTTTTCATAGGATTCAAAACGTGGTTTTAGATTTATTATGTTATAATGGTACATTTTAATAACAACAAAATAAAATTAGGATCAGGGTGGAAGACATTAAAAAAGACAGAGGAAAAATTGTGGAGGTAACTGGCGACGGAGGAAGGAAACTCAGAAGAGGAAATGAAGTTGCGTAATTGTCATCCATAATCAGCTGAAAGGGGGGGGGGAGGGGGAATTTGAACTGTGTGAGTAAATGACCCACAGCATAATTTTTTAGATTTACTGGTCCTCGGGTTGAAAAAGGTTTGGATACGCTGCCCCAGAAGCTTTGTCAATGCGAGCAGGCAGTACTGTTTTTTTTCTTAGATTCTCTGAGGAAGAATTACATATCTTTATGAATGCACGTAACAGGAAATAATTCTCATGCGAAATGTGTTCCACTGTCTTCGTGGTCATCGAAGGCAGTGCTGGATAAGAAAGTATGAGACCCTAGGAACTCTCAAAAATTTTGATTCCCTCTGTTTTTGGAATTAATTATCTGTATTTTTAACGGACTTCAAAAAAAGGAGGAGGTTCTCAATTCTTTTTTTTTTTTTTTTTTTTTTTTTTTTTTTTTTTGTATGTATGACCAGTGATATCTTCGCCAATTTTGAATTGATTTAAATTAAATTTTTTTAGTGGATAGGGTATACCTCCAAAGTGGTCCCATATGAATTTCACTGAGAAACCACCCCTTCTACCTTTATACAAATCAACATTTTTTATTCGATCTCGATGAAACTTTGGACATATATAGCCAAAAATAAAGAGAAAAATACTGTCAACTTTTGGTTTTAAAAAACCTCTCTCCCCCTATCCACCCACTTAATTTTTGCCAATTTTCTTTATTCAAAGCTACAGACGACACCATTTAACTGATCTCCATTAAAGTTTGCAATTACGTGTAGTTTTTCATGTAGAAGGTTTCTGACCAAAAAAATAAAAATAAAAAACCACCCCTCTCCCATTTACACCCCTTAATTTTATAGAAATCTACATTTCTTATCTGATTTTTACTGAACATAGCACATGTATACTTTAAAACAAAGAGAAAAATCCTGTCAATATTTGGTCTTACAAAGTTCAACCCCCCCCCCCTCCTTCCACCCCTTTAATTATTGTCAATGTTCTTCATAAAAAGCTACATTTGACACCGTTTGACCGATTATCATCAAAGTTGGCATATACATGTAATTTTTCATGGAGAATCTGACCAAAAAATAAATAAATAAAAAACCACCCCTATCCCCTTTACACCCCTTAATTTTTAAACAAACCCTCATTTTTTATCCGATTTCGATGAAACTTCGGACATGTATAGTCAAAAATAAAGAGAAAAATACTGTCAACTTTTGGTTTGAAAAAACTGAAGCCCTCTCCCCATGTCCACCCCCTAAATTTTTACCAATGTTCTTTATTCAAAGCTACAGTCGACACATTTAACTGGTCTCCATTAAAGTTGGCATATACATGTAATTTATCATGGAGAACGTTTCTGACCAAAAAAAATTAAATAAATAAATAAACCACCCCATGTCTCCCTTTACACCCCTTAATTTTATAGAAATCTACATTTCTTATCTAATTTTTATTGAACTTTGCCCATGTATGCTTTAAAACAAAGAGAAAAATCCTGTCAATATTTGGTTTGCCAATGCTCAACCCCTTTCCTCCTTCAACCCCATTAACTTTTGTCAATGTTTTTTTATAAAAATCTACAGTTGCAATCATTTGACCGATTACCATGAAAGTTGGTGCTTATATGTATTTTTTCACGAAGAAGGTGTCTGACCAAAAGATCTAAAAAACCACCCCTCTCCCCATTAAACTGCTTAATTTTTATACACAACCACAGTTTTTTATCCGGTTTAGACAGAACTTAGCAAATTTTTACTATAAAACAAAGAGAAAAATGATGCAAAAACTGAACCCCTCTCCCCGTTTCCACCGCTTGATTTTTGTCAATTTCTTTTTAGAAAGCTACAGTCGACACCATTTGACCGATCTTTATTAAAGTTGGCACATATATATGTAATTTTTTATGGATAAGATCTCTGACCAAAAAATAAAAAAAACTACCCTAGCTTAATATTTGTACAAAACCCATATTTTGATTCGATTCGGTGGAACTTCGCATGGGTATACTTTAAATCATATTGAAAAAGAAAAATACTGTCCACATACCTTTCTCAAAAATGCAAAACCTATCCCCCTTTCTACCCCATTAATTGCTGTCAATGTTCTTTATACAAAGCTACCGTTTCTTTCTGATTTTGAAGAAAGTATGCACATGTATACCGCAAAACAAACAGAAAAATTCTGTCTACATTTGGTTTCGAGAGTTCAAACTTCGCTCCTTCCTTTCCATCCTTTAATCTACAGTTTCTATCCGATTCTGAAGGAAATTTGCACATGTATACTTTATAACATACAGAACAATTGTGTTTAAATTAGGTTGCTGAAGCTCAACCTCTCTTCCCTTCTACCCTCCTAATTTCCAATGTTCTTTATAGATACCCACAGTTTTATCAGATTTCCATGGACCACTGCACATGTATACTTAAAAAAAAGAAAAAAAAAAACAGAAAAATAGTGTCTACATTCTGTTTACAAAACCCTACCACTCACTCCCTTACCCCATTTAATTTTGGCAAATGTTCTTTATACAAAGCTACAGTTTTTATCTGGTTTCGATGGAAATTTGCACGTGTATACTTTAAAACAAAGAGAAAAATACTGCCCACACTAGCTTTACAAAAACCAAACTACTCTTTGTCTCTATACCCCTTAATTGTTTTTTATACAAACCTACAGTTTTATCTGATATCAGTATAAATTTACACACTTATACTTTAAATCAATCAGAAAAGGCAGTCTACATTTAGTATACAAAAGCTCAATCCCACTTCCCCTTTACCCTCACCCCTTTTAATTTCCAATGTTCTTTACAAAAATCCACAGTTTTAAATCCTGTCAAAATCAGTTAAGGTATTTTTAAGTCATTGCATAATATTTATAAAATAAATGTGTCATAATGTCTCAACATGTACTTCAGATTTCAACTTTGATCCCAAGCTTTCACGTTGTGAAAACCAATTAAAAATCTATATTTTTTGTGTGATGCCGGAGCAAACAGATATATTCCAGAGAGATTTCTGTATGTGGTATGTATTAATGCCCAGATGTTACATGTTTTGGTTACTGAGCAGCAGCTTTAACAGATGTTATGATAATATTGAAACATAGCCTGACATTCCTTAACACAACACCCAATTCACCCCGTTCTGGAAGTGGTTGTGGTATATAAAGACAGAATTCTTCTTTGAAAGCAAGCACTTTAATCTCTGAGCTACCAGGAAGTTCGCGAAATGGGAACTGCTGCGGCATATTTAAAATACCAAACAAACTATAATACCACTAAAAATTTAAAAATAAAATAATTGTTTTAAAAAACATAAAAACCGTCTTCAAAAAAAAAAAAAAAGCACTAAAAATTTTAAAATAACTTTATACCTTGCTTAGGCAAAAGTAAATCTAAATGGACAACATTTTACATTACTTTCATTGAAATTTTGACATTAATTAGTTATTTTTGGAGTCGATGCCAGCGAAAGCAAGAAAAACAAAAAGATAAAAACAATAAGGAAAACAATAATACATAAAAAATCATGTTACTGCTTACCTACAATTAATGCTAGAAACATGTTTCAACAAAACTAAAACATATAGATGATACACCGATATTATTCTAACTGTAAATAGTTTACTGCATGATACAACCTACCAACTGACACTGTAGCGCCAGGGATATGCCTGGAATACCAATAAGGCCAAGCCACAGATTAAAATACTGTTAATTTGTTTCCCTGTCTCCTGCAATAACACTATCTGCCTTTCAACATGCTGTAAAATATTGGGAATTTTTGTTCGTACTCCCCGTTTCGCCTCTAACGCCAAAAGAAATTCAGTAATTCAATCTTCGCGAGGTGACAGCTGGCACAGACTCCAAAAATAACTAATTAATGTCAAAATTTCAATGAAAGTAATGTAAAATGTTGTCCATTTAGATTTACTTTTTCCTAAGCAAGGTATAAAGTTATTTTAAAATTTTTAGTGCTTTTTTTTGAAGGCGATTTTTATGTTATTTAAAACAATTTTTTTATTTTTTATAAGTACAAAGAAAAGTTTTGTGGATGACTAATAGAATTTATCATATTTATTTATTCAATCAACAAACGAATTTTACAATTTATCATATTTTGAAAATTACTTTTATTTATCGTACACTACTATAAAACAAAAAATTAATATCCATGCTTTTCATATTATTTTGATGTTTTATTTTGGATGATTTTATTTTTTAGTATTTTTATTTAGTGAAAGAAATGAACTTTCAGGAGGCCATCAAAAATCAGGGGCTCCAGGCTACTGCCTAGTCACGCCTAGTCCTGCCTATTGGGTAATCCAGCACTGCTTGTAGATCAACTTGTCGGTTTTTGGCTACTCACTAAATGATAACCGTTTGGTCAATTTTAAAACATTTCTCATTGATTAATTTCAAAATCATTTCTTTAATCCTGCAGTAACTGCGGGTAATGGTACTTCACATGTTACAAATCTTTATATTGCGAGATTCTTACTCTGAGCTGTTTTTCCAGGCACTTTTCACTTCAATGATGATCAGTTAACCATCAAAAATTCAGTGGCAGATTCAGGGGAGGGGCACCAAGTTCCCCCCCCCCCCAATGACATGGATTTTGGGAATCTTTTTTTTTCTTTCTTTCTTTATTGTTCTTATAAGGGTGGAAATCTGGAATAATGCCCCCTATCCCTCCCCAATCAAACCAGAATTCTGGATCCGCCACTGGAAACATTTTATTGTTGTCACTACCTGAGCAAATGACTTCGGCCGCCACTGAATTACGCGTCAATATTATTGAAAAAATTCAACAGAATTTCTGCAAATGTTTAAACTATTATAAGCATCCTGAGGATGTAATCAGTTTGAATAATATTTATTACCAAAATAAGCTCATTAGCCTAATTAGTCACAGACAAGTGACCGATCAAACTTTCTGTTTCAAAGTTGTCTGGGGATTGGTTAGTTAGCCATACATCATAGATGACTATCTGTTCAAAATCTGTGCCAAGGACTAGAAGGCGACTCTCATTACAAAGCTCAAATAAAAAGTCTCTACCATAGACTAAGAAATAAAATTGCCAGGTTGGGGAACCAGTACGCTGCAGATTGCAATGACATACAGTACATTGGGGGGGAGGGGGGGGAGTGCAGATTAGTCATAATCTCTTACCACTGATAAAGTTCATACTACTGAAATCAGATAATGAAGATGCATGGTTTCTTGAAAATTGGCTGCCAAGCTATTAAGTTAACCCTGTAACAGCTAACAGGTTGTAGGTTGCACAAATTCACATGAAATGATTCCTGTTGTTAATGGTGTTAGGGCAGCTCCTTTTTTAGTTTAGGATCATGTATTGGGCAGAGAGTTTTAAAAGAAATTAGTTTAAACAATAATGAGTTTTCAGACACCAAAATTAAAAATTGTGAAGGTATTAATTTATTACATCAGAATATCAGAGGGTTAACAATTAAAGTAGATGAATTGCTAGTCCACATAAATGCATTAAATGATATCAATAGAGTTGACTTTTTATGCTAATATGAACACCACATAACTACAGGAATAGGAATGTCAAATGTAACTGACTTTAATTTAGCTGATCATTATTGTAGAACAAACTTGGAGAAAGGAGAAGTTGTCACTGATGTTAGAAATGGTTATAGTTTTGAGGATATAAATATTAGCAAGTATTGTCTTGATCGACATTTTGAAGCTTGTGCTACACCGCTAACTTTCAATAATGAAATTTTCATAACAGTATACGGAGCACCATCGGGAAACTTTTCTATTTTCATGAACCAATTTAAACTCTTATTAACATATTAATACAGAAAAGAAGTCAACATGGTCGTATGTTGTGATTTTAATGTAGATTTTCTAAATAACTTTTACTCTGTAAAGTCATGTTAGAATCATTAGTCAGGTCATTTAATTTAACTCAGGTATTTAATTTTCCAACAAAAATTAAGAATAATAGTCACTCAGCTATAGACAATGTTTTCCTAGATACCTCAAAATTCAGTTATACCATCAAGCCATCCATCAATGGACTTTCGGATCACGATGCCCAGTTATTAACCATCTTCACTTCAATAGGAACTAGTTCTAAGAGTAATGTTTTTAAACTTTAGTGTTTAATAAATGATGAGTCAGTTACTTGTTTTATAAAGTGCCTCAATACCACAAACTGGGAGCACGTTTACAGTGCACAAGGTTTGGATGAAAAATACAACATTTTTAGTAGCATTGTATTAATTTTTTCCCCATTTTTTTATTCACAAATAACAGTAATACAATTTTAATATGGTATTGAATATTACAAGGCTATATTGTGA
This sequence comes from Vandiemenella viatica, assembly GCA_031002005.1. Classification (NCBI taxonomy): domain Eukaryota; kingdom Metazoa; phylum Arthropoda; class Insecta; order Orthoptera; family Morabidae; genus Vandiemenella; species Vandiemenella viatica. The sequence goes on from CM061920.1 coordinate 271,501,688, forward strand.
ATCCCACATAAGGTAAAACTTGTGTGTGGGCTTCAAGTTGTAACTTTCTTGATTTTACATTATGGAGATTTGCCTACTTGATTGTGTATAAACAATAATCAACAGAGTATATTAGGAACATAAAGACACAAGTAATACAATTGTTATAAAGATTTGTTCCATCTACATGGACATTTTAAAAATTCTTAGTGGTAAAGTTATACTTTGAAAGTTGCTTCCCCTTGTAAAAGTGCCGTGCTTCTTGAAAAGAACAAAAACCTTGGATAACTATTGGCATTAGAACATCCTGAATTTATAAAAGGAAGTTGTATATTGCCTCTAGAAACAGTGAGAATGCTAATGTTAAAAACACATTACAAACAGTACTGAAAAAGTTTTATTTTTTTTATTTTTATTTTTTTATTTATTTAATTTAATTGCAATGGAGCACACTCTCTGGTGGCAATTTCCCTACACACCCAACTTCCCCTATCCTTCACCCACCTACATTTGCCCTCTACAAATTTCAACTTTAAATTCTTTTAACATTTGTGGTAAGTTATTCCTCATTCCCCTTGGCAACTCATTCCAATCTCTGACACCCTTACCTAAAAAAGAAAATCTTCCCACACCCTTGTGCCTGAAATCGAGTGCCAGCTTGTGGTCATGGTCATCTTTTCCCTTCCATGAACTACTTTTCATACCTACTGCAATATCTTTCCATGCCTCATCGCCACTATACACCCTGTACACTCCCATCAGGTTATTAAAGAATCTAAAAGTATGTACTACAACATAAAATTCATGATTCTGAAAATAAAATTAAGACATTGTAAAAAAGGAAATAGGAAAACATCAAACAAGTAATGATATTTTTATCAAAGAAAACTCATTAGAATCTAATTTTTCAATTGCTGATATATTTAATAAACATTTTTTATCTGTTGCTGATAAATTGACTGCCAATAGCTCAGTGACACACAGTATGGATTTTGTCAGAACAGGCTTCCAAGAAAAATTTAACTCTATGTCTGTAAAATTAGCTACTCCAGAAGAAATAAGAAAAATTATTAGGTCCTTTAAGAGCAAATACTCAAGTGGTTACAAGCAGATTAATTAAATCATTCTCCACAGAATTAAGTAATATACTAAGTTACCTGTTTAATATATCTTTTCTTGAGGGCACTTTTCCAGAAAGGCTTAAGTATGTTGTAGTTAAACCACTCTATAAAAAATGGAGTTAATGTAGCTGTATCGAATTACCCACCAATTTCATTACTAACAGCCTTCTCCAAAGTTTTTGAGAAAACAATGTACAACAGAGTTTATGAACACCTTAAAAATAATAATATTCTAACTAAATTACAATTTGGTTTTGAAAAGGGTCATTCAACAAATCAAGCTATATTTGCAATCACTGGCAACATTTTAGAAGGAATAAATGATAAATTAATTCCTGTGGGAATTTTTTGTGACTTATCCAAGGCATTTGACTGTGTAGATCATAAAATTCTGATGTAGAAATTAAAGTATTGTGGTATAGATGGCATTATTAATAAATGGCTTAGTTCTTACCTTCCAAATAGAAAACATAAAGTGTCCATGGAGAATTTTAAGGCTGCCTTAAGAGGTCCACTGTTTTCTGTGTGGAAATTAATCAGATGTGGAGTACCTCAGGGTTCTATATAGGGGCCACTATTGTTTTTAATATATATAAATGATCTACCTTGTGTTTCATCTAAAAACTCAAAAATTTTCCAATTTGCAGATGATACAAACATAGGAATTAAAAATACTCCAGATTTATCTACAGAATATATTTCAAATTATGTCCTTGAACTTATTAATAAATGGTTTACAGCTAATGGCTTGTCTTTAAACTTTGATAAAAATTAGTATATGCAATTCAGTACATCACACAGATTAACACCAGTCATAGACATAAAATATGCAGGCCAGTTCATTCAAGAGGTAGAGAGTGTGAAATTTTTAGGTTTGTTTGTTGATCATAATTTAAATTGGAAAGTACATGTTTCTGACTTACTAAAGCGATTGGATGCAGCCACATTTGCAATTCGTACAATTTCAGCAATAGGTGATCTCCATATGAGGCCGCTAGTTTATTTTGCTTATTTTCACTCCTTATTGTCATATGAAATAATGTTCTGGGGCAATTCTACCCATAGAGACAAAGTGTTCAGAGCCCAAAAGTGAGTAATAAGAATTATGTGTGGGGTTAGCAATAGAACTTCATGTAGAGAGTTGTTCCAAAAGTAAGGTATTTTAACATTATCGTCTGAGTATATACTATACAGTAATACCCCGCTTTACGCGAGGGATACGTTCCGCAAAAAATCGCGTTAAGTGAAATTTGCGTATATCGGGGTTTACGATTAAACATAGTCAAAAGTTAATGCAAAAGATACAAATCATTTGAATCAATCACTTTAATTCTAAGAACACTTTATGCAGTATTACATGTTTTTTTTTTTTTTTACGGAAAATACATCTATTGTCTTTTGAGTAGCATTTCTTTTACGTTCTTGTAAAATACGTTCATAACACATAATGCTGTTTTTAATTGTTTGACACACGGTCAAAACACGGTCATCAACACTATCTATGCTCTGCAATATGTCCAAACCTGAATAAATTTTTGAAAGAGCACTTTGAATTCCGCTTGAAGATAAAACTCTCTCTTCTACTTGTTCTTCCTCATCGTTTATGGCATTATTCTGTAACTCGACCAGATCTTCATTGCTGAGAGGTTCGTCATGAGTTGCTACAAGTTCTTCAAGATCTTCTACCGCGACATCTTCAAGTTCAGACCCCTCAACCATTGCAGCAATGTCTTCAAGCACTTGTCTGTGCATTTGGACAATTCTTCTAGGTTCTTCCACTACATCTGGCCAAAGATTACGCCACACCCGCCCCGTTCATACAACTCTTTTTAATTTCGTTCCAAGACTCGTCTATGTTGCGAATAGCCTTCATGATGTTGTATGACTTCCACCACTCTCGCATAGACTGTCTTCCTTCCCCGTCGGTTTCATGAATTAGCTGGCTAAAAGTGCGGCGATGGTAATAAGCTTTGAAGTTTGCTATTGCTCCCTGGTCCATAGGTTTAGGTTGTAATATTGACGTAGTGTTTGGTGGAAGGAACTTCAGGTACACTTTTAAGTCTCTCGGCGTATCAAGTGAGATTGGATGTCCTGGGGCATTGTCTAAGAATAATATAACTTTACGTTCAAGCCCATTTCTGTCACAGTAGGATCTGACTGACGGGCAAAAACTATTAGAATACCAATCTTGAAAAACTTTCGTGTAACCCACGCCTTTCTGTTGGACCGCCACACGACTGGTAGGCTTGTCTTGTCTGTACCTCGCATTGCACGGGGTGTTTCTGAATGGTAAACTAGTAAAGGTTTCAGTTTGAAATCACCAGTGGCATTACCACCCAGCAGAAGTGTTAGTCGATCTTTCGCAGCTTTGAAACCGCTGGCTCGACGTTCTTCTTTAGAAATGAATGTTCGAGATGGCATTTTTTCCCAGTAAAGCCCGGTCTCATCAACATTGAAGATGAGACAAGCAGGAATTTTTTCTCGTGTTACGAAATCTTGAAACTTGTTTCTAAACTCAGCTGCAGCTTGAGTGTCCGCGCTGGCGGCCTCGCCTGTTGTCTGGATATTGTGAAGATTGGAACGCTGCTTGAACCGATGAAACCAGCCTCTGCTGGCAGCAAAAGTCGGAGAGGAACTTCCTTCACCTTCTTCTGTCTTTAACATCTCATACAAAGATTTTGCTTTTGTGCATATGAGATCTTGATTCAGTGGTGTGTTCTTCTTATTTAAATTTTCGATCCAGACTGCTAGCAATTTCTCCATTCTTTCTAGGATAGAAGATATCAAACGAGAAAGTTTTGTTGCACTTATAGGTGTTGAACTTTCGTTGGAAAGTTTAATTTTTTCCCTATTTTTAAAAATCGTTCTCACAGTCGATTCTGACAGATCAAAATCTCTGCCAATAATTGTTGCTTTGCCTCCATTTTCCATTCTTCTTATCACCTTCATTTTCAATTCCAAAGTTACGCTTTTACGCTATTTTTTCTTCATAGGCGGCATTTTTAACGTAGCGTTAAATCATGTACGTATCTCCACCAAACGTTAAAACACGACTGCCAGCCGAGATAAACATATGGAACAAACGAAACAAACGAGGGAATCTCTATAGAACAAAGTCGTAGGACGGGGAATTCTTCGATCAGAGTGGTCGGAGAAAGCGGGGATTCCCCCGATCAAAGAGAAGCCAATGACTACATTATGTACATACATATTCTTAAGTAAGCAATTCGCATAATACGAGGCATTTTAACGCGAAATTTGAAATTCGCGCTAAAGCGAAACCGCGCATAACGGGGTCGCGTAAAGCGGGGTATTACTGTACACATTAATGTCCTTTGTAGTCACAAATTACACTTTGTTTGAAACAAATAGTAAAATACACAATTATGGCACTAGAAGTAAAAGTGATCTTCACAAGGATTACAAGTCATTGTCATTTGTTCAAAAAGGGGTCTGATATACAGGGATTACATATCTTCAACTAGCTCCCAACACATATTAAATGTCTAGCATATAATAGGAATAAATGCAGGAAAAAATTGAAAGAATTTTTAATTGACAACTCCTTCTACTCTGTCGAAGAATTTATTTCTAAGGTATCTACAAAATAACTGCCAGTAGCTTGTGCAAATGTAGTTTACATAATTAATTTACGATGTATGCTATGACTGAACATCTCCTAGTGTATGTATCAATTTGTTATGCAATTGTTTACGGTACCATGTATGCCATGACTGTACATCTTCTAGTGTATGTATTATTTTTTTTTTGGAATTGTTTAATGTACCATATATGCTATGACTGTGCATCTACTGGTGTACCTATTATTTAGTTATTCAACTATTTGTCTGTAAATTGACAACTTTCTACATCCAACAGAGCTAGTCTCTTATATAGGGATGTAAGAAAAAAGGCTACTATACCGGGGTGAAATATAGGCCTATTACCTTAACTAAATGTTTACTTGAAGTGAAAGTTCTGTTAAATTTGGCTAAATAATTTTAAATTGACCATGTGCCTGCCTGGAATACTCAACTGAAATGCTTAGTGTCACCACAAAGCATTTTTAACCCAAAGCTGAGGAAAGGTTTCAGTCTACTACTAAATCACAAAAAGTTCACTCGAATAAAAATTTGAAGTTTATTTTCAAAGTCACATCTTAAAAATTTGCTTTCTACAGTTGAGTAGGCTATTGAACGAACGTTTCCGAAAATTGCAAGCTTATGGAGAGAAGAGAACCAACCAAAAACCCATTTGGAAAATTTAAAAGTTCAAAGTAATTACTAGCCACTCGTCAGAAAATTTAGCATGCTGATACACCACCCATGCCGTCTCTCAAAGTTCAAATATTCCCGGCACACGCACCATACCTAGCGCAGACTACTTTCACACAACGTTCCCGGAGTAAAGACAAAATTCCAAGTTGTAAAGACAAAAGACAGCCCCCTCTCCTAGGCTCCTGGTTATCCGCATACCACATGTATACGGACACTTATACAAAATAGTGAAAAATGGTTATGATTATAAAAGGTGTTCAAACTATAACTGCAAGTAGTCTTATCTTCAAGGTATATAAAATGTGTTTAGTGAGAATTCTCAAATGATTATCTTGCTTGTAAATGAATTTAATTTACCCAGCGTACTGATAACAGATTCTGAAAGTTCAGTGGTGATTCCCCGATTTATATGTTAATTTCTTCAATTTTTAGGTAACCCTGCTGGATTGCAAATTATCGTAATAAAATTAGTGTTATTCTATAAAAATTTCTGATTCCAGTAATGTAAATTTTATTACGATCGGTGGTGAAATGCCAAAGTTACGAGTCTAACAAGATCGGGTTTGAAGACTAATTAACAAACCCTTGGTTTCTGGTTCATAATTATTAAAGTGTTGTTTATATCAAAAAAGTGGAGTTATCTGAATTTTCTTTGAATATAGTTACATGTTTTAACAGTCATTTTATTTATGAAAGTAGCTTGGTTTAATCGCAATTTAATTTCGAAATTACCACATTGTGATTAATGAAAAAATAATCTTATGCTTTAAGCTAAGCAAACTAGAATTTACTCAAATTCTAACATGCTTACAGGGATCAATGGAAAATGATTGTATTGTATTGTATTGAGTAAAAGTCACTTTAGATGAAATCAGAATATTCTGAATATGTTCTTTATAGATAAACTAGCGGTAGTAGTAAACTTAAAGGAGACATCAGACATATAGCATATAAAGATAGCAGGCAGCTACCACTAACTCACTCTAAATCACAATCAAAAAAGTCTTTCGCAATTTTTCCCCTCAAGTTAGTGAAAGTATTAGTATAGTCTTACAATTCATGGTAATTTTAGTGGATTTTACTAGTAACTGATTAACATTGAAGGTAAAGCAATTTCTCGGAGAAAATTTTATTTTCCATAACCTATCTATCATCTTAACCAGAGTCTATCACCCACATGATGATATATTTCCTAAATTCTTATGGAGACGTGGCACACACAATTAATCGTGATGAGGTACCGCTGAAAATTGGCTGGATAGCTCAAGATGGCTGCCTTATTTATAAGAAAACCTTCTAAGAAAAAATTTTCCAATCTGCCAAGTTGCTCCTATCTGTCTGAAATTTTTATATGATAAGGACCTGATTTTTCTGCCTCTTTTGGCCTATGACAACCTTTATCTAAAACCACAAAGTTTTTCCACTATTTCCTTGAGAAGTCCTATTTCCATTTTCTACTAATAACTTTTAAAACCTTTATCCTCCCACTCAGTTTTTTTGATCATATTATTTGATGAAATTTTTCCTATCTTTTGGTGTATATTCCTCTGCTAGGCTCATCTAATTCTGAAACTATTATATGATTAGAAGAAATTGTGCCACTCTCTTTCCGCCTAAGTGACGTCAAACTAAAGTTTATGGAAATAATATCTGGCTAGCCCCTTTTTACTTTCTGTTACAATTTGCTCATATTGCTTAGGGAAATTTGTTCTAATTTTTAAGATCTCATTTACTTCCCAACAATCCTTCTATTAAATTTTAATTTCTAGATAGATAGATAGATAGATATGTTCACTTTGATCCCATGTGAGAATAATCTCGGGGATGTGGAACAGTACATACACTTATTTGTAATGTCAATATTACTATATAATTGATAATGTTATTACATATTGACAACAAGTTAGCTACAACCCATTAGTATAACCAATATCTCCTGTTATCTACAAATAAAATCCCGAGTTAATTAATACTTATTATGTGGAACAGTGTATACACTTGTTACCAGCATCTAATAATCAGTTATTTTCTTACAACCAGTAACCATGATAAGTTTCACTGTAATTTGCGACTACATATTATATCATGTTAGTTGCTATTTATGTGGAACAGTACACACACTTATTAACAATATCAATTATATTACCAACAACTCATAAGCAGTCAATTACTTAACAACCTGTTAGTATGATAATTTTTCACAGCAGTTTTTGAATGCATGCTATCCCATGTTAGATACTATATATGAGTGGAATTTTGTAAACACAATAATTACTTAAATTGTCAAAAGTTTCAACAGAAAGAAAAACCATATATAATTTTAGTAATTGTTGACAACTCTGTCACCTTTCCCTTCCATACACCATATATACTATTTTATCAGTCATTCTTAGATACCAAATTCCAAGAAGAAAATTCTTTCACAGAGTAAAATGGGTTCTGAAGCAGAAACTCTTTCAGTTTGGACTTAAAGTAGTTGGGTTTTTGTAGGTAACATTTGATTTCTGTTGGTAAGACATTCAATAAGGAAGTTCCAGTAAATGTTAACCCTCTCTGTACAATTGACAGTGATTTGTAATCCTTGTGAATATTATATTTATTCCTAGTATTATGGCTATGAATGTCAGCATTAAGATTGAAGTGTTCAGGATTTTCCACTACAAATGATAATACAGAGTATACATACTGTGCTGGCATGGTTAGAACACCCAGGTTTTTAAACAGATTTCTACACGACGTCCATGGGTTTGCTCCACAAATAGTTCTTATAGCACACTTTTGTAATTTAAATACCCTTTGTGCTTGTGACGAGTTTCCCCAAAATGAGATGCCATAAGTGAGCCGGGAATGAAAATATGCAAAATATACTAACTTTCTGGTTTCTATTTTAGCTATTCTAGATATTACCCTCAGTGAGAATGTTGCAGAATTCAGTTTTTTAAGAAGTTGTTGAATTTGTTGTTTCCAGTTCAATTTGTTATCTATATATACACCCAGAAATCTTGTGAAACTGCTTTCATTGATTGTTTTCCCTTCTGATATCACATTATAGCTGTCATTTGTTTTATTTTTTGTAACAAATTGAAGTAACTGTGTCTTTTCTACATTAAGGATTAGTTTGTTGGCATTAAACCACCTATTAATTTTCTTTATGGCATCATTTGCTATGTTTTCGAGGTTTTGTGCTGATGGATCTTTCAACGATATGCTAGTATCATCTGCAAGGAGCACTATGTGTTCATTATCACCTATTATATGTGGAAGATCATTTATATAGATTAAGAACAGCAGAGGGGCAAGAATTGAACCCTGAGGCACACCACATTTAGCTATACCCCATTCTGAGTTTATAACATCTCCTGTATTAGCATCTTTCAGTGATACACATTGCTTTCTATTTTCCAGGTATGATTTAAACCAAAGTCCTGGCTTACCACTAACTCCATAGTGATCTAATTTACCTAGTAGAATATCATGATCAACACAGTCAAAAGCCTTAGCAAGATCACTGAATATACCTAGGGAATTTAGTTTTTTATGCATTGATTCCAGTATGTTGTTTACAAAAGCAAAAATTGCTGAATCTGTTGAAACGCCTTGTCTAAAACCAAACTGTACTTTGCTGAGTAGGTCATTATTTTGTAGATGTGCATACACCCTTCTGTACATTGCTTTTTCAAAGATTTTTGAAAATGCTGGTAGAAGTGATATTGGTCTGTAATTCTCAATCTTTGAGGTATCACCCTTTTTATAAAGCAGTTTGATTATTGACTTCTTGAGTGAGTCAGGGAAGATACTTTCTTCAAAAGAACTATTACAAATGTGACTAATAACTCTACTAATGCTGGTGTTACATTGTTTCATTACATGGGTTGAAACCTCATCTATCGTTGACATCATCAAGTAAGTGAGGGAAATTTAAAATAATACTTGACAGTGGGAATATTAAAATCTTACTTTACTCCCAAAAATTTAAAACTTTCCACTAAATTGTTATCATATTCTAAATCCTTGAAATTTTCTCGATGTTCTGTCTCTATTTTATAAAAGATTTCACTTTTCTTTTTATTACTAAAAACTTACTTAGAATTTACTAAATTACTCCAATTTTATTTAGAATGCGACTACCTATGATGAAAACAATCTGTGATATTAAAATCTGGGACATCACTTTTCCTTAATTGATAATTTTAGATTTCCCTTTGTTTGTCCTGTCCAAGTGCATGATGTAATACAACTTGAAATTGAAATATTGTCACAAAAAGTGCTTCCTGGGGTTAGGATAAAACAGCAATGTCTGAGCTATGACCATAAATGTTGCCTTTGGAGTAGATTTTTACTGCTGTCTATCAGTCACCATCCAGTTATTAACCGGAACTAGCAAAGGTAGGTGATGTAAAATAAAGTTCACTGTAGCCTCAAAATAAATTTCACTATATTCTTCAGAAAAATTAACAGATTTCTTAAACAATCTACTAACATCAGTACCTCATTTCCAAAATAATGATTCCAAGTGAAATCAAGCATGGTTAACTCCCATACCCCTTAACTGAAAATCAGCAATCAGAGAGTGATGCAACTTTAGCACGCACTTTCAAAGATGGATGCCAAAACTGAAACACTTCCTGCCCCGAATCTAGCCTAACCCCTACATATTGCACCAGAACACTGACAAGCCTAGTGTAGCTTCCACTTCAAACAGTCACAACAGACTGACTCCTACCCCTACTCCAGGGTGGTCTTGTATAACTCCAGCATGGGTACCACCCGGCACCAAGTTTCCCACAAAATCGCCGAATCTTTCTGTAATAGTATTACTTCCAATAGACTTGAAATCTTCATGATGTATAGTCACAGATCTAAAAGTCAAAATAAATTCTAGTCCAAATTTCTGTATATCTAATAGTTTGGCCGTAAACAATTTTTTATGGTAAATTTAGAAATGTCTCTCACGTTCAGAGTTTTTAAGCTGTTGAACTGAAACTGGCTTTAAAATGATCTGCAGGATTATGTCTATCTTCTGATATATAAATCTGCCCCATTACAAATGTCTAACTAGGTGCAATGCAAAATGTGGAATTTGAAACATCGATATCTCTTGAAGTATTAAAGTCACCAGCTGAAATTTGTTTTAAGTAACTCTACTTTAAATTTCCTGTAAGGTCATGACACTATGCTACTACAATAATGTTTCATTAATAGATTTCCAATTCTGTTGGAAATTTTGTCTTTCCTTGTGGATCTAGTTTGATCACGTCTCGCACCCAGAAGTATCAATTTCCGTGTGTTTATCATTTATTTATTTATTCCGATTTAAACCATAAATACTGCATTGAATTAAATAAAAATTAGTGAAAATTGCTCAGGAAAAATTGCTCTTTCATTTGATTACAATCCCCCTTTTGTGAATTTAGTTTGTAATAACCATGTTTATGACAAAATCATTTTCCTGCAAAAAAAAAATATTTAAGTTTTACATAACACATAATAAAAATTTACACATCTTTTGAGCTATAAATCATTTATAGCTGCGTTTAAAACTGTAGCTTCAGGAATTTATTAACTAATTTTTTGATTTGGCCAAAGAATGTCTGATTCGATTTTTAAAGTCCCTTATCTCTTCAGTAAAATTTGGTATCTACTAAGTTACATATTTAATTTTGCTTCTTGTGGCCTTAAGTACGTATGAAAATGAATGTGACATTTTCTATGAACAAATAAGCAAAACGCTATGTAGCAGCAATGTTTACTTTATGTTAAAACTTCATTTCACTGTTTTCTTTTACTTAACTCTTGAAATTTGTAATAAAATGGATTTAAATAGAATTTGCAATAGAATTGATGTTAGCTCGACATTCTCTGAACAAATTTTGTTGATATAATTACAAAATTTAGGTTATATTACACTATCTTTCTTGATAAAATTTTTAGATCATACAAATTACACCTCAAACTGATCATAATTTTCAGTTTTATTGGTGGAAATGAATGTAGCAAATTGCATTAAGTTTGAGGAATCAAACTTTTTAAATATTATGTCCTTTATGAAAATATTAGGAAATCAAGTTGAAAAGTGTTTTCTTGTTAAGAAAATGTCTATAAAAATTGTTTACTATAAAATGGTAGGTGATAAGCCAGCTTCTAAATGGTTTAAACAATATTATAGATATATAACAAGATGTTAACCTTTTTGGAGGATCTCTCTCATCATTACCTGCTAGTGATAAAAAGGTTTCTACTTAATAATTACATTTATGTAATAATTATCAAATGCACAATTTGGTGTACAATCCTTTTGTGTGATTTAATCAACTAACTTATGTTTTTCCTTAAACTTATTTCTATTAGATTTATGTATAATTTCAACTGGCATGAATTAATTATAAATAAATAAATTATTCACTACTATAACCCTATTTTGAATTAGGGACAGTGAATAGGAAAAATATGGAATGATGTTGAGACACTATCTTTGTGTTAATTACAATTGTTCACTGTGTAACATGCCTGAGACACACACACACAATAATCAGCTCAATATTTTGGATGTTAGATACTGGTTTTTTTTTATGTTTACCATAGTTTACCTGAGTAATTGGACCCTGCTCTAGTATGCTGAGCTAAGAAACAATGCATTCATTACTTCTGAGAAAATAAAAACTTCAGGTCATTATTAACATGATTCTATAAATTTCTCAAATAACAAGAGAATCCAGGATAAACGTGAATTCAAAGCAACAGTGCTTTGCAGTATAGTTATAACTGTGTGGTTTAAAAAATGAAGTAAATTGAATATCAACAAGTTCTTCTAGTAGCAGAATCTGACCTACAGATGTTAATGATTCTTTTGGTCTCAGATATTAGGCAAGATTTTCATATTTTTCTCTAATGAACTTTGATGATATCTCAAAATTCGCATTGTTCTTTATAGTTGTATGGCACTTGTTTGTTCCACTTTCAGAAGGAAAAAAAAACAGAATCATTGTAGGCCTACTTACTTTCCATGCTGATGGCAATTTGAAGCTTGAATATCTTTTGTGTAAATTTTGTTATCTCTCTTACTAGATCTGCTCCACCATATTTCATAAATTTGTTTTGAATGATGTTAGATCCAGGAGATACCTACTTTTGAATCTACTTATAATTGTTTCAATTTCATTTTTTGTGTATCTTTTATTTATCTTTATAGCAGGCTGTTCTTGATGTTCTGTTATAATGATTCCTGAATACACATTCTTAAAATTTGAATTCGTTTATTTCTTTCCTCTGATTTGTTATCATTTTCCATTTCTGCTTCTATTGTCTGTTTAAATCTCATTGTTTTTTAGTATTTAATTTAATTGTGATGGAGCATATGCCTTGGTGGTAATTTCCCTAAACATCTATATTCCAATTTCTTGGGGTTTTTTTTATGTTCAATTCATTGAGTGGAATTTCCCCACCCACCCACTATTACACTTTTCGAATTTTAAATCCTTTCAGTATTTTTGATAAATTGTTTCATCATTTCCCTTGGTAATTTGCTACAAAAGAAAATTTCTCACTATCTTATTACTGAAATGTAGTTCCAGCTTGCAGTCATCATTAACTTTTGCCTTGCATTGTAACCTTGCAATTCATTGAAATAAATAAAATTATATATTTAGATAGAAATATTAAGGGTGTAATACTGGCAAAATAAAAGTTTAAGGAAGTAATAAAAAAACGAATAGCAGGCCTAATACAGATTGTATGATTTGATATGTTTGAAAATATAGGATCGCTGGAATATAGGATTGTTGGTAGAGCTGGCGAGCAAGACAGGATAAACGAGCAGAGGATTAAATTTTGAAATAATAATAGTTGCATAGTGATAAGTTTGGAAATAATAGTTGCAGAGAAAAAAAGATAGATCTTGAGTAGAAAATAACCTGCTAATCTTCAGAATGAACTCAATACAAGAATATTCCAGACACGGTCAAATGTTGTTGGTATGAGAGGAATTTTGGAAGGAACAATCAGAGAAGAAAGTAAACAACAAAAGATACAATATTAATTCTGTGTACAAATCTATTTATTTCAAATAACAACAAGCATATTCATTGCAACAGCATGTAATATTACTAATTCTTCTACCAATACACATACAAATATAATCACCAATACATGGCATGTACACTTCCCAACATTCTCTTTGCCCTCCTCCTGTATTCCACTAACTCCCAATTCAGCTCCTTTATCATGTACCGCTTGTCTGATGTGTCCTACCCAGATGAGTTTATTATCAACATTACCTGTATGTTAAGATATTTACACTTAAAAAGAAAATCCAAGCAATTCCTTCCCTATCCAATCATCATAAACAAGCTTTTTTTCCTGTGTACCAAATAAGCTGACACTTGAAAATTCTATTTACTTTTCAGGTGCGTCACTGTGTATTTCTTGCTGATGATTCCAATGTTTTGGTCCCAACCTAGGTCCTTCATCAGGTTTGCTTTGAATCAATGAACTTGCTTCATTTTCCTGTTCACTGGACACTTCTCAACATTTGTCTTCTCATTCTATACTGACCACATACCCAGGGTGAGGCAGCTTGTCTAGGTTGTCATATTTATTTCTCTAGTATCCACAATATAATAGATTACAATATGTTGTCCAAGGGTTTTTTAAGACTTTTTCCTACTTATTTCATTTTTATATTAATGTGTTTTTCATTGTTGTTTGAACAAAGTGCTTGCACTTTCATCTTCCAGGCTTTCTGGGTTTTGTTTTAATGTGAAGTTTCCCCAGTAAAATCTTATGTTTGCTCTCTGTATCAAGCAAATTGAGCTTACATACATCAAGTACCTATCAGGGATGTTCTTTATGTTTGAATTACTTAGTGTGTTCCAACCCGTGGGCTGCATGCAACCCAACTATTCATTTTTGTTGGCCCTCGCCCTTCTTACTGTAAAAAAAAAATTAATTTAACATTTGGAAAGAAGCCCCTTACAATCTTTAGTTTCCCCTAATGCCCATACTGAAGATTCACACTTTGACCATTCTAATCAGTGGCATTCCTACATTGATTTTCAGTTTCATTCAATACTGTTACAAAGGAGGCAGGTGGGGAAGGATGAAAGCAGCAATGCCTCCAGTAAACGGGTTATGACCAGTGATTGGTTGCTGATAGGTTCACGATTGTTTGTGTGCTGTAGAACATTTTCTGGAAGGTTTCATTATCTCTATAAAATGGAGCACAGGGCAGTTTGAAATGGTTGTTTTTGACAAGAGAGGTTGTTCAAAAGATATAGTATGGTGGGGGATTTTTGTCGTTGTTATTGTGAGAGTGATACCTAAATTGTGGAACTTGAGATGAGAAACAACAATTTCCTTCAAAGTGGCAGGAAAACTACTTTTTTGTTGAACATGATGGAAAACCACAGTGTGTTATATATCTATTCTCAATGTAATACAACCTAAAATTTGTCATTACATCAACAAAACTTGTTTAAATTTGTTTAAAGAGCATCAAGCTAACTTCTATTTTATTATAAAGCATGTTTAAAATCATTTTTGTGCAAGTTTCAATGGTTAAGTAGAGGTAGAGAGTGATATGATATCATAACGAATACAAATTTTAGTCACACAATTGAAATCATCTTATTTCCTAATAGAAAATGCTGCATTCATTTTCAGGCCATAAGAACCAAAATGAAATAGGTCACTTGACATGAATAAAATTGTGTTTGTATTGTAAGATATTGGACTTGAAAAATTGAAACAAACACATTTTTTGAAAGTCAAAAAATACGATTAAAAATTCCTGAAGGCATACAAGCCATGGAAGAATGATTTACAATTCAAAAGATGTGTAAATTTTTGTTACACATTATGTAAAAGTTTGAAACTGGTAGGTAAAAGCTAAATTTTGTTTTTATAGGAAAATGATGATTTGGAAAAAAAAAAAAATGTGGCTGTTACATGATAGATTCTGGCTAAATTCATAGAAAGGGAACAGTAATTGAATGAAAGTTGGAGTTTTCCTGGGCAAATTGCACTAAGTTTTATGAAAATTCATGTAGTTCTTTGGCTGGAATCAGAAAAGTAAATTAATTTGAAATCCTCGCAAATGGCTACTTCCTATTTTAAGAATCGTGAATATCAGGTAACAAGGTAAATCAACGAAAATTTAAACTATATGAAGGAGGCTGGGTAGCAACTAAATAACTTCAAATTATATAGAATTTGG
The DNA here is from genome assembly GCA_031002005.1 of Vandiemenella viatica. NCBI lineage: Eukaryota > Metazoa > Arthropoda > Insecta > Orthoptera > Morabidae > Vandiemenella > Vandiemenella viatica. The sequence goes on from CM061920.1 coordinate 271,517,275, forward strand.
AATTTGCAGCTTTAATGCTTTTTTGAAATACCGAATTTTCAAGTTTCACATTTTCTATTACACTAAGTTAGGGAATTTTTGCTAAGCCTGTATATACATCAAAAGATGGAGAAAATTCAACAGATCATTTTAAAACCGGTTTCAGCTCAATTACTTAAATACTTTGAATGTGAGGGATATTTTAGGACTTGTCACTTATTTATGGCTGAACCGTTGGAGATAGGAAATTTATTTTATAGGGATTGATTTTGACATTTAAGCTCCAAGCTACCTTTTACCATAATCTTAACATTTTCAACGGATAGTGCTGGTGGGTAGACACTCTCAATGTAACTGACTTCTGTTGAGGAGTTATGGGAGTTGACTGTGCCTTGTTTCACTGATCCAAATCTGCAATCTAAATTATTTATCTTGGAAAAGAAGAATCTGATTGCTTTAGATTGGTCATCGGACTATTGTAAAATTGGGAAGAATACAGTGTTGTGAAATTTCTTTTGAGGTTACAGGGAACTTTACATTTGACCACGAACCTTTTCTAGTTAAGGTTAATACCTAGATGGCGACCGCAAGTCAGAAGTGACAATCTACTCCTTAGACTTCATTAACAGTTAGAGATCAGGACTTAGCTGTTTTATACCAACCCCTATGAACAGTTAGTTTCTGACATCAAATCTTAGGTATTTTTTTTTTTTTTAAATTATGGCTTAAAGCCTCGTCAACATTGAGGTAATTAGAGGCGGGATGGGAAAGGAATTCGGCCATGACCTTTTGAAGTAATCATCCCAGCATTCGCCTGGAGTGTTTTGGGGAAACCATAGAAAACCCAAATCTTCATGCCTAGATGGGGATTCGAACCGGCGCCCTCCCGAATGTGAGATCAAAATGTTAGCTGCTCACCCACCACACTCAGTTTAGGTATTTTGAAGGAGTGAAATTGTGAGTAGATACATTACCAGGCTTGCCTAAATCAAAATACAATCAAAACTAGGGAAGTTACAGAAGTTATGTGTTTAATGATTTGAAGCTAAAACTAACTAGACAGAACAATATCTTGCAACCAACAAATACTGCTGGTTTAAAGGCATCTTATGAGGTATATTTAGAGCTAGCTATAAGTCTTTAGGGATGGTAATCTCATTAAGAGATGTGCTGTAAAAATGGCATCTCATTTAGGGATTATAATATGGTTAAAAAATTTGAAACAGTTTCCTTGTCTCATCAGACAGTAAGTAGAAGAATTAATCATATGGGTCATGAAGTTTCTGGTTCTCTCTAGGTCATTTTGGATAAATATAAATTTTATTCCCTAGCTCTAGATGAGAGCACAGGTATATCTGACATCAGCCAGCTCCATATCTTTGTCAGAACAATAACTGAATAAATTAAATGAATTCTTCGCAAAAATTCAGCCAGATAGCATCATAAAAAGATGTTTCAACAGCCTGCTCTGCTGTTTTCATCAGGTCTACTGATTCAAATACTGCTACCTGAAAATTACAAACCAGACTGTCTTGGCAAGTGGCAAGAATCAGACCACATCTACTGATGCTTGCAGAACTGTCCAAAGACAGTACAGTACAAGCAGACACAGATCTGACCCTGTCTACTGAATTTGAAATTCATGAAGAATGGTTGGAATCATTAGAAACCAGCAAAAAGGTACTGACATAATCAGTGCACTTGATGAAGACATTTCTAAATATGAAGGTTTTGTGAAGTGCTCTGGAATTGCAGTAGATCGATCTAAGGCAATGGTTGGTTATAAAACAGGGTAAGTAGGACTGTAAATAAAAAGGCATGAATTGTTTGTTTTTCCACCACATTATCCAGCAGGAGACTCTCTGTGGAAAAATTATAAGACTCAATAAGACAGTGAAAACTGTTGTAACCACTGTAAATTTAATAACGTGAGACAACAAAGCCCATAGACACAGAGCGTTTATTAGATTCCTGTACAGTTTGAAAGCTGAGTATGGTGGCTTTTCATTGTACTATGAAGTGCACTGCATGAGTGCTGGAAAATGTCTGCAACAGTTTTTTGGACTGAGGAATGGAATTCTTGCATTTCTCAGAAATGAGAACATGAATATCAATAAGGAAGATATTCAGTTTTTAAATACTCTTGCTTTTCTAACAGATTTAACATGCTTTAAACCTGAAACTACAAGTCAGAAAACAAAAAATATCCCAGCTTTATGGACATGTTAAGGGCTTCCATAAAAATCTTGATGCAAATCGGACTGAATGAAAATAATACGATGTACTTCCCTTCTTGTCAGTAGTTGAAGGAAGAAAAATGTGCCAGAAAATTTTGGTATGTTTCATGAAATAATAATAGGTTTCTAGAATTCCAGGACAGATTCCAAGATTTAGACTCCAAACCAGAACTTGTACTGTTCAACAACTTGTATTGAAGTGAATGAGGTACCCTGTGATCTTCAGGCAGACCCATTCTACCAGACCCTGAAAATCTCTGTAAGCTGGTTTCTAAAGAATGTTTTCATAAACTGCTTAAATTCTCTCAGCAATTTTTATCGCTGTTTGGAAGTACATATGTGTGCAAAAGTGCTTTATATGCTATCAAACAAATTAAACCAAAAACAAGAAATCAAACTGAAAGTGTTTCACTGGAATCAATCCTGAGAATTTGCCTTACTGAACTTACAGTGACATTGATAAAATTGTATCAGGAAATCAGTGCCAGTCATTAGATCAATTATTTGACTGTAGAATGAAGTGGTATATTAAACTTTTTTTAATATGAGTTTTAATAAAAGTTTTGAATAAAATATGTAATTTGTTACCTTTCGGGAATATATCTGGTCCCCACATTTCTATCCTAAAGTTTGATTTACCCTTAAGTAGCTAAAGGTTGGATCATACTGATATAACTGGCCACCTCTAGTGTCTTATCTGTAAATTAGCTCTTATTTTTCATATCACGACTGAAGAGAATTTTATTAATCACTAGGTTGTTATTCATGTTGAATTGGTGAGCAGATCTCCATTATTGTTAGATAAATTTTTGTTGGGCCTTTTTGTCTTCCCTTTAATGATATTATTCCAATCTCTCACATTTAAGCTTCCCATATTTTGTAGCCATGTTATCTTTAAGAATCGCATCTAGCTCTTCTTTTAATATTATTTCATAGAATTTCTTCCTCTCTCTCTCTCTTATACAGGGTGTTACAAAAAGGTATGGCCAAACTTTCAGGAAACATTCCTCACACACAAACAAAGAAAATATGTTATGTGGATATGTGTCCTGAAACGCTTACTTTCCAAGTTAGAGCTCATTTTAGTTTCGTTAGTATGTACTTCCTCGATTCACCACTCGTATTGTGGACGGCTGTGATACAATACGCCATTCTCCAGGGCTGCATCAGCGTATCAGGGATTCCATGCGACGGAGGGTGGATGCATGTATCCTCGCTAATGGAGGACATTTTGAACATTTCCTGTAACAAAGTGTTTGAAGTCACGCTGGTACGTTCTGTTGCTGTGTGTTTCCATTCCATGTTTAATGTGATTTGAAAAGAAGTAATAAAATGAGCTCTAACATGGAAAGTTAGCGTTTCCGGACACATGTCCACATAACATATTTTCTTTGTTTGTGTGTGAGGAATTTTTCCTGAAAGTTTGACCGTACCTTTTTTGTAACACCCTGTATATATTAAACTAAAGAAAGATATGGAAATATGACCCAACACTTACCACAGATGAAGGCAGCTGTAAAAGAAATGAACACAAGAAACACATTATTTCGGCAGTTAGCCTTATTCTTGCCACAAGTGAGACACCAGGCAGGGCACGACATGCACATGCCAAAGGGTGTCTGGTGACTGGAGATTACACAGCATGTGTGGCAAAGATTGTAGTTTAGAAAAGGGGGCAGGGCAATATGATGATAAAGGAATATGTAATAATTCTGAAAGTCTCTTATCTTTGGAGGTGGGAGAACATTAACATTATTACTGGGAGAGGATGCAAATATTATAAAACATATTTTGAGAAACTTTAAGTATAAAAAATACAAGCAACAAGAAATAATAAGTGCTGGGCCTAGTGGAAGGGACTTATTGGAGATTGAGGCCTGGAGGATGTCAGGTGTATAGATATTCTGGTAGGCTAGTTGCCATTTACGCAGTTCAGAGAATGTTGTGATGTCAGGGAAAACTCTGATCGCCCCAAATGAGAAACAGTTTTTGAAATTGTTGAGAATATGGGAACTGGCATGTCTTGCCAATGGATGGGCTATATCGCTAGTTTAAACTGCTTGCAATGGCCATTCATTCTGATGGTAAGTGCATTCTTAGTGAGGCCTACATACGAGCTGGTGCAATGGGGGCATATGAGTTGATATATGAGGTGTGTTGTGGTGCAAAGTAGTATGTCAAATGATGGGGAATGTTTCACCGGTGGTCAGATTGGTGGTGGTAGCTGGTTGCAAGTTGTCTATTTTACAGTCGGGTCTGTTACATGGAATGATCCCTGTAGTAGTTTGGAGGAATTACAGGGTGAGTATTTATGAACCAATAGATTTTTGGGATTGGGTGGTCTGCTGAAACATTTGCTTGGGTCAGTTGGTAGGATTTTATGGAGAATGGTGACCATCAACAGGAAGGATCGTAGGAAGCCATGCACACGATGAAGGATAAGGCTAATTGCCTTGAGACGAGGGGAGAACTGGATGGTGAAAGTGGGGCTTTGGTTATTATTAAGAGGTACAGCATTGGAATGGTTGTGCAGAGGATGGGCTGTATCATGAGAAATTTGTTGTGTTTTAGGTCAGGGGGGTAGCAGTGGCAGAAGAGAGCTCCAGACAGTATTTGTGTGTATCATGAAAGAGATTCTTCACCGGAGCAGTTGTGTCTGCCATGGATGGCCAGACTGTATGGAAGGGAATGTTTGGTGTGGGGGTAATGACAACAATTAAAGTGAAGATACTGTTGTAGATTTGTAGGTTTTATATGAACAGAGGTATGTAGGTGCCCATTATGTAAGGAAATAACAACATCAAGAAAGGTAACATGACTGTGGGAGTATGTCCAGGTAAAGTTGATAGAGTGGTTTTTTAGGGAGTTGAAGAAGTCTCTAAGATGATTCTTTTTGTGGATCCGGATCATAAAAATAACATCTATATATCTGAACCACACAAGAGGTTTAGGAATTGTTGTTCCAGATGGCCCAGGAATAGGTTTGCATAAGATGGAGCCATGCAGGTGCCCATAGAAGTGCTGTATATCTGGTGGTAAATTTGAGATTTGAAGGAAAAGTAGTTGTTTGACAGGATGAGGTTGGCCAAGGGAAGAAGAAAGGGTGTCTTCGGAATGCTGTCGGGAGACCGCATTTCTAGGAAGTATTCCATGGCACTGAAGTCCTGACCATGTGGGATGTTGGTGTAAAAGGAAGAGGCATCTATGGATGCAAGGAATGAGTCTGGAGGAAGAGGAATAGTGACTGTGGAAAGCCATTCAAGGAAGTGTGGGGTATCTTTTATGAATGAAGGGAGGTTCTGTATAATATATATATATAAGGAAGGATTATTATTATTATTATTTCGTATCAGAAACATACAATTACACAATTACAGTCATCAAATTATAATCGACCAGAACTTGGCCACTTCCAGTGCATTTTCTGAGGCCTCATACAGTTCAGCTGCCGAACAGGATGCTGGACACAGTTGACACTGGAGCATGTGCTGGACAGTCTGGTCCTCACCGCAGTCGCACTTGATATCACTGATCTCAGTATAGCCCCATCTTGCTAAATTCACTTTGGATCTGCCCACTCCTGATCTCAGCCTATTCAAAGATTTCCATGTCAACCATCCCTTGTCATAACCAGGTGGCAAAGATTCAGACACTCTTCCCCAGCCATGCGGAAGGGGAGCCTTAGCTTCCCATAGTTGTAACCTGGCTTCTTCAGTTGTTGTTGTAAGTTCCTGAGATATTCTTAGGAAACTTTTCCTGGACTTAAGTCTTTGCCTGTGAGGGATATACCCATATAGTGGATGAGATTTTTCATGGTTCACTTTCCTCCTTTCCTTGTTCACTGCTATTTCCCTTCGAACAGAAGGTGGTGCTATTCCTGCGAGACGGTGGAGCCATTCGACTGGAGTTGATTTTAAGCAGCCTGTTATGATTCTGCATGTGTCATTAAGTGCAATGTCTACTTGTTTGGCATGGGTTGAACTGTGCCATACAGGACAGGCGTACTCTGCAGCCGAATAACATAGTGCTAAGGCAGAAGTTCTAATTGTTTCAGGTTGGCTGCCCCACTGCGATCCAGCCAGTTTCCTTATGAGATTGTTCCTACTGGAAACTTTCAGTTTGGAGTTCATGCAATGTTTCCTGAATGTAAGTGATCTGTCAAGGGTCACTCCTAGATATTTTGGAGTATCACAGTGTTCTAGTTCGACCCCCGACCATGTTACCTTTAACCTACGATTTGCTTCTTTATTTCTTAGATGAAAAGCACATACTTGTGTCTTCGTAGGATTTGGTTTAAGCTGGTTCGTGCTATAATACCTTGACAAATCTTCCAGAGCGTTGGTAAGGGTGCTCTCCACTGATTCAAAGTCTTTGCTCTGTGAGACCAGAGCAAGATCATCAGCATACACGAAACTCCTGCATTTGCGTGGTATAGGCTGATCATTGGTATATATGTTAAACAATAATGGGGCTAGCACACTTCCTTGGGGTAGACCATTCTTCTGTGGCCTCCAATGGCTACGCTGACCTTGGAAGTCAACAAAGAATCTGCGGTTCTGCAGAAGAGTAGCAATGAACTTACTAAGAATAAAATTCCTGGTCAGATTGTAGAACTTGACTAGTAGCAGCTGATGGTTGACGGTGTCATACGCTGCTGACAAATCAACAAATACCACCCCTGTTACCTTACGAGCTTCAAATCCATCTTCTATAAACTGCGTGAGGTTTAGTAGTTGTCCTGTGCAATTTTTACCCGGGCGGAATCCAGCTTGTTCAGGAATAAGCAAAGGATCAACTACAGGCAACAGCCGGTTTAAAATCATTCTTTCAAGCAGTTTGTAGAGGTGACATAAAAGTGCAACAGGTCTAAAATTCTTTGGACTGTTTCCTTCTTTGCCAGGTTTAAGCAAGGCGATCACTCGGCTCTTCCGCAATATCTTTGGAATTTGACATTTACTCATACAGTTGTTAAAGAGCTGAAGCATCCACTTCTTTGTTGTTAGACCAAAGTGCTTAATTTGTTCTGTCCTAATGTCATCCAGGCCTGCTGATTTTCCATTTTTGCAATTTCTTATAGCCTTATCCAATTCTTCCATGCTGAATGGTATTGTGAGGTCATTATTCTCCTCTTGGCCTTCTTTCCGCAGTATGGGCATTTTGGACTTGTGATTAGCTTTGCCATTTAATAGCAGTTGGTGTGCCATTTGGTTGGCGGTAACATTATAATGAGTTTTGGTCTTAGTTGGATCATTGTTTAGATGCTTCAGTAGTCTCCATGCTTTATGGCTGTCTCTTGCGAAATCTAAGTCTTCAACAGTTTTAATCCACTGATTCCGCTTTGTCTCTTTAATAATGGAAATGAGTTTGTTTCCTGCTTTCACTGTTGCTTCACCAAAAGGATCTTCTGTAAATAAATTGTTGTATTCTTTAAGTAGAGCAGCTTGTTCTGATGTGAGACCGGGGATGTAAGATGTCCGACAACCACGAGGGATAGACATTCTGGAACATCTCTTTACAGCCGTGGTGAAGATGTCATAGCATTCTGGTGTTGGTTCTATTGAAAGAACTTTGGAATCCAATAGTTCTGAGAATTCAGACCAATTTGCCTTTTTGAAGTTGTATCTTCTACGGAAAGGTACTTCCTGTGGTCTAACTGTGGCATATATTTGACACATTATTGGTCTATGCTGTGAGTTGGGTATTGGGGAACAGACAGATTTAATGCACTGGTGGCTAATACTGCTACTACTGAATATGAGGTCAGGGTTGAAACCACGCCTCCACCGACCACTGTTGAATGATGCAGGTAGTTTTGCATCATGGATTAGTGAGAGGTGATTTATTTCAGCCCATTCTTGTACTGCAGTCCCATTCTCATCTTCATGGTCATAGCCCCAAACATTGCTATGACTGTTGAAATCACCAATCACGATCTGTATGTCTTTATTATGGAAATTATGTGGTTTGTTGACAGTGAATACAGCACCAGGTGGTTTATAAAAAGACGAAATGGTACAGTTCGTCATTTCTAGAGTGAGAATTTCAATGTCATTTTGTTCCGTGAATGCAGTGGACATTACTTGTACATCTGGACGTACAAAGATTGCACTTCCGTATTGATTATGAGGTCTTTCTATAGCGAGATGCATTCCGTTTATTTTTGGTCTACGCATTTCATAACCTCTGTGTGTTTCCTGTACGCACAGTATATGGCACTGATATTGACTGCATAGGTCTTGTAGCAGTTCTTCCTTGGCTGGTGACATGCCTTCTATGTTAACAGAAATGATTGTTAATTGTGGCCCTGAAAAGGGCTTGGGTAGTAATGTTTCTGGTGTGAAAGGATTAGCCGTCAGGACATTTCGATTCATTCTCTGACGTTGCCCAGGGTACGCCTGATTGCTATTCTTCGCTTGGTCGCTTAACATTGCAATCTTCGAGGAGGCTCCTTTCATGTACCCCATAAGGAAGGATAGGGAAACATGACCCAACACTTACCACAGATAAAGGCTGCTGGGAACGATGAACATAAAAGAGACAAACACAAGAATGCAATATTTTAGTGGTAAACCTTATTCTTTCCAGAGTAAGGCACCAAGCAGGGCATGGCATTCACTGTCAAATATTTCCCTATCCTTAAAACACATTTCTGCTCATTGTTATTATTATATTTACGTACTTGTCCATATAAAAAAAAAATATGACGCACCAAGAAGGACACTGTTGGCAGTCAGTGTAACTTCATACACCTTCATACACATACATTCTGTACACAGGTATGTTTATGATGAGCTTTACAACTCTCTGACAAGCATAAAGGCCAACAGAGTGGATTAGTGTTGCTCATGCATATTTGTTGCCAAGCCTGGTACAGTTTAAAAGAGCTGTGAAAAGTGTCAGATGTTGACTGATCATTGTGAAGAACAAGGTGATGCCATGTACTACACCTGTCAAGAGGCCTTACTGTGGGACTCCACTGGGCAATCTGGTCAAATCAGGCAATATCTAGAATTGTGGGTCATACAGATGTGACAGTGGGCCAATGATGGACTGCATGGGAACTTGAGGGAAGGCATAATTGTTGTTAAGGTTCCTGTCGATCATGTCTGACCATCACAAAGGACGAACACCATACAGTGTACCAAGCTCATTGTAATCCCTTCACATCTATACCTGCCACCTAACAACAAGTAATGGACTTCCTGCAAAATTCTGCACCATTGGTTGCCAGATTAGGGAATTACTTTCACGTGCATAGGCTACAACTAACACTACAACACAAATGGTTGCATTTTGAGTGGTGCCACAACTGGAAAGCATGGACTGCTGATGAATGGCATCACACTGTGTTCAGTGTTAATTTGCAGTTCTGCGCTAACTTGGATGACCATTGTCAATGAGTATAGCAGTGACCTGGAGAGAGATCCCAATCTTTCAATGTTTTTAAGAGGCACAGCGGTGTCACTTTTGGCGTTATGGTGAGGGTAGCCATCAGGTATGACGTCAGGTCATGGCAGGTAATGATTGAAGAAACTGTGATGGCACAGTGATATATCACAGACATCCTGCTTTCGCATGCATCACATCTCTGTGAGAGAATAGAAGTTTCATTTTTCAACAGGATAGTGGTTATTTATACATGGCATATATTTCTATGAATCGTCTGCATTGAGGTACTTCTGTGGTGAGCAACATCCCCATATTTGTCCCTAATAGAAAGTGTGTTGGACCTTCTCAGCCATCAACCCATTCCAATGCCAGTATTCAGGATATTAAGGACAAGTTCCAACAGTTGTAGCCCATCTTGCATCAGAAGAGGATATAATGGCACCATGCCCGATTAAAGCAGTGCATGCATCACTTTGTAAATTTGCTTTGTAAATTTTGTAATCAGCAAAATAACATCATAAACCCTCTCAACACAAGTAGTTTCATTTCATTTTATCCTCAACTTCTAGGTACTTCACTTTTTTTCAGAAATTTTAAAGACTTTCTCAAAACAAAATTGAACCCAGTTTAAAAATAACTATTGAACTATTGACTGGTTTTTGTGGTTGTTATAATTTTAAAAAAAATAGTAAATTCAATTTAATACACAATCTGTGTATGGAACCCTCAGCATATAAGTGTAACTTGCATGTGACAGTTTTTTTACTAAATATTTTTATCCATAAATTGTATCCTCATGTAACAGAACCAACAGCATGGTGTCAAACAGAAGCTATGCTGATGGTGTTCTTTATTTGGGTGTTTGTTATAATCTAGGTGAATGATACCCATTTCTGCCTATACAAAAAATACATACATTTCTCAATCAAAATATAATAACATCTTGTGGTAGTTTGTTATCATCTAGAATAATGGTGGGAACCTGCTAAATAAAATACACACAAGGGTGTATCCAGGATCAGAACTAGAGGGGGGCAGGATTTGAACTAGGGGGGGGGGGGCAACTCATTTTGGTTTCGAGGAAGTGGGGTGGGGGACTGAAACATGACATTACAAAATCAAACTCAAACCTATTCAGGAAACTGTTTTTATCGTTGATTAATATAGTAACCCAACTACTTAATCTAAGGACATACTATGTAGTTAATTAAGATCGTAAGTCAGTTAGTTTTTTATGTAAACATTAATTGTCTCGGATTTTCAATTTCAATCATTTTGTTTGTCAATATCTCATGGTGTTCTTTCACGAAATTTCGACGCACACTCATCAGACATAATCCAGTCAATCTTTCTCTCCCAAAGTGCTCCTGAACTAGTTCTTCACTCGTCGAAGCATACTGAAGGCAACTTAATTTTTCTTCTAGAGGGGGGGGCAGTAGCCCCCTCTGCCCCTCGCTGGATACGCCCATGAATACACATGCAATTAACAAAAAACAAACAAAAAAACCACACAATAACAGTTTTTAAATACTGCAGACAGTAAAAAAATCCACTTGACACCTAAGAAATGCCTTTAATGGCTACATTAATTCCTTGAAGTTTTTATATATTTCTATGTTTGTAGCTAGCAGTATTTTTACAGATCATGTTCTGGGATATACTAACAAACGTGCATTTAGCATTTAATATGTTTGCAGTAAGCATAACTTTTAATATTATTCTTGTGAATGTGTGATAAATATTTGTGCAAAAACAAACCAATTAAATAATGTTGAACTTATTTTACTGGTTTTTGTAACTCTGAGAAGACCTTAACTTATTTTAAAAACATAATTATTTGATATTAACATCAATTTTTAAAGATCTTAATTTTAAATTATGCTAAAGCTTTTTATGTCTTGGATTAAATTTTTAATTCCCTTTTTTTTTTCTTTGTTAAAGGTCTGAGCCCTGTGAATGAAACAGCAACAGCATGGCCCTTGTTGTTAAGAAATTCTGATGACCACCAATGTGTTCGTTGTGGGAAGACATACCGACACAAGGGAACTCTGGTGCGTCACATGCAGTATGAGTGTGGGACTGTGCCAAGATTTCTCTGTAAAATCTGCGGAGCTAGAAGCAGGAGGCGTTACAGTCTTATAAATCATCTTATAATGGTTCATGGCATTCAAAGGAAACTTGCAGAAATGAATGTTTCAGAGGGGTACATAAAGAAAACTTAAAACAATAAAAGGAGGGAATGATTTATTATTACACAACAAAACATTTTAATCTTAAGAGTCAAGGAATAAAGAAGTTAATAACCTAGTTATAAATTGTTATAAATTTCTGTATCACTTAAGAAATAACTTTTTAAAAAGAAAAGATAGTAATATTTGATTTATTACTCTAATAAAACTCAATCTTCTGGCTTCATTGGCATTACTAAAAGTTCAACTGTCTGAACATACACTTGGAATTTATATACATATATATCTCCAGTGGTGGATCCAGGATTTTGGTTTTTGGGGGGGGGGCATGAGTCGAGCAAGGGTAGTCTTTATAATCTCCTCAGATTGCTGCCCTTAAAAGATCAGTATAGCTAAAAAAAAAAGGTCTCCAAAATTACAATGTTGGGGGTGGACCAAAATACTTTTGTGGGGGGGCCCTTGAGCCCTCTAGACCCCCCCCCCTGGATCCACCACTGTATATAAACTACCAGCAGTTTTGAATACTGGAAACATTAGGAAAATATATAGTTTAGAGGAACTTTTCCTCTGACAACAATCTAGGAAGAACCCTGAATATTTCAAATTGAAGTCCCTACCTCAAATAAAGCACTATCTTGATGATCACCAAGAGACTGCTGCTTTATCTGCATAATTAACACAGTGCAGTCATTTTTGTAGCCTCTACACATAAAACTATTTTGGTTAAACTATTCTCTTTAAACAGAAGACATATAAGTGATTTTACATATACCAGTAGCCTAACCTAAATCTGGAATGTCTGAGATTGTGGCTCAGTGGGAAAGATGTCGTTCAACCATTCTTTGCCACTGATAACAACATAAGTCTAGATTCTATCAGTTCTGCCAAGAAAGTTTCATTCTATGCCAATAGTTGGTATACAATGATTAATTAGAACTTGCCATGCTGTGTTACTGACAAATAGCTGTATAATTCTTACATAACTCCACAAATAAATAAATAAATAAAGTGCAAAACATTACTGACCACAGATGATTGCATGACAGTAAATAAACACTAGGCTTAAGTCCTTAGTCGGCAGTAGTATATAATATAAAGAGCTCAAGGAGGCAGTCAGAAAGCAGCTAACACATATTACTGAATGAAAGATCTTACAGGAAAAAAGGGGGGGGGGGGGCAGGAACAACCAGAGAGGGAAAGAAGCATGGGCATATCCAGCAAGGGGCAGGGGGGGCTGCTGCCTCCCCCTAGAAGAAAAATCAAGTTGCCTTCAGGACACTGTGACTAGTGAAGAACTGGCTCAGGAGCACTATGGGAGAGGAAAGATTGACGGGATTATGCCTCATGAGTGTGCATCGAAATTACGTGAGTTACGATTTTGATTAACTGCATAGTAGGTCCTTGAATTACTATTTTAATCAATAATAAAAATAGTTCCTTCAATAGTTTGAGTTTTATTTTGTAAGAAATCATCATGTTTCAGTCCCCCACCCCACTTTCTCCCCCCCTAATTCAGATGTCCCCCCCTCCCTAGTTCTGATCCTGGATACACCCTTGGAAATAAGTAAGGTGAGATATATGTAAAAAAAAAAAAAAAAAAAAAAAACATAACTCAATGTAATACAATTTATATAAAAATCTTTGTGTATTTAAAAAGTAATAATAACTAATAAATGAAAATTTAAACACAAACAATTACAGCAAGCTGTGATTCCTGCAGAGGCAGAAGAAAGGAGTAGAGCACTATCACAAACTGAATCCAAGTGGTAGTGCAAGTAATCTGTACAGTATTCCCAGTTCCCACCACCTATGGTAATTGGAACTGCTTAATGGTAGTACTCTTGTAGCAGAAACCATGAAACAAGGATTTAAATTATTGCTATTATGTGCAGTTCCCCATGCCACAACCAGTTAATGAGGATATTGGATGAAGACAGTTTGTCTCAGATTGTTCACTGTAATGGCTAACTAACTGACTGAAGTATTAATGGGGACATTTGTTGAAAACTAGTTGGTAATGAACTTGGGAAGTTTCACATGAACATGCAGTGGGTGAGACAAAGGTCTTTTTTAACATTTTATTGCTTATTGGTTACACATGGTGGTAGAGGAAAGAAATTTAAAACCAGGAACAGTAATGAGAAAGAAAGGACAAGGAATAAATCAAACCTAGCAGATAGTAGACCTGATTCAATAAAATAAAATTTCTATCAGAAAAGTGGTATTCCAATGGATATTAATGACCACTTCAGTTTACTGGCATTTAATACTTGAATATTAATATTATTAATTAATTCCAATGGGATGCATGCCCTAATGCCTGAAATCACCTGCTAATTTTTTATCATGTCCATACACTGATTCTAAATCTTTCCTCAATATTTATCAAGGCCTTATGTCCTGTCTTATGTATGACCACAAATCTCTTCATGCGTCTTCTATCCTCCAATGATTCCCATCCCAGATCATTTATCATTTGAGTTACTGAGTGCATCCTTTCGTAATCTTCACAGGCAAATCCAGCTACCTTTGCAACCCCTCCCATTCCATGTGGGTCTTCATATCATCCCTCAATATACTAGCAATTACCTGATCAAAGTTTTGTAAATAATTTCTCTTACTTCCCTGGTATATCCCTTATTGTTTAATCCAACAGATGTACTATTTTGAATCCATTCTATACAACCTCCCCAATGTTCCCTGCCAACAGTATATGCTATCAACCTTTCAGTGAATAATTTTTCGATCTGTGTACCTAATAAGCATTTATCTTCATGCCACACTTATCCATGAAACCAGATTTGCTATATAGATCCATCTGCATTTGTTCACAATCTTCTTTTGAAGTAATCACATTACACAGATCTATGTCATCTGCAAACTGGAAGTAGAACAAAAAAAAAAAAAAAAAAAAAAAAAAAAAAAATCAGTTATTAAGATGATAAACAGCAATTGTCCCAATACAATACCCTAAAGCACTCCTGTTCTATCTTCCATTTCCACTGCCTATTTGCTTCCTGCCCCTTAATAATTCCCCCATCAGCAAGTCAGATATTTGTTTACAACAATGGTCTGAATCGTATTCACAACCATTCTGTCAAATGCCTTAGATAGTTCTAGTGTCACACTATCAACATTGCCTTCACTGTCCATTTCATCTGAAACATCTTACACATAATCTGCTAATTGTGATATAAACTAATAATCTCTTTTATATATAAGTTCCTAGATAAACATTTGTTACCTAGGGCAAAATTCTGAGGAGTTGAAAAAAAAATAAGATAGGAATTTAAGCTGCATACTGAAGTGGGATGATGGTTGAGAAAGATGAGGATATTTTTGAGAAACTGTTACATATTTGGAGACTGCAGGTAGGGTTTTCCAGTCATGGTTAGCAAGGACTTAAATGTATCTGATGCTGAATGGAAAGAATAATAATAATAATAATATTTAACTAAATTGTGAAGGTGTGCATGGTCCAGTGACAATTTCCCTACACACCCATCTTCCCCCTTTCCTACACCAACCTCCATTTGCCCTCTGCAAATTTTAGCTTTAAATTCTTTCAACGTTTTTGGTAAATTATTCATGATTTCTCTTGGTAACTTATTCCAATCCCTGACACCCTTACCCAACACCCCTGTGGCTGAAATCGAGTGCAGCTTGTGGTCATGGTCACTTTTCCCTTCCATGCATTACTTCTAATTCTTACACCAAAATCTTTCCATGCCTCACCACCAATATGCGACTTTTACAGTCCCATGACCCTCTTCACCCACCTCCTGTCTTCCAATGAATCATATTTCTGCTCCTTTATCATATAGCATTCTCCTGTAATTTTCAGAAACAAATCTAGCATCCTTTTTTGCACCTTCTCCAACCTTGATACTCAAAATGTGGGTCCCATTCTACACTACCATATTCAAGCAATGGTCTGATCAAAATTTTATAACCCAATTCCATTACTTCCCCCCGTACATCCCCTTATCACTCTCTCCAACAAGTGCAGAATTTTGAAAGCTTTTCCTACTACCTGACCAATGTGTTCTGACCAGTTAAGCTTGTTATCAAATGTAATGCCAAGATATTTACATTTCAAGTCTTCAACGAACAATACTTTACCCACCTTATAATCGTAATCAAACTTTAGTTTTTTATTTGTTTGTTAAATAAGCTGACTCTTCTTTACATTTATCTTCAACCCATGTTTACCAACCCAACTAGACATCCTGTCCAGATCACCCTGCAGCTGTTTACAGTCCTCTACCATTTTGATCCTTTTATATAGCATTATATCATCTGCAAACACACTATTTTCTGATAGTAAACAATCAACACAATTATTCATTAGAATAATTTTTTTTAGCAATGTTCCCAATACGCTACTCTGTGGCACTCCCATTTTTAATTCCACTTCTTTTGATACAGCATTTCCTACCTAACTTTCTGATTTTCTACCTTTTAAAAATTCTTCTACCCAGTAAATCACTTTCCAATCCACTCCAGTAGTTTTTACCTTATTTACTACCATTTTATGCGTCACTCTGTCAAAAGCCTTTGACAGATCTAGTGCTACACTATCAATTTGGATTCCCTTGTCCATTTCATCTGAAATATCTTGCATATATCCCACCAACTGAGATTCGAATGAATATCCTTGCCTAAAGCCATGCTACCTATTTAAAAACCACTTACGTTCCTCACATATCTTCGGATGTGGTTGCGTAACAATCTCTCCATTAATTTACTTTCCACTGATGTCAAACCAATCGGCCTGTAATTTTCGACCCTATTTCTCGCCCCTCCTTTATTTACTGGCACTACTATCCCACTTTTCCAGTTCTGTGATAAGCAGAAAGTATCCAGACTCAATTTAAATAATATTTCAAGATAAGGTACAATGACAAGTCCGACTATCATTAAGATATCTATAGCAATATTATCTACACCAGCCCCTTTAGGTTTTTTCAGCTTTCTTAGTTCCTTCATGATATCCTCAGGATGAATTTCAAATTTTTGGTCTGCTCATTTCTAATTATTTTGTTAAACTCGTTATCCGATTCAGAACCACCTGTTTCTGATTCATTGTCCCTAAAGCTCTCACTAAACCATTTACTTAAAATCTCTGCCTTTTTCAAATCCTCCGTAACTTCTTGTCCATCCTTATCTAAAAGTATCTAAACACCCTCCGTTCCTCTCAGTTTTCTAAAATAGTTATAGAAATTTCTAGATGAATCAATCAGTCAATGGTCCCCCTGCACTGACAATACTCTTCATAAACCCATCTTTAGCCACTTTCTTTGCTGTTATTAAGTCCTTGTTTAGTTTTTTTAAATATTCCCTACTACCCTACTGTGTCTTAACTCTGTTATGTTCTCTTCTTAACAACCTCTTTAACCTCCTCACCTCCCTATTCTCTACTTCTCTTTATTTTCTGTTTTGGAATAAATTTTTCTTCCACCTTTCTCATTATCTCCTTGAACTCTTCTCACCTTGACTCTACTGTTCTTGTGCCCTCCTTCTATTTGCTGAAATATCTCTTTATCTCTTCAAATTCTAAATATGTGCCTTTTTATAATTGTATGTATTTCCCTCCTCAATTTTGGATGCTGGTTTACTGAATCCTATAATATTAAGATGACCAATTTTTTTTACAATGAAAAGGAGGATGAAAAAATTTAAGAAAAAAGTAAAACCTAAATAAATGAAACATTTTATTAATTCAAACAAAAATACAATAATTACACTTACATTCCTTTTAATTATGTAATTAAATGAGCATTTTTCCAATGAATTAATATTTTCTGTCAATATATCATTTTCTAATGATATATTTGAAATTTTGGAGTAAGAAATATCATTGATATTGAATTTTACTATAAGTGCTGCTGCTGGAGAATCAACATTCAATCTTGATTTCTCCCTTGTCCAAAATATTTCAGAAAACAGTGGTGTCTCTCTTTGATGTGAGTAATGGAAATTCCCTTTTCAATTAATTGTTGAAATGCCATTTCATCTTTCTTCCACCCCTAAATGAAACTAAAAATAAAATATATAGCTCAACAAATGATGCAAGCACATTATGAATAAATAAAATTAATAATTTAAACTAAAATTTTAATAACAAAAGTGATAAAACTTTACTAAATCTATATTTAAATTATTTTACATTGTGTTGAAAAAAGGGTTGTATATAATTGAATTAATGAAATGTGAATTGTACTTACCTGAGTATAATATTCACTGGGAAAGAAATAAAGCGACACTTGAAGTTCTCCTATTCCCTAAGTAACAACTCGGCACGGCATCTCTGAATACAGAGATTAACAGACTAGTTTAAAAATATCGAAAAGTAGGACAGGTAGGAGGACACTTTTTGAGGAAGGACAGAACCCACAAAAGGAGGACTGTCCCCCCTAAAGCAGGACGACTTACTAATATCCATCAGAACTGCTTCATGATCACTTATTCCTTCGGTTACTTGAAACCCCACAAGGTTATCATCAGGCTTTATTAGGAATACACCCAATATATTTTATCCCCTAGTGTTCTGCTCTACCACTTGTGTATATCCTCCTTCCCTTATCAGGGTATTTACAAATCTCTGTTCCCTTGTGTTATTAATCTTATTTCCTACTCAGTTTACAACTGGTAAATTTAAGTCCCCACCAATAATGACCATTCTAATGTCACCTCTGAAATCTGAGTATGAATTTAATTTCTCCCCAAGAGCCTCATCTTCATCTGCCATTCTTCCACTGCAGTAAGCAACCAACACACTGATTTTTTTCTTTTTTTATCATCCCAGAAATCTACCCCAAGTAACTCATGGTCATGATCTATGAACACCAGTGAACTGTGGTAGGTTTGTTTAACTACTGTCACATTAAATATCTTGGTTGTTATTTGAAATAAATGAATTTTGTTGACTGAATTATGATTATAATCTTGGTCAATTTATTTATTTCGTTTCTTCGCTTAAAAGTTCTCTCATATCAACAATGACCATATTTATGACAATCTTGATCCAAATATACGCAAGTTCATTTGCACTCATGATTTAATCAATTTATTTTTACACTAATATGAAGTTCGAAATTTCTCATTATACATCTTATTATTTCCAAACTCAATGTGCTGCTAGATAAATCTGTTTTTCTCGCCAGCTCTACAAACAATTCTCCAACTTCTACTTTTTCCAGAAATCATATATTTAATGTATCTGAGCAAACAATATTTATTAGACTTGCTATTCTTTTTATAAATTCTTTAAACTTTTAATTTACCAATATTACGAACCACTATGTTACAACCCCTCCCAAAATGTTCCTCTTTTATCTTTTTTTTTTTTTTTTTGTTAATTGAAAATGTACAAAAAAAAAAGGAGGAAAATTTTCATAATGTCAAATATCGTTTTTGGTATCAAGGTTTATATAAATCACTTGCTGATAAAAAAATTTCAAAATATTAACAAACTTTGATTCCCTAAACATACATAAATCTCACATTAAAAAACAAAAACAAATGAACAACACATTACTGTTGAAAATAAAGCACTTTCTCCAAAGTCCTGTCACGGACGCCATGTCACATTAAATATCTTGGTTGTTATTTGAAATAAACGAATTTTGATTATGATCTTGGTAAATTTCTTTCTTTCATTTGTTCACTTAAAAGTTCTCTCATACCAACAATCACCGTGTTTGTGGCAATCTTGATCCGAAAATACGCAGGTTTGTTTCTACTCAAGATTTAATCCATTTATATTTATGCTAATATGATGTTCGAAATTTCTCATTATACAATTCTTATTATTTCCAAACTCAATGTGCAGCTAGATCAATCTGTTTTTCTTGCCAGCTCTACCAACAATTCTCCAACTCCTAATTTTTACAGAGATCATATATTTAACGTATCTGAGCAAACAATATTTATTGTACGTGCTATTCTTTTTTATAAATCCTTTAAACTTTTAATTTACCAATATTATGAACTACTATGTTACACTAGTTTGGAAAATCCTCCACCAATTTCTCCTCTATCTCTGCAGTACACTCTGTAACCATCGGGGAAAACCTCACTGTCTAGTACTTCTTCTTTTAACCAACTCTCTACCCCAATTATTACTCGTGATTTGTTTTGTGTATCTCTATTAAGTTTGCAAATTTGTTCATTATACTTCTACAGTTCACCAGTAACACCCTTATTACTGGCTTTATATTTTCAGCACTAACCTCCTCCTTCCCAGTTTTACCCAAGTCAGTTAATGTTTCAGCAACTTCATCTATTTCTTTAACATCTGTGATTTTCCCCAGCGTGGATCTATAATCAGTACTATTTTGATTATCTATTTCTATCCCTTCACCAGCAGCCCCAGTCCTTAAACAAGGCACAGTCCTGACCCATCATCACTGGAAATGGGCTCCCTTACTGCTTTAGCTAAGAACTCAGAAAGTACCCCCCTTGCCCCTTCTGTTTAGGTGTAGGCCACGCCTAATGAAACCCCACCTACCAATAATGTTCAAAGGCACAACCCCCAAGACGGAACTAATGCCTTTCCCAAGAAGCACTTCTGTTCCCACATTTACCCACCGTACAGCATCATTGAATTGTGGCCGGTCATGACGACTTAGGACCTGCATGAATTCCACTCTGGTATGCTGTGCCTCCTTCACCACCTTCGTCAGGTCACACTCTCTATACTATAACTTGCGTTTCTATCAATACTATTCCCTGCATCTCACTCTATCACTACTCTATTGTCCATAGTGAAACTCCTAGAAATTGAACCTATAACCTCTATTACATGACCTGCACCTAACTGATCCTGCAGATGAGGGCCTACATCTCTCCCATGACTAATACCTAGCAGCAGAACCCTTTTTTCCTGTTCTTACGTGGCATGGCCTTATTCCCAAAGGCCTGCTGTATCTTATCTACTCCTACATCTATATGAGGCTTCTCTGACTCTGGCAACAGGTCAAACCTATTTTCCCCCTCAATTTATAAAGTGTTTGGCTTCTTTATCCTATTAATCATATTTCTCCTACAACCTGTTACAAGGTCCCAACCATCCTTCTCAACTTCTCCCAACCCAGTATCTCTACTTTCTTCCTGTATAGCAAGAGTCCTCTACAAGCTCAGCCCCCACAGTCTATGCCTCTGAAGGCTGAGGCTCCACAAGCCCCCACAGACTGAGCCTCCATAGGCAGAGCCACCACAGGCCAAGACTCCACAGAATGAGCCTCCACAAGATGAGCCTCAAAAACCCTGATCCTCTCATGCAACTCCCTCATCGTTTCGCCCATCTCTCTCATCCCTATGACAAAGTGAACAAAACCAGAGCCTCTTTTATTTCCCAAGTTTCCTCCTCCCTACATGCCCAATGAAACCACTTCTTACACCAACTACAACCCAACCCCTTCACAACGTACCTGTGACACGCACCACACTTTCCAGTCATGATTTTTCCCAAATACTGCTAGCACCTTCTAAACAAACCTTAAATCATAGATGTCAAACTCAATTTTGCAGAGGGCTGTATATTAAATTTAGAATGTGTAGGCGGGCCAGATTTTAAAACTTCTGTAGAGGAATCGAGTGAAGTCTAAAAGCTTTAAAAAACATGATTCTTCTTTCTGTGTCACATTGCGATCGTGGGCCATATTGATAGGGCCTGGGGGCCGGATGCGGCCCGCGGGCCGTATCGTTGACATCACTGCCTTTATTTATTTGATAGTAAATAAGAAATTAGTATTAATTATAAAATAGAGAATAGAGATTTGTTAATACCTCATTGAGAATAGTAGGCTTATACAGATTTTAGTACAATGCAGAATGGTGCACAATGTATTGAATGTTTCCTAATAAATCCTGATGGTAATTAAATGAGATCTCAGGTCACCTAAGGAATAAGTAATAATAAAGCAGTTATAATGAATATTATCAGCATCATCAAAAACATCAGTTTTCAGCTACTGGCCACGTCTGCTTTACACACAAGTTTGTGTTATGGAAATATGGGTGTTCAAATGAGGCCAAAATATATAGATAGATCTAGTTTATTTGCAGTACCTGTAGTTTACACTAAATTTGGTATGTGAAAATATTAAAGATCCAGTTATCTAATGATGATTAAAAAAAATCACAAACCTTTAATTTTGCAATATGTAGGGGAAAGTGGGTAGTGTTCAGACTTTTTTCTAACTACGAATTGTAGCTTTAATTTAAAATTAATATTTACAAATTTCAACTGTCAATCTCGAGGAATTAAGATTTCTTAATTTCAATAAACTATAACTAAAATTACTTTACTATTAACTAAAAAAAAACATTGAAAATAGTCTGAAATCCTCCAGCTATGTGGGAGACAACAGACAGGTTAGGGGGAGATTCTGGACACACAAATATAAGGTAAAAAAGTTGTGTTTGTTAATAAAAATCACAAAATAAGCACCGAAACTTAAAAATTACTTAGTAATTGCTTTATTTTACTACTAGCATTTGCCCGCTGCTTCACGCGCGCGTGCCGTGACAGGTGTAGAAATTATTTACCGATTTTATTCTCTTATCAGACATTAACGTGGAAAGGCATGAACTGTTAATGTATTCTGAATAGTTTCGTTTGTTTCGGTTAATACGTTAGGTTCGGTTTTCATACTGATGTCAGAGTTGTTTTATTCATATTTTAACGCGATGCAATTGATTCAGTAGTAGAAAAGGTTCCTGAAAAATTAACAGTAGTAATTCGTGGTTGTAATTATTGTGCGAAGTATAAACATTTATTGTTTAGGAAGGCTTTCACGGTTTAAACGACATTCTTCCTTCTGTGCGCTTTCAGAAGCTATGAATTTAACTTATAGAACCCGGTTATAGGTCAATCGCTTTTCTCGGTGCAGGTTACTTTCATTTGCTCTAGCTATTTCATCTCGTTCTCTTTGACGTTGCAGACGATGTTGTCGGTCTATTTCACTCTCATTTAGCCGATTTCGGCGACATCTTTTAGCTGCAGAAGTTGACCCCGACAGATTAGATCTCTTTCGCAAGGGAATATCATAAACTTTTATACTTATCCAACTCACAGCACTAACAATTAAAACGTTTCACAGCTGCAATTATCACTATGCGTGAACTTTGGCTGCGAGTATATAGATGAGCATAAACCATGGAGGAAGGAATTATATGGAGGAGAAGTGACGTTAAATCGGTGAAGCAAGCACTAAACTCTCCCGCATGGTGGCAGCACCGGCAGCGACCATATGGCGCTTCCCAACAATTAAGGTGTTCACATTGTGGTAGATGCAGTGATTATTTCATTTAGTATTGTGTATAAGTGTTTAAAAATGCCAGCTTGTGTTGCGTACGGTTGCACAAATAGGCCAGACAGGAAAGAACCTGGAATATCATTTCATAAGTAAGTTGAATTGTAATTATCGTTGTTGAAGTGAGCGGTAGACACCGCAAACTTTGCAGCACGTCTATAAATATTTAGTCATAGCTCTCAATGGGATGACTTTGTTCTCAAATTTTTCTTGGTGTAGTGTAGAAAATCAGCAAACTTGCTATTTTACACATAATAGACTAGCATTATTTTTTAACGAGTGTTTAAAATGAGATTTAAAGGGGCGTGTTTTACTTCGCGATTCAGTGAATTTACTATTACGATTTCTTTCGTCACGTTGCTGATTATACTGACAATGGATGATGAAATTAACTGTTATGTGAGAAGCTGTGAGTTTTATTAATTTTTTAAATAGCTATTTCAGGCCATTGACTTAGGTTATTTTTAAAGCTTGTTTCTGTTTGTAAATACGTCTATACCTATTTTTACCGATTTTGAAATCTTTCTCATCTATTTATGTCGAAACAGGTTCATGCAGAAATAAAAATGGGCTTCATGAATAAAGAAGTT
This sequence comes from Vandiemenella viatica, assembly GCA_031002005.1. Classification (NCBI taxonomy): domain Eukaryota; kingdom Metazoa; phylum Arthropoda; class Insecta; order Orthoptera; family Morabidae; genus Vandiemenella; species Vandiemenella viatica. Next base: position 271,540,980 of record CM061920.1, read on the forward strand.
ATTGGCCTTTGAACAAGATCAATTTGGGGAATGTGTTTCTAATTTAGTCTCTTTTTTTTGTACAACATTCTCCCCCGTATCTAAATCTAACTGAGAGATAATTTTTTTACAATTGTCCTAATAAGTAGGGCTGTGAAATTACACAACACATCTTGATCAAGAGAATGTTCATTAAGGTGACTGAATAAACATTTTATTTCTGGTACCAGCCTACAAAATGTCTGGGTTGCTCATCCCTAGAGTGGGTCCTCTTACTTTTTTTCTGGTCTAGGACACATTTCAGACTAACCACAAGTGGTAGTAATAAAACTTAATTATCCATTCTGTATGTCAACCATGTAATCATTGTGGCTTTGACAGAATTAATTTTTGGTCCAGCCTGCATCCAAACCTAAACCCCTCAATTTGGATGTTGTATATCCCCCAAACTAAGCAAGATATCGAAAACATTTATTCTTTATTATCGAGTTTTTTCGTCGTGTTACATAAGAATCCATCATTAAATTTGACTTTTGCGAAATTTTTCTTCTGCATTTCAACTCAAGACACCTCACTTTTGAGACAGTATATCTCGAGAACTAGGTCAAATATCGAAAAATTTTACTCTTTATTTTTTATTTGTCTCGTCTTTTTAAATAAAAATTCATCATAAAATTTGACTTTGAATAATTTTTTCTTCTGAATTTCAACCAAAACCATTTCACATTTGAGACAGAATATCTCGAAAACTAAGCAGGATATCAAAAAAAATTATTCTTCATTTTTTATTTGTCTCATCGAGTTACATAATAATCCATCACCAGATTGCGGCGTCACGTTTATCCTAGAGTCCCCTTGAGGTGTTTGTACATATTCCCCGTGTTTGTTGGGAAGCGGTCAAGCCCCCACCACTCCGGCCATGCCCCCCCCCCCACTCCTCCGCCGGCCTGCTTCACTCCCATGCGTGGTAAAGGTCTCTTGCGTCGTCTCCATATTATTCCTTCCTCCATGGCATAAACTTGGTTACAATATAGAATATCTGTGGTAGTAATAAATAATATTATTTCTGAAAGCAATATTTAACTCAGCTAAAACATAATATTTTTAAATGCTGATATGGAGGATTCCACGTTAACCGTGGTACCGAAAATTTAAATGGATATATAACAGTTGTAACGTTAAGAAAGCTGATATTATAATCATTATGTGTAATTTTTTTTGGCGATTTTATGTGTAAACTTTGCCTGGGATTATATAGCTAGGTATAAGCTTTGTTAAGGATGTATCTGTGGATATAATCAAAAATATTGTTTCCATGATACTTAACTAAAAAAAGTTTATTTTTAAATGTGGATACCGAGGATTGCAACATAACCGCGGTGCCATAAATGTATGTAAATATAGCAGTAATCTACGACTTAGTCCTCTTGGAAGTGTGCTGAAATATAAAAATTCGTTACCAATAATCACAGCATCTCAATTTTTCTGATTTATTTATTTTTTTGTTGTTTTTTATTTTTTGTTGTTTGGATATTGGTTTTATTTTATGTTGATACACCATCAATTATTCCTGCTTTAAAATAGAAATTTACGTGAATTGGAGCTACTCTTGATTTCAAATCGTCATATCATTACTGTCATTATTTCAGTCAGATATAATTAATCAAAAAATGTCGAGATGTGATCATGGTACAGTTTATGTAATAACGTGCATGTAACTGAAACAATTATTTCTGAGTGGCAACATTATAGCAAGTTGTGAATCGCTTGAAATGCAACCTGACAGCTGATATGATGCTTTGTTATAGGCCTAAGAGACGATGCCTGCAGCTTTATAATCTACGCGGTGTAGCATTAGGATATGAAACATTTTTAATTTAAGTTTCTTTCAATATAGCCGTATTTTCTATGTAATTATTTCAGTCGCATGCAAGTACCTGGCGAAACAACAGCCTGGACCAGATGACAATTGACTCGTTTTGTTTAGCATCAGGCATAACGGGTTTAGTTTTAAAATTTACGCGGTGTAGAATAGAATTTTAGGATGCCTAGTTATATTTGAAATAAAAATTCGTTACCAATAATCACAGCATCTCAATTTTTTCTGATTTATTTATTTTTTGCTGTTTGGATATTGGTTTTTATTTTATGTTGATACACCATCAATTATTCCTGCTTTAAAATAGAAATTTACGTGAATTGGAGTTAATCTTGGTTTCAAATCGTCGTATCATTATTGTCATTATTTCAGTCAGATATAATTAATTCAAAAATGTCAAAATGGATCACGGTACAGTATATGTACTAATGTGCATGTAATTCAAGAAATTATTTCTGAGTGGCAAAATTATCGCAAGTTGTAAATCGATTGAAATGCAACCTGGACAGTGATGACAGCTGATATGCTTTGTTATAGGCCAAAGGGACGATGCTTTTAGCTTTATAATTTACGCGGTGTAGCATTAGGATATGAAATTTTTTTTATTTGAGTTTCTTTCAATACATCCGTATTTTCTATGTAATTATTTGAGTCGCATGTACCTGAATTTTCGGATGCCTAGTCATATTTGCACGTTATAGCCACGAGACATATTAATCGAATAAAGTACTTCCAAATATGTGCAATTCCGCACAAGTCATTATGAAAGAAGGATGTTTTATTACTTGCTGATATTTATAATAGCTGTTTTTCAGACATCGCTCTTCGAGAAAAAACTGAATTTCGTATTAATTGGCTTATTGTGGCTGTATTGTACAGCGTTCAGGTAGCAATTTTGTTCCAGAGACAAACTGTATAACAGTCTACCAGAGACAATACATGTCTTCAATATTAGTAATATAACTTTTTCGTAATTCAACAGACCTGTTACGATTCAAGTAAATGCTGATTATACTTGATTCACGTATTCTTTTTATTTTGAAGTACTGCGGTCCAGAAAAATGAATCGCAGAAGTAAAAAAAAAAAAAAAAAAAAAAAAGGGAAATCCTAAATTTTGTCAGGTCTCTTTATGAAAGGAGTGACCGTCTGAATGTGTATAATTATCTGTGATCTACAGTTTCACATTTCTGAAGTTTTTTACTGACTTGCTTCTTCCTATGGTGCATATTAGTCGTTAGCTACTTCTGCAGATGTTGATCAGCAACATTAGCTTTAAAAATTTGGAAACACCATGCAAATTGATGCGGTAGTTTTTGCGTTATTAGAGATCAAGCCTCACTACAAACGCAGCTTGCTTACAGATTTATAATAGTATAGATATGAAGAAAAATCTGGACCATATTAAGATATATAATAATTTTTAACCTTTTATAAGTACAATACAATAAATTCATTTTCCATTGACCCCAATATAAGATACTGACTCTGTGAGATGTGGAAAGTTACCAGTTTACAGTTAAACAATTGGATAACAAAATAATACATTCACCAGAAGATGTACAGTCATAGCATACAGGGTACATAAATTATGTCAAATATATTTACACAAATTACTGGCAGTTTTTTCTAGATACCTTAGAAATAAGTTCTTCGACAGAGTAAAAGGAGTTGTCAAATAAAAATTCTTTCAATTTTTCCTGAATTTAATCTTATCAACTGCTAGACATTTAATGTGTGTTGGGAGCTTATTGAAGATATGTACCCCTGAATTTCAGACCCCTTTTTGAACAAATGACAATGACTTGTAATCCTTGTGAAGATCATTTTTACCTCTAGTGCCATAATTGTGTATTTTACTATTTGTTTCAAACAAAGTATAATTTATATAATTACGAAGTCTTTCTCGGCGTTGACAATACAAGTAATGCTCTCGGGTGACTAGCCGAGTTATAGAAGTGTTATAATAGTCACACAATATTTCGGCACTCTGAATCGTTGGCGCCATCTTCCGGTGAAGTGAGGTCAGGAACATGCGAAGCTGCTGAGCTGGACCAGATTCCCGCTGCTAACCTCTGATTGGTCGGCTGTGGAACCAGTCGTAGCAGGGGTCAAATCTCGATGCGGCTTGAATCGATGCCAAGGTGGAGTTACGGCTAGATTTGATGTCCTTTTTCACATGACATATAGCGGATGGGCTTAAAATCACCGCTCCTTCGAAGAAGATATCCGAAAACAAAGCCTTCACGATAGCCGGGGTCCTGCCTCGTAGTAACTCATCGCTTATGTTACTACCGAACTTTCTGTTGATCTGGACGCGCCGTGTAATGCGTCTCGGTTGCGCTGTCGACGTATAGTATTGATGATTGGCGTCCAGGCTTCACTCAGCTGGTACCCGCTGTCGCGGTTGACGAGGTTAGACGCGAGACGAATTTCTACTGCTTCTGTAAGGATGCTATTCCAGAAGCTACCAGTATGCGCCAGTACTCTGGTATTTTCGAAATCAAAACCATGGCCATGTTCTAGACTGTGTTCCGCCACCGCAGACTTTTCTTTCTGCCCCAGACGAACGTGTCGTGCATGTTCTAGGCAACGTTGGTGAACACACCGCACCGTCTGGCCAATGTAGCTCTTTCCACACTCGCAACTAATGCTATATACACCAGGTGTCCGCAAAACAAGGTCATCCTTTGGGGAGCGCAAGATGTTCTTCACCTTCGGTGGTGGCAGGAAAATGGTCTTGATTCCACTTTTTGCTAGAATCCGTCCTATCTTGGACGTTGTGGCGCCAGAGTACGGCAAGAAGGCGAGACGATCAGGTGGCTCACTTCACCGGAAGATGGCGCCAACGATTCAGAGTGCCGAAATATTGTGTGACTATTATAACACTTCTATAACTCGGCTAGTCACCCGAGAGCATTACTTGTATTGTCAACGCCGAGAAAGACTTCGTAATTATATATTTTACCTCTACGGGGAGGATATTTATTGTAAAGTCAATACCTTTGTGGTCTGGCAACACGGCAGAGACAACCTTGAAGCCTTTCTCCATCATCTTAACAGCAGAAACGAAAACATCAAGTTTACGATGGAGGTGGAAGAAGAAGGCCGGCTGCCTTTCTTAGACATTCTAATAGAAAGGAAACCTGACGGGTCTCTGGGACATTCTGTGTACAGAAAACCTACGCACACAGACCTATACCTGAACGCGCGTAGCCATCACCATCCGGCACAGCGCAAGACGGTACTCAGCACGCTTGTACATAGGGCGCGAGCGATATGCGATTCGGACAGTCTACCCGATGAATTGAGTCATCTGCGTCAGACCTTTCGACGCAACGGGTACACTGATTATCAGATAAGACAGGCATTCCGAGAGCCGACACGTAGTATCAACAACACCAAGAAAGAGCCACCTGATCGTCTCGCCTTCTTGCCGTACTCTGGCGCCACAACGTCCAAGATAGGACGGATTCTAGCAAAAAGTGGAATCAAGACCATTTTCCTGCCACCACCGAAGGTGAAGAACATCTTGCGCTCCCCAAAGGATGACCTTGTTTTGCGGACACCTGGGGTATATAGCATTAGTTGCGAGTGTGGAAAGAGCTACATTGGCCAGACGGTGCGGTGTGTTCACCAACGTTGCCTAGAACATGCACGACACGTTCGTCTGGGGCAGAAAGAAAAGTCTGCGGTGGCGGAACACAGTCTAGAACATGGCCATGGTTTTGATTTCGAAAATACCAGAGTACTGGCGCATACTGGTAGCTTCTGGAATAGCATCCTTACAGAAGCAGTAGAAATTCGTCTCGCGTCTAACCTCGTCAACCGCGACAGCGGGTACCAGCTGAGTGAAGCCTGGACGCCAATCATCAATACTATACGTCGACAGCGCAACCGAGACGCATTACACGGCGCGTCCAGATCAACAGAAAGTTCGGTAGTAACATAAGCGATGAGTTACTACGAGGCAGGACCCCGGCTATCGTGAAGGCTTTGTTTTCGGATATCTTCTTCGAAGGAGCGGTGATTTTAAGCCCATCCGCTATATGTCATGTGAAAAAGGACATCAAATCTAGCCGTAACTCCACCTTGGCATCGATTCAAGCCGCATCGAGATTTGACCCCTGCTACGACTGGTTCCACAGCCGACCAATCAGAGGTTAGCAGCGGGAATCTGGTCCAGCTCAGCAGCTTCGCATGTTCCTGACCTCACTTCACCGGAAGATGGCGCCAACGATTCAGAGTGCCGAAATATTGTGTGACTATTATAACACTTCTATAACTCGGCTAGTCACCCGAGAGCATTACTTGTAAAGTATAATTTGTGACTACATAGGACATTAATGTATATATATACTCAGCCACCAATGTTAAAATCCCTAACACCTACAACAGCTCTCTACATGGAGTTCTATTGCTAACCCCAAACGATTCTTATTACTTGATTTTAGGCTTTGAACACTTCATCTTTATGAGTAGAACTGCCCCAGAATATTATTCCATATTACTTTAAGGAGTAAAAATAAGCTAAATAAACTAGTTTCGTCATACAGATATCACCTATAGCTGAAATTGTTTAAATTGCAAATGTGGCTGCACGCAATCGCTTTAGTAACCGAGAAACATGTAGCTTCCAATTTAAAATACGATCAACATGCAAACTTATAAATTTCATGCCCTCTACCCCTTGAATGTACTGGCCTGCAAATATTATGTCATCTGCTGTTATTCTGTGTAATGTACTGAATTGCATAGGGTACCGTATATTGAGTTTTATCAAAGTTTATGGTAAACCATTTATTAATAAGATCAAAGACATAATTTTAAATAGGTTCTGTAGATATACCTGGAGTGTTAATTCCTATGTTTATGTCATCTGCAAGTTATACAAATTTTGAGTTTTTAGATGCAACACAGGGTAGGTCATTTGTATATATTAAATCAACAGTGATTCCAATATAGGTATGCCACATCAGATAAATTCCCAATCAGAAAAGGTTGAACTACTTAAGGTAGCCTTCAAATACTAGTGACACTTTCTGTTTTCTATTCAGAAGGTAAGAACTAATCCTTTTATTGACAATTCCATCTAAACCACAATACTTTAATTTTTGTATCAGAATTGTTTCGGAATTTTATGATCTATTGTACTTGTGCCTTAGATAAGTCACAAAAATTCCCCACAGGAATTAATTTATCATTTGTTCCTTCCAAAATATTGTTAGTGAATGCAAATATAGCTATTTCCATTGAAAGGCCCTTTTGAAAAACAAATTGTGATTTAGTTAAATTATTATTATTTTTTAAGGTGTTCATAAACTCTACAACAGTGACCATTTGAGCAGAGGAAAGTTTGAGCATCACATCTTCCGATGGCACAAAGTACTATGTCTCTTCATCAGACAAAGTATTAAATTTGTATGATAAGTTCTTTCTTTTTAGTAAGCTTACTATGTAAGCCCCGTATATTCTTCGTCAATTCTTGCTACATATCATCGACCACCAGATATTCTCTTCCCATGAACGTTAACAGCTGCATAGGCACCAAAAGGAACACTAGTATTATCATGATCAAAAGAAATGGCTTCCTCTCATTCCCATCCAGATGAGTGTCCAATATTTGAAAGAACACTATCTGCTTCACTTTCTGAAGAAGACTTTCTTTGTTTTCTTTGCATCTTCGTGACAATGATTGCTGGATATTAAGGGATGAGGTATAGCAGCGTCGTGTGTTTTGGTGGGTCACGGAAAAATTGAGGTTTTTGCCACCAAAATATATCTTAATCTTTTTGAAAAACTAAATACAGAAATAAACTTTGTGTAGAAAGTGACTTAAGGTTAAAATTAACCAGTGTTAGCACTGATATCGATGCCCTCATCAGTAAACACCAGTGCCAGAAATCACACTGATTGTAAAGTTGTGTTTTTATAATAATTAAACGTATTATTCATTATCTTTGTAAACAAAAACGGGAGGCGTCTTCAAAAAGCATCGCCTCATCGAGTTGACGGCTGAAATTCCAGGATTAGTTAAACTCGATTTGCAAATTAAAATGACCCTGATGTGCCAAGTCATATCTTGATGGGAAACATCTACAAAACTCATTTTAGTGGGTGACTGGTAATTTTACCATTCTGTTTTCGTACTCCCAGTCTTCCATTTTTTCATACATTTGGGTGAAATAAAACACAATGATAAAGCTATCAATCAACCACTAAAATCAGGTCTGCAGGTGGTTTCCAACAAAAAGCGATTGGCACATCAGTTGTATTTTAATATGCTGATCGCGTTACTTCTAATCGTAAAATTTCAGCAGTCGATGGTCTGTGCAGCTGCCTCCCGGTCTATAATATGTTTATTGTTTTATGTATTATCAATCTTTGTTTTTGTTGATTGTATATCCTTTGTTTGAAAATTTGCCTTTTCGTAGAATCAGAGGCGGCCTTTGGGGCTGGCGAACAGGGCAATCGCCCAGGGCCTCGCTCTTGGAGGGGCCTCGCGCAGCTACTGGAGTTGATTAAAGTTTACGTTTACAAAAATTATTTTATCTTCAGCTATTAGTGGTAACAATAAAGTAAAGTTGGTTAATTGATGGTAAAGTATATATTAATTACTAACTAACCAAAATTTCTCAATTAGATTAATTGAATGTCACATTCCTATAATAGCAGGAGAAACATCTGATTTTGATGGACAAGAACTGTATGGATAAAACGAATGCGGTATATCGGCGATGAGATAAATAACAGAAAAAAAACTGAGTTACTGAAGTGTACCCCACTATTGAAGTAGTCTTGAGAATTGCCGCCACTAGTAATACAGTTGCGTCCGCAGAAAGAAGTTTTACATGGTTAAAAAATATCAAAACATATTTGAGGAATTCGATGACACAACATTGGTTTTCAGCCCTTTCTATTCTTTGAATTGAAAATGAAATTGCTCATTCGTTAGATTCTTGTGCTTTTATTAAATATTTTAGTCTCAGGAAAAGGCGCAAACATCATTTTTAAATCCCCGCGTATCTTCACACACCTTAATGCACTTCAGTTTATCCTTAATTATTTTTCCTCTTTATGTTTGTTAACTTTTAATAGCTCTTCTAACATAATATTTTAAAACACAAAGTTTATTTTTATGATGTTTGCATTTTTCGTTGATACCTACGATTAATATATTTTGTACAATGGACAAGGGCATCGCAAAGATCTGCCGCCCGGGGCCTCGCAATGGCTGAGGCCGACGCTGCGTAGAATAAGATAGTCGATAGCGTATCTAGTACGTCACACAACAGTTCCCATTCTGATAATAGATAAGACTCTCATATTAGGTAGGTCGCAAAAAAAAAAAATTACTTAAAAGTGGGTCATGTACCAATAAAGGTTGGGAACCGCTGAGCTATAGCATCTTTTCTCGATGAAGTTTCAAACAGTTTTTTAATAGGCCTACCTTCTGATCTTGAAATCTTTTTCAACTGTTCTTTTGTGGCAGCAATTTCATTTTTTATTTTTTCCAGAGTGCTTATGGCAATTGTGCAATGTCCTCTCTTACATCCTCAGTTTGTGGCTTTTCTTTCTTTAGCCTTTGAAAAAGGTTTACTATTTTCCAGTGCTATAACGCTAATTGAGGGAGACACAATGCTGGTCAAGTTGGGGGAGTTGTGTAAGGGTCTGGACATAGAGGGTTTGCAAAGTCCAACTTTTCATTTGTGTGCCAATCATCCTTCAACCAACCATCAGATGGATTTGTTTCTATTGGTAGAACATAGGCCCTCAGGAAGTCTTTCTCACTGAAGATTCCTTGGTTGAATGGGTTCAAGTCTCTTCTTGATGTTTGATGGAGTAGCAGATTTGTTCCAGGCTAAATAGCATATGGCTGGCAAATCATAAATGCTTAGGGGTTGCCCAGGATTATTTGTCGTCCATGAGTCACATCCTTCACTCACAAATGCCTTGAAGGACCTATAAACCCAAATATCTAGAGGTTACAATTTATTTGTGGTATGAGGATGAAAAGTAAGGACAACAATTTCATTTCTTTTACAACAATCAAGAGCTTCAATAGATGGGTGGATTCCATGATTGCCCATTAATAACAATATCCTCTTATTACAATATTTTACCAATTGCTCTAACATTTTTATAAAGTTTTTACGACAGATTGGCCAAACCTAATGGTTCACTATCGGGCCCACCTTGCATCATATACGTTTGATCAAATCACTTGTGTGGAAAAATTAATACTAAAGAGAGCAATAACTATTCCAACATGAGTTATGAGTTCTCCACCTTCTTGTGATACCTTTTGACTGACTTGGCATTGGCCTTACTGTGAAATAACTTCAGGCACTTGAGGAACGATCACAACTCCAGTTTCATTAGATCATAAATTTCTTGAGGTTCAAATGCTTGATGTATCAAGACCTCTTCCAACTTGTCCTGAAAAAGTTTTATGTTATTTGCATTAAAGCTAGTGATTCTTGCAAAAGTCGTTGGTTTGTGTGTCCTGATGGAAAGTGAAGGATACCAATGGATAAAATCCATAAACCAATCCCGAGATGCGGATTGACTTGAATTCCAATTTTCGGGTCCAGGCAGGTTATTTTCTACCGCAAATTCATATGCCAGGTGTTTTAAAGCACAGACCGGTGGTAGACCATAAAACATTTTGCTATTTTTAAAAAGATAATATGACAATTCTTCCTCCATGCAAGGTGTCAAAATTTGACTTTTTTAAAAGTCTGAGGCATATTTAATATTTTATAGATTCATCTTTATTCTTTTTATGTATTCAATAGTGTTGATTTCATAAGCTGGTATTTATCAGCAGTTTTTCAAATTGATGCTACCCTTTCTAGGACTTTGTTAACTGCCTTTTCCCTTGTGGTTGCACAAAAGGTCCTATCCATCCTGTTTCTGTAAAACCTCGGCATTTTACAACATAAAAAAATACATTCTCTAAAACCAAACTTATATAACATAAATGAGGAAAGATTAGATAAAAAGAAAAAGGTACAGAAATAATGGAGAGACAGGACAAACTGTCCAATCTCTCCCATACAGCCGTTATAACAAAAACGTACATTTTAATGTGGCTAACATGAACAATAGTGGAATCAATTCTGTTTTATTATGTTCGTTACTTACCTTAGTTTCCACTAAAAATATTTGCTTTTTGCTAACTGAATAATGCCCAAGTCCACACCTTCCGAATGGTGTGCTCAAACTTACATCGGAATACGCAAAATCAGAAAAACGGCAGAGATAACAATATAGATTGTTACAGCTTAACTGTTGGTGTCAGCCATTAAAAAGCAACCGATGACTCACCAAATCAAGCAGCAGTACTGCCAACTATCCTTCTCCTTAAACGAAATCTAGCAACGTCCACAGTCTCCCATTGTCCAAATCCTCCCCGCTCTATAATTGTTGAGTTGGTCAAAACATGTTAACTGATATCAATATATGTATGTTTTATCTTTGAGTGATCTGAGATCCTTGAACAGTGGCGGATCGAGGGGGGGGGCTAGGGGGCTGAAGCCCCCCCCCCAAAAATCACCAAGTTCAACCACGACGACATGGATTTTGGGGAGCTTTTTTTTGTTGCTCTATTGTTTTTATAAGGGCGGCATTCTGGAAAAATGTGATTTCTCACCTTGCCCGAGTCAAGCCCCCCCCCCCAAACCAAAATCCTGGATCCGCCACTGTCTTTGTACTTACAGGTTTTACCAGTTAGTAGTTTCCTGTTGGCCCGTCTGTATGAATATATGTGTGCTAACGTATAAAGTGTATCAGTGTGTTCAAGTATAATAAACTTTGTGAAACGAACACGGCTTTATTTCCAGTAACAATGGAAACACAACAGGTTATGGACCCAGGTACCCAGTGCAGCAATCGCTGAATAAAACCCACGTGTCGCTGAAGTCCCTTGTGTGTTGTTGTTCACAGTGAAGAAATGATAAATATGGCGACGAATTATCTAGTAAATGTGCCGAAGCTGAAAGGTCACGAGAACTACGGAGATTGGGCGTTCGCTATCGAAAATGTGCTTATTCTCGAAGGATTAGCGAAATGTATTTCAGAAGTAGTTACAGCGGAAGATTCTAAGGCCAAAGCGAAGATAATTCTAACGATTGATCCATCTTTGTATGTACATGTAAAAGAACCGAAAACAACAGTGGACTTGTGGCAGAAGCTGAAGTCAATGTTCGACGATTCTGGTTTTGCAAGAAGAATTAATTTATTGAGAAAACTGATATCAATAAGTCTAGAAAATTGTGATTCGATGACAAGCTATGTGAACCAGGTAGTAGATAATGGTCAGAAATTACGTGGAACTGGTTTTGGTATTAGTGATGAATGGATTGGTTCCTTATTGTTAGCAGGATTGCCGGAAAAATATTCTCCTATGATAATGGCAATTGAGCATTCAGGAATTCAAATCACAACGGACGGAATAAAAAGTAAGCTTCTAGATATGGAAGATGATGATACTAGTGCCAGTAGTGCTTTTAAGGTCAAAGGTTGGCAAGGTAAGCCGAAATGTAGTGGGAAATCAAAATAAGAAGGACGTTGTCTGCTATAATTGTAAGAAACCAGGACATTTTAAAAGAGAGTGTCCTAACAGTGACAATGATACAAGACAAAGAAAAACTTCAAACGTTTTCAGTGCAGTTTTTATAAGTAGCTCTTTTAACAGAAGTGACTAGTATGTTGATTCAGGGGCTAGGTGTGCATATCACAGCAAATGAAGACTGGATAAGAAACAAAGTAAATGATGTTAAAGTGCATAAATTAATGGCTGTGAATCATACAGAAATTCCAGTGTTGTGCTCTGGAGAAGTTAATTTAACAACTGTAGTTGGAAAGGACGCTTTTGAAATTACTGTGAAAAATGTTGTGTGTGCTCCAGAACTAACTACAAATTTGCTCTCTGTGAGTAAGTTGATTGAACATGGAAATTCTGTCGACTTTAATAGGATCACTGAAATATGTATAACAGGCATAATGGACTAGTTGCAACTGCAGATCTTACTGATGGTGTGTACAAGCTAAATATCTACAGAAATCAGTTTTTGGGAATGATTATCGCATATGATTGGCATATAAGATTAGGTCACCTAAATGCAAAGGACCTTATTAAAATGAAAGATGGTGCAGTAGAGGGAATGGTGTGTGAAGACATTAATATTAACATTAGCAAGCAAAACTGTGAAGGCAAGCAAACAAGACAGCCTTTTCCATGTGGAGGCACTAGAACTTCTAAACCACTGGAAATAATTCATGCAGACCTGTGTGGACCAATGGAAGATATGTCACTAGGAGGTGCAAAGTATTTTCTCATTTTAGAAGATGATTACACCCGAATGGGATTTGTGTATTTTCTGAAGATAAAAGATGAGACTGCAGAAAAATTCCAAGAATTTCAGAAAATGGTGGAGATTCAACAAGAATGAAAAATCAAAATAGTAAGAACAGATAACGGGAAAGAATTCTGTTGTGTGAATTTCAACAGTTTGTTGAAGAAACATGGTATTATACATCAGTTACCCAACAGCTATACACCAGAACAAAACGGTATGGCAGAAAGGTTAAATAGAACTGTTGTAGAGAAGGCAAGATGTTTACTATTTGATGGTAAACTTGACAAGAGAATTTGGGCTGAAGCTGTTAATAGTGCAGTATATTTGAGAAATATGTCAGTGACTTCAAGTTTAGGGAATAAAACGCCCTATGAGCTATGGACTAGCAAGAAACCCAACATTAGTTATCTTAGAATAATTGGAAGCAAGGTCATGGTACATATTCCCAAAGTTATGAGAAAGAAATGGGATAAAAAGGCAAAAGAAATGATCTTAGTGGGCTACAGCAACACTATAAAAGGCTACAGACTCTATGATCCTGAAACGAATGATGTAGTGATAAGCCGAGATATGACAATAATGGAAAATATTAATGATTCAGAAACTGAAATAAAGAATCATGAAGAAATCATCACTTCAGTGGGGGATTATGAAGAAAACAATAAGTCTGATACTGCATTAAGAGAGGACTTACATGATGTCTCAAAAGAAATAGTTACATCAGAGAAAGAAACTGATGATGAAAAATGTGGTACGCAAGAAGATGTAGTAAAGAAAATTAGAAGATCACAAAGGCGGCCCAAACCAAATAGGAGATTTGATGATTATGATACTTGTTTTTTGGCTGGAACTTTGGATCAACTTGAGGACCCGACAACCGTGCAGGAGGCCCTTGGTAGACCTGATGCAGAACAATGGAAACAAGCCATGGAAGAAGAGATACAAGCTTTTGAAGACAACGATGCTTGGAAAGTGGTAAATCTTCCAGAAGGTGCAAGTGCTGTGCAGTGAAAGTGGGTGTTCAAGAAAAAAGTCAACAGTGAAGGTAAAGTGAAACATCGTGCCAGGTTAGTAGCAAGAGGATTCACTCAGAAACCTGGAGTTGATTATGGTGAAACCTTTTCTCCTGTGGTAAGACATTCAACACTTAGATTTTTAATGGCTTTGTCTGTTGAACTAGATTTGTACATTTCCCATCTTGATGTTAAGACTGCTTTTTTAAATTGTATTCTTAAAGAGGATATTTTCCTGCAACAACCTGAAGGTTTAAATCTTTGTAGTGATAAAAGAAAAGTTTGAAAGTTAAAAAAGGCTATGTACGGTTTAAAGCAATCATTCAGAATGTGGAATCAAAGGGCAAATGATGTTTTAAGCTGTATAGGTTACAAAAAATCTGATTTGGAACCTTGTTTGTTCACAAAACATAAAGATGAAGGCTTAGTTACTATGGTAGTATTGCATGTTGATGATTTTTTTGATTTATTCCAATGACTCAAGTGAGACTGAATTTTTTTAAAAAAAGGTTGAGTTCAGAGTTTGAAGTGAAGGATTTAGGAATGGCTAAAAATTGTAAAACCTCTCTATTTACACTTTGCTGATATGCCTTCAGAAATCATGACTAAAGGATTGGAAAAAGAGAAACATTATGACTTACTGAGATGTCTATGTTTAGGTATTATTTAAGGAAACCATTCAAATGTTTTGAAGTGGGGGTGCTGAGTTGGTCAAAACATGTTAAATGATATCGATGTATGTATGTAATTAAACTAAGGAAAAAGGAAACTGCTTTAGGCAATATAATTGTAAGGACAGGGAAAATGACTCATCACTCACCAAAGTTGACGGCAGCGACGAGAGGAGAACATATATAAACACACAAATAAACTCAATATTTCGGTTAAACCTTAATCATGATGTAGAAAATGAGTCATGAGGCTCGGGAGGTGTGCACACGCCGAGGGTTGCACACCTCCCGAGCCTCATGACTCATTTTCTACATCATGATTAAGGTTTAACCGAAATATTGAATTTATTTGTGTGTTTATATATGTTCTCCTCTCGTCGCTGCCGTCAACTTTGGTGAGTGATGAGTCATTTTCCCTGTCCTTACAATTACGATGTTATCTTTGAGTGTTCTGAGATCTTTGAACCTACATGTTGTACTAGTTAGTAGCTTCCTGCTGGCCCGTCGGCCGTCTGTATGAATCATGGAGGATATATTCCTTCCTCCATGGTATGAATGTATGTGTGCTAACGTATAAAGTGTATCAGTGTGTTCAAGTATAATAAACTTGGCAATGTTGCATTATAGGTCCATCTAATCTCAGGGCGGCGGTCACAAATCTCAGGGCGGCGGTGAAACATGTGTTTAACATTACCACCAAGAGATAGCGCCACGTGCAAACACGTACAGTCCACAGAAAAGAAACATAGACCTCTCATAATAGTCTTAATACCCCAAATAACTACATACCGGGCTATTTTAGCGTAAAACATTAATGGACCTATGGTGCAACCGACCCGTGTAGGCAATATTGGCGAGTACAGAGCACGAAAATCTTAGGTAACCGGTCTGTTAAATCTTAAGGTGAAAGATGTAATTCTCACGAGTATTTTATAATTGTATTACTCCACGCACACACGCAAAATAAACGGTATTCCATTTTTTAATCGACATTTCTGTCTGTCAGCTTTAAAAATAGCAAATATTTTGCAAACTGCGGAATATTGACTTTTGGAGAGATATTCCGGTTAGTGACCCCTTTGTATATGTATCAAAACAATAAAAAAAAATAATGCTTGAAAGTAAAAGCCTTTGATAACCACTATCTTCAGTTTGCCACTTCAGGCACGTGGACAAATCCATGAAGATGTGAAATTCGATTTGCTGATTTCACTACAAATATTTTCTGACATTATTCCTGAAGCATATTGGACTATCTAAGATATTAAATTAAGGAATTTAATTCGGTTTTTGACCTTATTTCTTATGTCGGGTTTTCGAATGGCAATTAAAAACATACAAATTCAGTTTTTAAATGTAATTTCACTAACATATCTGTAATGTCCGTACACAATAGTCACTTATTAGTAAAAATGCAGTAGAACTTCAATTATCCGAATCAAGAGAGACTTAACCCCATTGGGATAGTCAAAAATTGAGATGGTTGGATTTTTACCGAAGGAAGGGTCTATTTTAATTAATTGCTGTATGTGTGTTGAAAATGAGAGAAAAAACTGTTTTAAAAGAAATGCTTTTAAGTAGTTAAGCACTGACTCGAAGTTTAAAAGTGTAGGTTTACTCCTTTTTATGTCTGATATTGTTGATTGTCCAACACCGTACACCTCAGCCAGCTGTTTATCGGCAACTCCTTTATCTAATTGTTCTACAATTTTTATTTTATTCGCTAACGATAACACAATACGTTTTCTTTTCGAAGCCATGGTGAAGGGCAAAACGCACTCACAAACAAAACAACAACGCACCGACGTGAAAGAGTAATTTCACAATAGCAGGTCATCGACACATTGAGTAACTACTCACACGGCCCGGCAGGCTACCTGGCGAAAGACGTTGGCGACAGCTGTCATTAATGTTTTACGCTGAAATACGCCCAAATTACTCGGTTTATCGGTGCTGTATGGTTCTCATAGTTAGGTGTGTGATATTAGGTTTATTGCAAGTCTGGAATTGTCGGAATGGAGTTATTTTTAAAGCTGACAGACAGCAAATGTCGATTAAAAAATGGAATACCGTTTATTTTGCGTGTGTGCATGGAGTAATACAATTAAAAAACACTCGTGAGAATTACATCTTTCACCTTAAGATTTAACAGACCGGTTACCTAAGATTTTCGTGCTCTGCACTCGCCAACATTGCCAATTTTTATTTGAGATTTCACAGATTTTGCTTTATTTCATCTCTATATATTCCTTCCTCCATGTTCCTATCTTGCGCTAACCTCTTCATCTCAACATACCACTTACCACCTATGTCCTCAATTATCCGCATCATATATTCCAAACTCTGCCTTCCTCTTCAGTTCTTACCTTTGACTGTTACCCCCCCCCCCCCCCACTAACAAACTAAGCAATCCTGCATGTCTCAAAATATGACCTGCCATCCTGTCTCTTCTTACTGTAAGCGTCTTAAGGTAGCCACACACGTGGAGGCCGGGCCGCAGGGGAAACGGACCGCAGGGATTTCATCGAAGTGGCGCTGCACACACACGGGGGGTTAAAATCCTCAAGGGTTTCTCAGTCTCAGAGTTGGCTTCACGATGGCAGCATCCGATGATGTTCACGCATTGGCTGCTGTTACGATTTTCTTTATTGAATCTGTCACAGTGCTTGCTACCTCTCTCGAAGCTGCCTAGTAAAACTTGAAGCAGCCTTTTTCTGTAGTTCCATATGTTCATAAAAGCTTGCTATCATATTTCAAAAATTTGCCTCGGTTAACCAGGTGGCTCGAATAATCGGAACTCGGATAGCCGGACTTTTACTGTAATTGATTTATTCCCATTCGTAAATACATCAACAACATAAAATTAAGTTTAAATGACATAAAAAGTAAATTAAAATAATATTAGTTTAAAATCATGTTGTAATTAATATAGTTGATCATGTGATGTAAACTCAAATTCAAATCACATAATATCATTTGCATTATAATTTGATAGAACAATTGCTGCTGTGTCGTTGTTTTGAGGTAATTTATCAAAATCTGCTGGTGGTTTATAATGATCCTGCTGGTGTTGCTTGAAAAGGTTGTGGGCTGAGACTATTCGATGAGGTTTCTGGATAAAAAAATATCCAGAACTGCTGCCTGCAGAATAGTACAGGCCAGAAGTAGGTAACCATTGCTCACTGTAAGACATTCCTAAACAGCCCATTTCGATTTGAAACAGGGTGTCATTAATTATTTTTTTCTGCTATTAGCATTTGATTGGTCGGAAGGCAACGTAGTTTTATGGCAACGGTTTTGCTAACAACGTCAAAGTGATCTTCTTGCAGCACGTTTTTTTTAATGTTCTTCAGCAAATCACTTCGCAAAGATTCATTTCCTGATGGTTTAATGTTGCTGTTTTTTTTTTAATATTGATTCTTTTTATTTTTTTTGCATTTGGTTCATTCTCCTTCAATATTTATGCCAGCTTGGCGTAGGTAGCTTCTCGTTTGTTTGTGTCGTTGTATTCCTGGTACTTCAATTCCTATAGACAGGGCTCACTATCATACATATTTATAAACACGGAACATCACGAAACGGAACATTAGAAACAAAACAGAGAAACAAAATCGCAACACACGCAGGCACTCGCAAGAAATCGTCGAAGGCCGACTGACCGCAGGAGACACACGCTGAGATTCCCACCCTCCCTCCCGGCCTTCCAGGAAGTAAGAATTGTTTTTCGGTGGGGATTTGGCCGCAGTGGGTGCGGCCACGGCCTCAAGCAAGTGCCCACACACGTGCGGGATCCCGCAAGGCCGTGACCATTGCGTCAAAATCCCTTGGGTTTCCCGCACGTGTGTGGCGGCCTTTACTCAAACTACTTTTCTCACCCATCATTTCCAAAACTTGTTCATTTCGTACTTTACCATCTAATTGTTAGCATCCTTCTATGGCACATTTCAAATGCTTCAAATTTTTCTTCTTTCTTGTATTCCTAAAGTTTATGTTTCGCTACCATAAAGTGCTGTGCTCCACACATATAGCTTTAAAAACTTCTTTCTAAGTACTAGATCAGTAGCTGAAACTAAGATTCCTATTTTTCATGAAGGCTCGTTTTGCTATTGCTATTCTGTTTTTAACATCATTCCTGCTTCGGCTTTTAGTTGTAATTTTACTACCCAAATAAAACACTGCTTTTTTCATCAAGGCTCTTTTTGATAATGCTATTCTGTTTTTATTATCAATCACACTTCGGCCTTCAGTTGTAATTTTACTTCCCAAACCGCAGAATTCACTTAATTCTTCAATAGGGTCCAATCGCATTTTTATATTTAACATACTATTATTGGTATCATTTCTGCTACATTTAATCGCTTTTGTCTTACTTTGATTTACATTTAGTCCAAACTCTTCCTTTAGTATTTTGTTCATGTCATTCAGTAACTTCTCAATATCCTCAACCTGTCTTGTTATTAAGACAATGTCATCAACAAATCACAGCGTACTGATTTTTCTCCATGAACACCTTTGCCACATACAAATTTCTCTTTCACTTCTTTTATTGGTTCCTCTATATACAAGTTGAATATTAATAGGGATAGACAACAACCTTGTTTCAAAACATTTTTGACTGATTTTTTTTTTAACTACTTAACGTTTCTTAACAGCGATGTCTTTAGAGACGGTAAAGGATGGGGGACAAGGAATTGGAAGGAATTCGGCGATGGTCTTTTGAAGGAAGCATCCCGGCATTGGCCTAGAGTGATTTGGGAAACCATGGAAAACCCAAATCTGGATGCCCGGATGGGGAATCGAACCACCGTCCTCCCAAATGCGAGGCCAGAACGCTAACCGTGACACCACCACTGTGAATGTCTCTCATGATTCTCTTCTTTTAAAAGCAACTTGTTTCTTATATAGTTTGTATTCTTTTATCTCGATATTTTAGCCCCACTTCTTCAATATTTTTAACATCTTGTTCCATATAATATTGTGAAAAGCTTTTTCTAAATCAACAAACTCCCTTCAAGTATTAATCTTAAAGTCAGAACTGCTTCTCTTGTAGCGCGGTTATTCCTAAACCCAAACTGATCTTCACCTACTCCAATTTCTGTTCTTCTTTCCGTGGTATAAGTGTGATGTCACATCCTGCCAGGTTTATAGACGGCGGCCATAATTGTGCATTGCCTGTCCGAACGTCCATAAGACCACATTGTGTTTCTACAAGCGTTTAAAGTTAGTTTATCTCTGCAACGGATTAATTAACGTAAAGTCAAGATGCCTGCGTGTGTGATGTTTGGATGTACATCAAAGTCTGGTCGTAGTAAAGTAGGTTTATATGTAATACCTACGGTAATTACGAACCAATGTGATCGAACTCGGGAGCTGAGCGAACGTCGTCGAAGACGATGGATTTCTCTAATAAACAGATCCAATGTTACTGACGAAAATATCACAAAGGACAAACGTGTGTGCTCTCTTCACTTTGTTCATGGTAAGTTAAATTCTGTTTGTTTTTGCAGATAATCTGTTTAACAGTGGGCTAATTTGTAACCCTACATTCCTTTTTATATTTATATTAATTTAAAAGTGTTTTTGCCGTTTACAAATTATTAACGTTTCATTTTTATAGTTTTCAGGGAAACCATCAAAACTGATGGATGAAACACACGTTGATTGGGCACCCAGTGTCAACCTCGGATATGCATCACAGACAATGACACCGGAGGCCGCGATCAGGAACAATCAACGTTACGAACGGGCGAAAGCAAGATTGTTAAGTAGGACACAAGAATTTGTTCAAGCACCTAAAAGGATGAGGATTAAGGCTGATGACCTTCATGATGTGAGTGCTAGTGATGCTTCTACTGCAGGCGTTAATGCAGGACAGTGTGTTGTAGAAGCTAGAAGTGATACTGCTCAAAATGACATCTCTCCAGGTGTCAGTTGCCAAACTGATTTATCTAATGAGGACTATATTCAACTTAGAAATCAAAATTACAAAAGGGTCGTAGAAGATAATGTTGCACTTAAGGCAGAATTGGCTACTGTGAAGGCACGTCTAAGTCATTTTGAAGTAACTGAGGAAGTGTTAGCAGCTAATGATAAGAAAGTTCAGTTTTATACAGGGCTTCCAACCTTTACAATGCTTATGCATGTTTTCAATCTTGTTTCTATTAAAGTAGAGTCATCTCATAGAAATGCTTTATCAAAATTTTCAGAGTTTATTATGGTATTAATGAGGCTAAGATTACATCTTTTAGAGCAAGACCTAGCTTATCGGTTTGGTGTCACACAACCAACTGTAAGTGCAATTTGTGATAAGTGGATTAGGGTTGTGGCTGCTCGCTTGGATAAGTGTATTGTATGGCCTGAAAGAGAAACCTTGTATAAGACAATGCCACTTTGTTTTAAAGAATCTTTTGGTCACAGTGTATGTGTTATCCTTGACTGTTTTGAAATCTTTGTTAATCGTCCAACATCATTAATAGCTAGAGCAGGAACCTTGTCAAATTATAAGCATCACAACACTGTTAAATTTCTTATTGGCATTACCCCTCAAGGCTGTATTTCCTTTATTTCTAATGCGTGGGTAGGGCGTGCTAGTGACCAATTAATTACTAATAAAAGTGGTATTCTTGAGAAATTGTTGCCTGGTGATGTCATTCTTGCAGATAGAGGATTTGATATTGCAGAAGATGTTGGAATGTATCGTGCTAGGTTGCATATTCCAGCATTTACTAAAGGTAAAACACAGCTGTCTTCTAAAGATGTCTCAGAAACCAGGTCCCTAGGTAATGTGAGAATTCGCGTTGAACAAATTATTGGTCTTTTAAGACGAAAATATAGGATATTGCAAGGACCTCTTCCAGTAGAGTTTTTGAAACCCCATGTTGGTGATACTTTATCTCCCATAGATCTTATTGCTCGTGCTTGTTGTGCTCTAACAAACCTTTGTCCTAAAATATTTGATGTTGCAGAGAATTCCCTAATTTAAAATCAATCTGCTTTCTGACAAGTTTTAGAATGTCAGGAAAACTAAATGCTATATTTTTGGGAAAAATATGTTTTACAGTATTGATCATAATTTTTCCCCACTGCAATAAATTATATTTTTGAGGAGCATTAAGTAGAGATTTTTGTGGTTTTCCTTTGTAGTAATAATTTTAGTATAGTGACATCATTATATTGGTCTCAGAGTTAGTTTTTTTTTTGTTATTTAGGATTGAAATAAGTAATTTTTTTTAAATAAAAATGATGAAACAAATTTGTGACTTAAAATTTTCTTTACACACCTATCCTGTTCCTTTAAAAGCAACAAAAACTTGCATATGTGGTACAATAACATTTGTAAGATTATGGAGTAAAGAAGATAACTTTTATTCAAGTAGGCCTACCATGTACCAGTAAGTAAAAAAGAGTATTTGATAAATTAGATTTTGCAATACAACTTTTTTCTGTTTCAAAATAGGTCACCATACCTATATATTTTATATTGATATCACAGGAAATCAGCTTTAGATGTTGAAACATGTAAGGTATCTCAGCCAGGCAGTGCATTTCAATAATAGTTGTAAACCTGTACATTAATCACTGGTAAAAGCATGGCATTTGATTTAAAATCAATCGCTATGTAATGAAAGAAAACTCCAGATAATAGTATTGTTTAAAAATATCTTATTGATTTTAAGACTAAATTACATTTACCAAAAATTAAATTACATGAATGAACTAAAATTTAAAAAGAAAAGAATTTAAAAAATGGAATAAAAGTCATAAATACTAACATGATATGGGTACTTATAAAGTATCTCATCCTTCTAGATAGAGGTTGTGGTTAGGTGGAAATAGGGCCTGGACCAAAAAAAAATCAAAAGAAGTCACCATCAGCTTGTATAAATAGTTTATTTTTCAAT
The DNA here is from genome assembly GCA_031002005.1 of Vandiemenella viatica. Classification (NCBI taxonomy): domain Eukaryota; kingdom Metazoa; phylum Arthropoda; class Insecta; order Orthoptera; family Morabidae; genus Vandiemenella; species Vandiemenella viatica. The sequence goes on from CM061920.1 coordinate 271,563,784, forward strand.
CATAATAAGATATAACATTCCACAAGACTCCGAAACATTCTTTGGATTTTTTTCTTTTGGTTCAGGATCTATTTCAGCCTAACTGCAACCTCTATCAAAATGGATAGCCTTCTACATAAATACAATGATATTTTACATCACAAAATTTGATTACAGAGATCTGAATCACCTTCACTACTTGTTTTTGGAACTAACACAATCAGGGCATCTCCACCTTACCATGTGTTTCTTCACACCCACACATCCATGATGAAAAGTTACAATCTTACAGGTATTATTGGCACAATTTATCATTGGTACTTCAGGAGGCTTCTGGCACAAACAAACATTTTCAACCACATAATTATCACTTCTGGTCAAAAGATGTCTTTGAGTTGTATAATATTTACAGAGCAATTCTGGTAGGATTACACATTTAAAAAACTTTAAAGAAATATCAAGAATTTTTTTTTTGCAGGACCTTATCCTCATGAACAATATCTACAACTACTTTTCCTGTTTGAGTTTGTAAACCAACTAAATAACACACAGGGTAAGCATTGAGTTTGGATTTGATAATAATAAGGATGTGAATTAGATAATTTTCCATTATCAGTGCCACAAACAGTTACTTTATTAGTAATTTTGTTATCAGTTTTAACTTCCACTAAAGCTACACCATGGCACAAATATGTCATAAGTCCATCTGGAGATGCCCCTAGATATGGAAACTTTTCATTTAAAAACAAACCACAGTCCTTCAAATCAAAATGCTCATGTTTTCCTTCCATTACAGTCTTAAAGCAATTCAAAATTGGTTTCTCTAATACCTTACCATATTCAGTGAACTCAGTTTTTAAATGCACATTCAGAAGGCCTACAGATAGAACGGACAAGGCTAGGAGCTGGGTCTTCAATATTGGTGTGGCAGATCGAATGCATTTTTGAAGGTGTTAGGCGTCCTGCTCTATGCACCATCCAAAGAAGGACTATTAGATTGGTCCCTAGTGGCCTCTTCTAAAGCTGTGCACTGAGCAACTGTTAGTTTTAAGGATTCAAATAATTCTTCACATTTTACAAAATAGTTCTGTCTGGGTCAGAGAAGCTGTGGATGGGTCAAAGAGATTGGTCAAGGGTTCAGGCAAAAGAAAAAACACTATTTGGCAATACACAATTGACAGAAACAGAATTCTTCCGATCTTCAGCAAAGGGTTCAACACAATCTAACACTGCTGCTGTAGGATCACTATCATTCACAGCACTCAAAAACAATGCAACTCCTCATCTGTTGTCACCAATTCCTCGAAGGGCCTCTTCTTGCATGTTAATGGTTGATCTGGATCAACTTCACCACACAACATCTTGTATTTCTTATCAGCTGATGCCAGCTCACAGTCCTTCACTTCACAGATCATAACATCACTCTTTTCTCTAAAAGGAAGCCACTCATTTTCTCTTGAAGTACATGTTGTGGAGTTTTTTCTTGTGGTCTTTATTTCTTATGGGAGCAAACTGATCCCAATCCTGCCATACAGTTGCAATGAGCTGTTATAACTTCTCCTTTCTTCATGAGCAGAACCCAGGGTTTGAGGAATGGCAAATTCAGGCTCTGAGAATGGGTAACCTGATTTAGAATAAAAAAGACATTAGTTACAAGCTATAAAAACATTAAATGAATATTTAAAATCTCGCCAAAAGTAAGTACATAACCTTAAACTAACATACCTGGCCGATAACTAGAACTCTGTTGTTGCAAAGTACTTTTCCTTTGACAAAGTCCATATGTCCACTTGTAACATAATTATGGCCTTCCAGAGACTTCAAAGCCTTCATTTGATCCAAGGTTAAAAAGTTCGTTCCGAAAACAAGATAACCAATCAAGTCCTCTCGCGTAACATTTGGAAACATAGCCGGGTCGACATCGTAGGCTACAAAGTCTTTCACGCACATTTCATACGGATCCTGGCCACCACAAAGGTCAATTTTTCTTCTATACGCCACCGCATCTTCTCCGACAAGAGTCCTACCATAGTTTTTTTTTCGAATTTAGACATTTTTCACTAAGAAAACAGCCGTAAAATACGAGAACACCATCCACCTTCCATAAGAGCACGTACATTAATGGGCCCAGCGAGTGCACAAATATGGCGGCTGAAACTATATCCTAGTCAGTAATTTTGAAACATGTAGTGCAATTTTTCTCACATTTGTCGGCGTGTGAAGATGATATTCATATTAAAATCTGTTGGAATTTCTCCTGTTTCATAACTTTTTAATATCAGGAAAACAATCTCTGCATTCCTTCAACTCCAAGGGATTTCAGAAGTTCTCCAGGAATCCCATCAATTCCAACTGTCTTACTTGATTTCAAGTCATTCAAAGGTCTATCAGATTCTGTCCTCAAAACAGGATCTCCTAAGTCATCAATGTCACATATTCTTCGTTTTCTATTACGTTGTTGTTCAAGTTATCCCCATCATACTTTTCTCAATGTATTTCTTCCATTAGTTAGCTCTATCTTCTGAGCTTTATCGAGGTTTCCCATCGGCAGCTTTAACGCTTATGCATGTGTCCTTTCTCCAAAATTGTGTTTATTCTTCCTAAATGCCTCATCTACTTTGCCTACTACCATTTCATTTTGTACTTCTTTTCACTTCTCGTGCTACCATTTTTCTTTTTCCTTTTTTGCATTTCCTGTGTATCTGCTATCTAGCTATCTAAATTGTCTGCATTGCTCTCTTCCTGCTTCATCATAAACATTTTTGTGCCTTCTCTTCTGATCTGTCAACTCCAAAATTTCTCCTGTTATCCAAGGTTCTCGGGCGGCTTTTTCCCTAAAGCCTAATGTTTCTTTACCAGCTTTCATTATTTCTTTCTTCAATGAATTACATTAGTCCTCAGTTGAGCTCCTTTCAGAGTTACTTCTTATATCCAGTCCTATCGTTTCTGCAAATTTTTCTCTCATGTTGGGTTGTTTCAGTTTATTCACTTCTGTTTGTATTGCTTCTTTATTTTCTTGAATTTCAGCCTAACTTCATAACTATCAGATTATGGTCAGAGCCTATGTCTGCTCCTGGATATGTTTTACAATATAGAACTTGATTTCTGAATCTATGTTTGACCATAATTTAATCTAGTTGATGTCTATATGTATCTCCTGGATGATTCCAGGTGTATATCCTTCTTGGATACTTCTTAAATAGTTTATTCGCCACAACTAGTTTATATCTTTCACAAAATTCTATCAACATGCTTCCTCGATCATTTCTTTAACCTAGACCAAAACTTCCTACAGTACTCCCCTCTTTTTCCTTCTCCCAATATCGCATTTCAATCAACCATGTTTATTAAATTTTCCTCCCCCTTCACATATTGGTTTAGTTCTTCAATTTCAGCATATTATATTTTCTCTATTTCTTCGTCATCCTCCTGTGACGTTTGAAAAACACTTGTACTAACGTTTTTTGGGCCGTGCTTACTTTCCAACCTCACCAAAATAATACTGTCAGTAAGCTGTTCACAATAATTCACCCGTTTCCCTACTGTCTTGTTCATTACAAATCCTACACCAGTGACTCCATTGTCAGCTTGTGTGATAATTATCCTGTGTTTCCCAGACCAGAAATTCTGAGCATCCTTCCAATTAATCTCACTAATCCCAACGACGTCTATTTTAAGACTTTCTATCTCTCTTTTTAAGTTTTCTAATTTTTCTGCCACATTCAGACTTCTAACAGTCCACGCTCCGACTCGTAAAATGTTTGTATCTTTTCTGATGACTCCTCCCTGAGCAGTCCCCACCCGGAGATCCGATTTGGGGGAGTATTTTACGTCCGGAATATTTTACCCAGCAAGAATTTATCGTACTATATGTAATTTGCTCCGATTACATGGTCTCGGAATAACCTTAGGAACTTTAATGCAGTGACTTCCTGTTGCCTTCTGAATCCCCATGCCGCTGATCATTTCTGATTCATTCGCCTTTACGGGCCGTTTCCAACCCCCAATGGCACGAGGGTGCCCTCGACCGCTCCACGCCCTTCCGCCCTCGTTTAGTAGGCCGTTGACATGCAGTGGATGACTCCTTATACCGGGAATCATTCAGTCGCCAGAGCCTCGCCCGTGCAAACAGGGAGCACCACGTGAAGGAGTGGTTGATATTTAGTTCGAAGAGGCTCTTATAGTCTCCTCCAAACACTTAAACCACCACTCCATACTATATTCTGAATTCTTCCACCAATATATTTACAAACCTCACGCAAGATTTTACATGCCCAGCGTTCTTTTCGCCCTCCTCCTGTCTTCCAACGAATTCCAATCCAGTTCCTTCGCAATATCAGTTACAGAATGTGTTCACCGGTTCATTCCACAATCAAATCTTGTTGCCCTCCCATGTATCCCCTACAACGGTCTGGCCAAAGTTTTGTAAACCAATTCCTCCTTCTATGGTACAAACCGTAATTACCCTCTCCAACAAATGAAGGATTTTGAAATCTATTCTTACGACCTGTTCAATGTGTCCTGCTCAGTTGAGTTTACTATCGATGTTATGCCAAGATATTTATTCTGTAGGTTTTCATCAAGCAATTCCTTAGCCACCCTACCTTCACAAACAGCATTTAGTGTTTTATAACCGAGTCTGGTTGGTAAGCGGTTAGCGCTCCAGCCTCGCATTTGAGAGGACACCGGTTCGAATCCCTGTCCTGACATCTAGTTTTAGGTTCTCCATGGTTTCCCCAGATCACTCCAGGCGAATGCCGGGATGCTTCCTTCAAAAGGCCATGGCCAAATTTCTTCCCATTCGTTGTCCCCAGTCCCATCCCGCCTCTAACGACCTCGACGTCAACGAGGCATAAAGCCATAAGGAAAAGAAGAGGTTTTTATTAGTATAAAGAATAAGACTTTTGGCATTTATCTTTATTTCATGTTGACCTAACCAGTTCACATCCAGATTATCTTGCAGCTATTAACATACTTCTCCCGTAAGAACGGAGACTTTCCAGGCGTATGCTACCAACGAAGTCTTCACGGGTGTACCGCCGGATTGTGTTTTGAAAAAATGATTTTTCGACTACTAGCTCCGTCGTCTTCATTAGACGTGGAGACATTTGCGCTGATCGGCTGACCGTCAGATACTGAGACAGCCTATATTTTTAATTTTCCTGTTTGAAGGCCAGGGGCAGTCTGTTGTAGAGCGATAACTCTTTTCAGCCAATAGGGTTATATACTTTTTTAATTTATTCTTTATTTGATTCGTCTTGGTTCACATACTTTTTTTTTTTTTTGGTTCTTTGGATACTTTTATTTCTTTTTGTGGCATTTGGTCCTGTGGATGTTTACTCCTAAGTATTTGCTACTTGATCCTTTTCTGGGGATTAAGGTCGTTATTAGTTGTGTGAGAAGTTCTACTATCTTGGTTAGGGCTATTGATTCCGAAAGCTTCCCCGGTCACTGTATGTGTTATCTTGGTTCTCCGTGTGGAGCCGCATCGATTTATTAAAACCTAACGTTTCTGCCATCGTGCTGTGGCTTTCATCGGAGGACTGACCTCTGATGAAAGCCACAGCACGATGGCAGAAACGTTACGTTTTAGTAAATTGACGCGGCCTCACCCGGAGAACCAATATAATACATTGGTTAGTCACACACACACACACACACACACACACACCCACACACACAACTGAGCATTTTCTGAAAACAACGTCATTTTGCTGTTTCGATGAAGCATTTGTGTTTTGACTTTTCCTTCAAAGTTACAAGTTACATATTATTTCTGTTGGTGTGTCTTTATTTTCGGTCTGGGTATTTTAATAGTCCGCCACTGTTGAAAGGGGGCGTCCATAAATTACGTGAGGTGAAATAGGGGGGGGGGGCCGGCGAAATCTCACCAAATCTCACCAGGGGGGAGGGGGGGGTCTACGGAAATCTCACGTGAGATTTTGCGAAAAATTTGGGGATAGTAGAGCCAAAAAAAAAGGTCTACAATTTGCGCCTAAGTCGATTTTAGGAGGGTATTTCGTCAAAAAGTTAGGGTGTGACCTAAAAAAAAAAAAAAAAAAAGGTCTACAAAAGTTTGGAGTGCGATTTCTAAGGGGGGGTTCTCACGGACCTGATCTCACCAGAGGGGGGGGGGGGGTCCGGCCAGATCTCACGAAATCTCACCAAGGGGGAGGGGGGGGTCCAGAAATCCGGAAAAACACCTCACGTAATTTGTGGATGCCCCCAAAGGGGCCTGTTATACTTGACAAAGTTGGTTGAGTACTGCCCCAAATTGGCGATGAGGGGATTCAGTGATTTTCTTAAGGCTCTTGTTACTTGGAGGATTCGCTCTGAGAGTAACGGGATCGCTGCGGCTTCATGCAGGGAGGCTGTTGGGAATATGGAAGTAGGAAAAGAGAGGAGACAAGGTGTCGATTAAACTGCGAAGCAGCCTGTAAACTCCGGAGCCGACTGCGCATGCGCGGCCGCCATCTTCGTCAGTTCAAAACATTGGTCTGTTTTCATTACCTTCTTACTGTGAACATTTCATGTTCGGATATTTCAAGGTGTTTTATAATGCCAAATTGTGTTGCCCGTGGTTGCACAAACAGAACAAGTAAAAAACAACCTGGAATAACTTTCCTCAGGTAAGTCACGTTGAAATTATTGTTCTTGAAGTATTTGTAGTGCGGTGTCTGCAAGACATAATTGATGTCATTATAGATTTAAATTCCCTGTTAAAAAAGTTTATTCACAGCTCTCGAAAGGACGAAGGTGTTATCAACTATTTGTTGATGCAGAGAACCATTTTATCTTACTATTTTTCACGTGTGGATCAAGTTTACATCGCGATGAAGCGAATACATTATTCAATGAGCTTTAGTCCAGTTTTACCAAATTTATATTGAAAGTGTATGATGAAATTAATTGTGATAATTTGTGATATACGATCTAGGAATCGTAATGACGTCCATTTTGTTGTTATCTGAAATGTAATTCGCAATACGTTTAAAGTGTTTGGTTGCATTTGCGTCGTTTGACTTTTTAGCGGCAACACTAAGTCAAATTGTGATTAGGTTGAAATGCAGCCTGTTGCAGAATATACTTTATATGGCATAAGGAACAAATTATTTATTTGTTATTAGTAATTTATTGAGCACCTTGTTAGTGACACAAGCTTGCGACTTTTGAGATATGGTAGCAAGATAATTGCACTTGCCAGTTCTATCATTACCGTGGCGCCATAATCTGAATATAAATTCTTGTGTAACTTAACGAAACTAATGGAAAGTAAAGAACAAAATTTTTGATATCTCACCTAGTTCTTTTTTCTTTTGGTCCAGGCTGCATTTCGATCTAATTACCTCACTTTTGAGACTATATCTCGAGAACTAAAGCGAAATATCAATATATATTTTCGATTTGTCTCGTCGAGTTCCTTAACAATTCATCATCGTAGCACATCGGTAATGATAGAATCCCCTTGCACTGATGCTGATGGGGAATTAAAATAGGTATCCACTACAGTGCAATATCTTCTGAGTAAGTCGTGAATTGTTTTAAAGTCCTAACCATTCTGCTAGGCTATTTTTAAAATTTCATGTAGGACTTGCTTCTGCGAGGCCAGAACGTAAACCGTTCTCCCACTACGCTGATTCGCACCAAGTAAGTTCCCATAAGAAGATACATCTAGAATTAAATGTCTAGAACATGAAATTTTTTATCAGTCCTTAAGAGTACTAGGGATTTATTCAATGATTTCAAAATAGCAATATGACCCTCCACTCCTTTTTTTTTTCCGACTGTAGGGATGAAAAAAAAAGTTATTTTTCTGCATACAAAATTCCTATCAAAAATTATTTGGCAGCTTGTTTTTCTTAAATCCTAATGTTTGTAGGTTATATCAAGTAGGGTATTTATAAATGTGACCCAATAAGACTTCGTTTTCAGTAATGCGATGATTAAAAACGAAGAAATTCTTCCGTTCCATATACATTCCATGTGTTTGTTGGCCCTACCAATATGGCGACCTCCCCACCCCACCGCTCTCCTCTCGGCGTCACTTCGTTGTATGGAGAAGGTCCCTTACGTGGTCTCCTCTCTTTTATTTGCTCCATGGTTGGGAACCGGCATGGAACATGTAGCGCACACCAAAGTGCTCGATTTTTAATTATTTAGAGCCATAATCATTGGCACTAAAACGCGTTCTACGTGTCGCTGCTCTTCCTGTAGATGTTCATTGTCGGGCACTGCCTTCGCCCTGTGGACAAGAGTATTCAGCACTCCGCGCTTCTGAGAAGGATGGTGGAAGCTAAGGGCATTGAGGTATTGATCAGTGTGCGTAGGTTTTCTATAAACACTGTGCACTAATCTTCCGTTCGGCTTCCGACGCACTAACACATCTAGAAAAGGAAGTGATCCATCCTTTTCGATTTCCACCGTCAATTTGATATTGGGATGAACCCCGTTAAGATGGTTCACAAATTCATTTAGCGCTGGCAACACATGAGGCCACACGATGAATGTAACGTCAACAAATCTGTAAAAACATTTAGGCTTTAAAAGAGCCGTGTCAAGAGCTACATGTTCAAATTTTTTTTTTTGCGCTGTCATCATGCTATCGACTGATTTGATGCAATCCTCCATCCCTTTCTATCTTGTGCTAACCTCATAATCAACCCACGTCCTCAATTATCTGTTTCATATATTCTACTATCTGTCTTCCTGTACAGTTCTTACCTTCGACTATTCCCTCCACTAACAAATTAACCAATCCAGCACCGAGCGTGGTGGTGTAACGGCTAACGTTCGGGAGGACGGCGGTTCGAATCCCCGTCCGGGCATCCAGATTTGGGTTTTCCATGGTTTCCCCAAATCACTCCAGGTGAATACCGGGATGCTTCCTTCAAAAAGGCCATGGCCGAATTCCTTCCCATTCCTTGCCCCCATCCTTTCCCGTCTCTAAAGACCTCGTAGTTATAGGAGACGTAAAGCAGTAAAAAAAAAAAAAAAAAAACAATCCAGCATGTCTCAAAATATGACCTACCAACTTGTCTCTTCTTTCTGTAAGCTTCTTCCACAAACTTCTTTTCTCACTCATCATTTCCAAAACTCGTTCATTTCGTACTTTGTCTGTCCATTTAATTTTCAGCATTCTTCTGTAGCACCACATTTCAAATGCTTCAATTTTATTTATTTCTGGTATTCCTAAAGTCCATGTTTCGCAAGATAAAAGTGCTGTGCTCCACACGTAGAGTTTTAAAAAGTTCTTTCTAATTCCTAGATCAATATTTGAAACTAAAAGATTTCTCTTTTCATGAAGGCTCTTTTCTCTAATGCCATTCTGCTTTTAATATCATTCTTGCTTCGGCCATCGGTTGTAATTTTGCTTCCCAAGTAGCAGAATTCACTAACTTCTCCTATTGCATCCGAACCTATTTTTATATTTAATCTACTGTGATTGATATTATTTCATCACTTTTGTGTTGTTTTGATTTATATTCAGTCCAAAATTATCTTTCAGTATTTTGTTCATGATACTCAGAAACTTCTCAATATCCTCAGCTCGTTCTGCTAACAAGATAATGTCATCAGCAAATCGTAGCATTCTGATATTTTTTCCCTGAACACTTATGCCACATGAATTTTTTTTTTTATTTCCATTATTGCTTCTTCTACATATAAGTTGAATATTAACGGGGATAGACTACAACCCTGTCTCACACCATTTTTAACTGATGCATGTCTCTCATGATTCTCTACTTTTATCATAGCTACTTGATTTTTGTATGGTTTATAAAGTTTTCTTCTATCTCGATATTTTAGACCTGTTAAAATTTTGAACAGCTCGTCCCACCCAACATTATCGAAAACTTTTTCTAAATCAACAAACGCCAAAAAAGTATCTTTGTTTTTCTTGATCCCCCTTCAAGTATTAATCTTTAAGCCAGAATTGCTTCCCTCGATTTTTCCTAAACCCAAACTGATCTTCACCTACTATCTCTTCTACTACCATTTCCATTTTTCTGTTTATTAATCTGGTCAGTAATTTTGAAGCATGCAATGTTAGACTAATGGCGCGAAAATTCTCACATTTGTCGGCTTGTGGGTTCTTCGGGAGTGTGAAGATGATATTTTTATTAAAATATGTTGGAATTTCTCCTGTTTCATTACTTTTTGATATCAGCTTGAATAATCTTTCGATTCCTTCCTCTCCTAGGGATTTAAGAAATTCTGCAGGGATCTCGTCAATTTCAAGTTTCAAGTCATTCAGAACTGTATTAAATCCTGTCCTCAAAACAGTGTCTCCTCAATCATCAATCATCACTTTCCTTTTCCATTACGCTATTGTTCAAGTCGTCCCCTTCATAAAGTTTTTCTATGTATTCCTTCCATTGGATAGCTCTATCGTCTGAGCTTAATAGAGGTTTCTCATCGGCAGCTTTAAGGTTTACACCTCTTTCCTTCATTTCCCCAAAATTCTGTTGATCTTACTGATGCCACTTCTACTTTACCTGACCATTTCTTTTTCTACTTCTTCACACTTAACTTCTAGCCATTTTTCTTTTGCTTTTTTGCATTTCCTGTTTATTTGATTTCTAATTTGCCTGTATTGCTCTCTTCCTGCTTCATCCAGAGCATTTTTGTACCTTCTCCTCTGATCCATCAGTTCCAAAATTTCATCTGTGATCCAAGGCTTTAGGGAAGCTTGTTCCCTAAAGCCTAATGTTTCTTTACCAGCTTTCATTATTTCGGTCTTTAATGCATTCCATTCGTCCGCGGTAGAGCTTGTAACATCACAGTGAGAATTACGGTGTTATAATATCGCAGGCACGCGGGAGGATTATCTCAGGAGTGAGAGAACAAAAGAGGTAGACGTTTTTTGGTTGAAAAAAAAGTGACAGAGCGTGTGCAGTATCAGAGTGGATTGAGAATTAAATATATATATATCTGGTGGTTTGCGACGGCCTACGGTATCTGAGTGAACTAGAATGGAATAAACAGTAAATGTATCAATAATAGATTCTTTGATTTACATTACATGGCTCAACGTGACAGATACGAACCTGCAGTTAAAAGTGGAAATTACTAAGAGTGTAATTAGCACGAAAACGCACTAAAGATAAGTGGTGAAAGAAAAAGGAATCGTTTAAGACAAACCACAATTGTCGAGAGTATAAGTTGCTCCAACGAACTGAAGGTCAGCGATCGGAAACCGAGTTTTGGAAGGCGGAGGAAAGCAGAGACGTTGAGCGAAGACTACACTATACACGACGGTTGCGGCGCTTGGTGACTGCTGAAGGAAATACTCAGTCAACACAGGAATTCATTCTGCGTGGGTGGAGCCATTGCTGAGCGGTAATAGCAGTCCGAGTGTTCCAGATAGCGGCGACGTCTCATCAAAAGGAAAGAAAGACCATTTTATTGATGCGCGCGCAAGCTGACTAGCAGTTACCTCCCTAAAATTTTCCTCTTGCTGAAAAAAAGAAAAAAATCTTTAAAGCATTCTTTGACATCGTATCTCATCTTGTTGTCATCAGTGATGACAGATTAGCCTTGTCATAAAACTGACAAGGAAATAATTTTTTCTTTTGAGCCATAGACTGTTTTTTACTGCTTAGGAAAGTGCTTGTGTAGTCAAGGAGTATCTTTGCATAGCTTGTAGTGTTGGTTTAGTTCCTTTTTTTCAGTATAGCTTAATATTGTTCTGGGTAAAATGAATAGTCAATCAGAAGAGGTTACTGTAGCACAGGAGGAAATTCCTGAGCATAGTGATGTGTCATAGTAGACATGCTTCGTGCATTTCAGGAAACAGTTATGAGGTCCTTTCAGGAATTAAAGGAAAATAATATTGTCTTTCAAAAGTCTCTTCTAAATTCGGTCGAATCAAAATTAGGGCAAATTAAAGAGGAATTGACCCATTATAGGGAACTTTTTGTTAAACAAAATATTGAACCCTCTTCCAAACTGAACCAGTATCATTCTGATAAGGCGGAAGATTACAGTCGGGATTTGGGAGAAAATCTTACGGGGAAGTACTCAATAGCAATAGGTAAGAAAAATTTTTGGTCCAGGAAGCAGTTGAGGCTTCATCTAACATCTAGCCTGTTAACTCTTAGCTTATGGTTCAAATGAAACCAGTTAGTGTTCAATCAATTTCAGACAATACTTGCCCAGCCACAGATATTCTTATAAGTAATATTGCTGGAATTTCTCTTGAGAAAAGCAAGCTGGTTATGTCAGAAGCTATTTTCAAACGTCGCAAACCCACTTTTGTTAATAAGTTTGCAAACCACATTCATAATTTGATGTTTCCATTCGGGACAGACCCCGTTTTCTCTCCTCACCAGATTGCTAGAGCATTGGCGAATGATATTACCATTAGTAGCCAACAATTTGTGCATGTTGAACAGATCCGCAGTACTAGCCGAGATGGTTACAATGCTGTTTTCTCAATCAATCTAATGGAAGGTTTCCTATGTTCAACTGCTTCTCTTGAAAGGTGTAATGCCACAATACAAAGCAGTAAACGTAGAAAGAAAAGAAAGGTTAAGAGAAAGGAACCAGGAGTACATGTTAAGAAAAAGGAACTAATCTCACTCTGGTCCAAGAGTAAATTGGACTTGTTTCATGAGGGTCTCAACATACTTAAATTCAAATACAACCAATTTTCTTTGAGCGTAAGGGATTCAGATTATTTATGTACTGTACTACATTTTTTGTTGTGTTTTAAGTAACCTATGTTGGACAAATTGAGTTTAACAGAATTGAAGTTGGTGATGTGCCTTCAATACAATGCTCTTGTACCTACTTGGATATTTTCTTTATGTCTTTGACTTTGGGAGTCGCAAATATAGCTTGGTTGTATTTCCCAAAGTTACCCACTGTCCACTGGAGGCCATGCTATGTCAGTTTGCGCGTAGCGTTTGCGTGTGCAGTGGTGCGTGTTCGCACATACTTAGTGTTTGAATGAGGATTTGTTGGTGTAAAGATCAACAACAGTTAAGAGAATCAGTTGGCAGTGTATTTACTCTGCCGTAATAAAATGTAGCCACGCAACCACCAGATATTGATTTTTAAATATTACCTAGACCAGATATTCATTTTTAAATATTATACCAGATGTTCATTTTGTGTATATTGTGATGGGTGTTTTATGTGAATTACATTCAGATGTTAGCATTTCAGAAAAGGTTTGATTTCGTGACGAAGTTTTGGGCTTTGTCAAGCCTGTCATTCGTCAAACCGCACCGGTTGGGATGTAACATCACAGTGAGAATTACGGTGTTATAATATCGCAGGCACGCGGGAGGATGATCTCAGGAGTGAGAGAACAAAAGAGGTAGACGTTTTTTGGTTGAAAAAAAAGTGACAGAGCGTGTGCAGTATCAGAGTGGATTGAGAATTAAATATATATATATCTGGTGGTTTGCGACGGCCTACGGTATCTGAGTGAACTAGAATGGAATAAACAGTAAATGTATCAATAATAGATTCTTTGATTTACGTTACAAGCTACTTTCCGAATTACTTCTTAGACCTAAGTCTACCACTTCTGCAATTTTTTGTTACCTGCTAGATTGTTTCAGTTTATTCAATTCCAGTCTGTTCCGCTTACTTTGCTTCCTTATTCGCATGAATTTCAGCCTGCACTTCATTATTATCAAATTATGGTCAGAGTCTATGTCTGCTCCTGAGTATGCTTTACAGTCTAGAACTCGATTCCCGAATCTTTGTTTTACCATGATATAATCTAGCTGATATCTGCCTGTATCCCCTGGACGTTTACAGGTGTACGAGTATATCCTTCTTGCATGGTTCTTAAACAGTGTGTTTGCCACAACTAGCTTATATCTTTCACTAAATTCTAACAACCTGCTTCCTCGCTAATTTATTTCTCCTAGACCAAAATATCCTACAGTATTCCACTCTTTTACTTCTCCCACTATTGCATTCCAATCACCCATTATTATTATATTCCCCTCCCCCTTTCACATACTGGATTAGTTTTTCAATTTCGGTGTATATTATCTCTATTTCTTCGTCATCCTCCTTTGACGTACTAATGTGGTTGGGGCGGGCTTAGTTTCTAACCTCATCAAAATAATCCTGTCACTAAGCTGTTCATAATAACTTACACGTTTCCCTACTGTCTTGTTCATTACAAATGCTACACCAGTGACTCCATTGACAGCTTGTGTGCTAATTATCATGTGTTCCCCAGACAAGAAATCCTGCGCGTCCTTCCATTTAATCTCACTAATCGCAATCTAACTTAAGTCGTTCTATCTACATTTTTAAGTTTTCCAACGTACCTGCCCTACTCAGACTTCTACCGTGGACGTGAGTGTGTGTTTAAATCACTCCACAAGTTTTCGATCAAAATGTTCACTAAGAAGTTCAAGCGTTTCCCTTGATGGCACCCGCGTACACAAAGATGTAACGTCCAAACTGACCATAATATCGTCACGCTTTAACCACTTCCAGAAAAGCAGAAGAATTCTTGACATGGTGTGCACATTGACCAACAACGTACTTAACAGACGTGTAAGATGTTGACCAACCTGTACGTCGACTCAGCTATGGCACTGACTATCGGCCGCATTGGAACATGCTCTTTATGTATTTTCGGTAGGCCGTATAATTTTGGTCGTCTTGGGGCTCGGACTATTAAATTCTTCTCCGTTTCTTCTGCCAATCCAGCATCTTTTATTAGAATGTTTGTTTTCCTGGCTGTCCGTGCCGTGGGACCGCGCGGATCCAAACAATATGCTTCATCATTTAAAACTTCACAAATCTTCTGGTAGTAGTCAGCGTTGGTCAAGATTACAGTCGAATTTCCCTTCCCTTGTTAGCTGGTAAAACCATGATTTCAGTGTCTTCACGAAAAACACGTAAGCCAGCTCGTTCAACTGCAGTCATATTGGGCTTAGGTGGTCTGGCCCTCGTTAAGATGCACGTCGTCTCCCTGCGTAGTTCTTCCGCTGCGTCCGTTGGAATATTACGTACTGTTTGTTTAACTCCGTTAATGATATTCATGATAGTTAAGGAACGTGAGATGGTGCAAAGTTCAATCCTTTCTTCAGGACTGAGACAGTACCTTCGTCAATTTCTTTCCCCGACAAGTTAATCACGGTTCGTCTATTTTCCGTTAGCCGGGCGTCGTGCCAAATACGTGACAGGTGGATGAATTTGCAGAACTGCCTGCGCGCGGCCATCCTCAATGTAGAATTTCGCTGTCCTGTGGTGAAGTTGTAGACCCATTCGCAATCCATTGGCGAGAGGGCTGCTGCTAATGGCAAATGGCGTCCCATAAGTTCCCTAGTATTTTTGTCGAGGTCACGACGAGTTTGACGAATCCTCTCCCTCACAATCGCCATGCTGATGCGGCGTAGAATCTTTTGGATGGCAGCAGTGTTTGCCGGGTAATTTACAGCAAACCGTGGCACTGTTTCGGTGTCTCTGCACCTTAACAGGATATCCAGCGAACCCAGTAGTTTGGCCTTCTTGCGGCGCAGCTTCTCCAGATGTTTAACGCTGCGTGACATATCCTCCCTGTAGCGTTACGTTAGATAACTATGTACATTTTCGCGGCGGCAACACTGTAGAACAGTTCGCTCTGAGCCATCGAACAGTGCAGATCGCTTCCTTGTTTACTCGCGTGCCGTTCCAAGTTGTGTGAGTAAGCTATTGGATTTCGTGGCAATACAGTGGTGTTACTTCGATCTCAAGTTACCGCTCTCGACCAACAACACAACAGGTGGAATATAGTGGGTGAATAGTGTACGAGGTGTAAGCCAACGGGCTTACAAAATGCAGGAGGACATCAGAGGAGACGGTCGAAGCTGTAGCCTCTTCCCTACAAGCGTGCTATGCGTCGATCAAAGTCGATCCCGTAACTGGGCCGCCCATTGCACATTTAGATCTTGATAAGATAATTGTCATCAGGAAGTGCAAGCTACGTGCGTATGGCGACGTAGAACAGACTTCTCACATAACTACCAGATATGAGGGAACCCCAATTGGGGAAATTGAACTAAACATGAATATCGACAGAGTTCCATCTACACCTAATAACCCCACAATTGCCACAGGTCTTACAGGAAGTGAAGAGACAGCCCAATTAGAAATGTCAATAACAACTTATATTAGTAATAGTAGCCAAACAGCCATAGTTAAGGGATCCAGAGATCTACTAACAGACAATTCAACAAATGTTCTAGAAGCTACTCCATTGGAACAAGAGAAATTCATGTATTCAGAACACGATTCTGGTCCATTCATAAGTCTAAGCAGAACAGATGAATCCGGAAGACCACCAAAACAGGGGTGCCCTCGAACGTCTACACCCCATGTCCGTTGGTAAATTTATTACGAACTCTATCCCAGAAATGAAACATTCGATACTTAACATATCAGCTAAGGGGAGTAACCGTGTCCAGATCGAATTCAACAACTATAAGGCAGCAAACAGCTTGTCATCAGTCACAAACCACCTGCAGAATATAAAATTCTTTATAGCGCGCTATTGTACCGTTAAAGAGGGGATAATAAGAGGGGTAGATACAAGATTAACTAATGAGGAAATACTAAATGTAATAGATTCAGATATCGAAGTAATAACAGCCAGAAGACTAGAACGTAAGATCATAATCGACGGAAACTACCAGTCGATCCCGCGCCAAATGGTATGCGTTACATTCAAAGGACAGAACCGCCCACCACACGTTTTCATTCACTACACTAGATGTCAGGTCGAACCATACGTGCAAAGAATCACTCAGTATTATAAATATGGCCATGACAACAAGCACTGTCGCAACAATGCCCGATGTGCTAAATGCGGAGAGGCTTCCGAAACATCTGGATGTAACAAAACCCATAACTTTCACTGCGCAATATGTAGAGGAGACCATATAGCTACATCACGCTCCTGCCCAGAATTTATGAAACAAAAGCGCATCAAGACCATTATGGCCTATAATAACCTCACTTTAGAACAAGCATCAATACTAGAAAATCCAACCTCCTACCCTAACAAGTTGTCAGCTCCTCGTTTACTCCAGACCCATCCAGATTCCCATCAATTCGCACGCTTAAATCCGGAAGGATAACAACCACTCCCACACAATCACGGGCAATAGCTAGGCATGCTCCTACTCTGCAAGAACGTCTCCATAAGCAAGCCAGTGCTGAGCCTTCATCCAAGCAGCAGTCGACCATAAGTCAACATATAAAGATTCCATCAGAATTGTACTTTGATCACGGACCTTCCCCATCTGCACCGATAAGCTACAACCCTCACAGTCCCCTGAGCTTCGGAAGGGAAGACCCCCTCATAGACAAAGTGGTCTCCATTGTCTCCTCACTGTTGAAGATGGTCAGTTTAGGCCTTATGCCAGACATTAGAGAGTTTATCAGAAATCCCTTAGTACCCAATAACAATGGGGAAGTCCAATAACTTCATGCAGTGAACATTCGGTCAATCCAATCTAATAAAAAAATCTATTCTACCTCATCCAAGAAAATTCCATTGCAGTTGCGGGACTTGGTTGAAACTGGGCTACCAATTATTTTGAACAGGATGAACATTTTGATCAAAAGCGGAATACAGTACGAAGAAATACAGCTAAACATGTAGGGTTCGCCTCTGCAAGCCTGCGCAGCCTACGTAGAATATGACAACAGGAACCACAAAAAAATAACAGTTGCCTCAATCTATAAATCCCCTCAAACTCCAGTCTCTAAAAGAGAATTTCGTCAGGTAATAAAGCAATTAACTCCCCCAATGCTAATAATGGCGGATCTTAACGCCCGCCACCAACAGTGGGGAAGTGAATCCAACGGTGCAGTAGGCAAAGTGGTAATAGATTTACTGGAAGAAATGAATTTGGTCCTACTGAACAATGGATCATAAACGAGGTACCATAGAGCCACAGAACGTAAATCGGCAGTGAATATCTCACTTATCTCCCCAGATTTGGCTTTCGACATAGAATGGAAGATCTTCACCGACCCATCGGGATCTGATCATTTTCCCATCATAATGACACCTCCTAATCAGATATTTGAGGGCACACAAACAACAACGCCGATACGCTCGCCATACCGCTGGAAGATAACTAACGCGGATTGGTTGAAGTATGACAAAGAAGTAACAAGAAATCTGGAGGGCTTCAATTTCTCGGACGACGTAGTAGCCGACTACCAATCCCTTATGACAGTCATTGAATAGGCGGCAATGAACAGTGACAGTTAAGTTGTGGATCGCGGTGCGTGCGCATCATGGGTCGTAAGTGGCCACCAGGAGGCAACACTTACGCCAACGCGTCACCAGGAGGCAGCACCGTCGCGAATTCTGAACAATGAGGCTCTTGTAAGAACGGAGACTTTCCCTGCGTATGCTTGAAATCAAGTCTTCACGTGTGTACCGCCGGATAGTGTTTTGAAAACACGATATTTCGACGACTAGTTCCGTCGTCTTCATCACGTGTCTCGACAAGTGTCAGGTGTCTTTTCAAAACACTATCCGGCGGTACACCCGTGAAGACTTCATTTCAATGAGGCTCTTCCCATCCATGGAGATATTAGGGTATACAAAACACGGCTGAAGTCACGTCGCCCTGCCTGGAAGACTGCTGTCAGTCTAAATCTAACTTCTTCAGCCCTACAGATAGCTGGACAGCGGAATGGGCATCGTTATCATCACAGAGCATAGTGAAAATTACCAATCCCTGCTCAAAACTACCAGGATTTAAATTACCATGGTCAATTTGGTGCAAATTAAATTGGATTAGATGTGGTACGGGAACTGCTTCAACTCTCCACATCTGGGGCTGTGCAGATTCTCCATACTGTGACTGCTGTGAGGTTTTACAAACTGTATCTCACATCGTGAAGGACTGCCCACTGCGTGCCTTTCCTGGTAGTCTGTAAAACTTAAATATGGCTACGCCGGAGGAGGTGGCCTCGACGTCACGTTGTAGTGGTTGTGACTGGAGATCCTGTCTCAGTAGCCGGTTGCGGGCATTGTCCGCGGAACTATGTGTATATATGTGTGTTTACTTTGAAACAAGAGTGTTCCTTGAATACAGTACAATTGTTGTTGAATGTTGTAAATGTCATATAATATCATAAGCAAAATAAAATCATCTTCCTGCGACGCTTGCATATACACTTGTACTAATGTGGTTTGAGTGGGTTTAGTTTCTACCCTCATCTGAACAATATTGTCACTAAACTAATCATAATAACTCATCGGTTTTCCTACTAACTTGTTCATTATAAATTCCACACTAGTAGCTTCACCGACAGCTTTTGTGTTGATTGTTCTGTGTTCCCCAGACCAGAGACCTTGTGCATTCTTCCGCTTAATCTCACTAATCCCAAAAACATCTAACGTAAGTCATTCCATTTTTCTTATTTAAGTTTCCTAATTTACCTGCCATGTTCAGTCTTCAAACATTCCTCGTTCGTACTCGTAGAATATTTCTTTTCATTCTGATTACTCCTCTCTGAGCAGTCCCCTCCCGGAGATCTTACACTCTTTATCAGTACAGTTCCTTTTCAAGCGGCATTATAAATCCTCGCTGACTTCCAGGTGATAAACTACGTGTTAAGCGAAGTTTGTAGGAGTTGATGGTATGTTCTGAATGTTAATTAAGTTACTCTCTAAAATAACTTTAATGTCGTGTTATGGTAGTTTTAAAGATACAACAACGCGTTGACGACATTTTATTTTTGTTCTTATATTTATATAACATTTAGTATTGTATTTCTACTAAATTGATATCTTGGATGTACTTGAAAAAAATCACTATATTGAAACTGTAGGTTTTAATTGCATCAGTGTGATGATTCCAAGAAAATGATTCTTTCCCTACTTTGTAATCATAATCAACCTTTAGCTCTTTGTCTATGTACCTAATAAACTGAATCGTCCTTGCTTTTATCTTCATCCCATGTTGACTCATCCGGCTAGATATACTATAAAGATCACGCTAGAAGACTGCAAACAGCTGCTGGTTGCTGGGTGAGTCAACATAGGATGAAGATACTCGTAAATTCAAATGAGAGTAAGGTTATTATGTACACAGATAAAATACTAAAGATTTATTATGATTTTAAAATGGAGAAGGGATTGCTTATCGATGATCGAAATGTAAATACTTTGGCATAACATTTGATAACAAACTTAACTGGCAGGACACATTGGATAGGTAGTAGGAAAAAGGTTTAAAATCCTTACCTGTTGGAAAGAGCGATGAGTGGATGTACCAGAGAAGTAAGGGAATTGGGTTACAAAACTTTGGTCAGACCATTGGTTCAATATAGTCGTGTGGTTCTCGTATTTCTAATCGTTGATCTCGTATTTCTATTTGTTGTTCGTATTTCCGTATCTCATCCATCATCCAGCTTCGCCAAATAAATAATAATATAATATGACTTAATTCCCTTTTTTATTATAATATTATAACATTCTTAACCATTTGAATAAATACAGGTTCTTTTTTCACAGTAACTTTAAAATCCAAAGCGAACGACACGGCCTTCACCAAGCTTGTCTAGTCTTGATCTTTTATTTTCTCTGTTTTTCTAAACATTTCCTTGGCTACCCATTCCACAAAGTAATTATTTATAGCCTGTTATACTGCATGGTATGGGACCCACATTTTTTGTATGAAATAGTGGAATTGTAAAGGATACAGAAAAGTGTTACTAGATTTGTCTTTGGAAATTACTGAAGAACAAAGTCACTAACTATTATGATAAAGGAGCTGGAATGGGTTTCATTGGAATACAGGAGTGTGAAGATGTAAGTAGAAGAAATAAGAAATTTGTGTGAAAAAGTAAAGATGACCCAGACCTCAAACTGGCATTCGGTTTCAGGCATCAGGGTGTTGGAAAAATTTCTTTCGGGGGAAGAGTGTCAGGGATTTGAATAAATTACCAAGAGAAATGATAAATAATTTACAAAAAACACTAAAAGAATTTAAAGTTAAATTAGCAGAGGGAAAATGTCTGTCACAAAAGGAAATGAGAAAAATAGGTGTATAGGGAAATTACCTTCGGAGCATGCGCTCCATCTCAATTATATTTTTATAAATGTATAGAAAAATTGCATTGAGACTGGGCGTTTGGTTTATAATGCCTAATGCCATGAGTAAATAAAATAAAATAATAATATAAGGCATAATCTTCACACAAAATCTCCTTTATTACTTGTAAGTCCCTCACAAACTCAATACAAATACTTGAACTTTTGTAAAGCGATCCCTTAGGATAAAATTAAGATCGATCAGCTTGGTATTTCAGATAGTTAGGGTCAAGCTGTAATCTTTATATCGTGAATCATGCCTGTGAGCCTGTGAGCATGGTCACTGGCTTACACCGTTTATAAGATATATAGGTCGATACCTATGACTAGGTATATTTTTAATCTTGTTTTCAACTTTCCGTTGAAGTTGCGAACCTCATTAGGTTACTTTGGAACATGGCCAGTAAAAAAAAAAAAAAAATTAAGTTGAAAATAAGGTTCACTGCTTTCTTGTAATTTAGTCTTCAAGGAAAAATGTACTCGAAATGTGTGGTTACGCACATTACTAATTTAACGTCAGTACACCTATGGAGCCGCCTCTGGCGCCATTGTAGTCAGAATTGCTCATGGCCACCACGTTCTTTACTGTAAGTTCAGTATGGACCATGGAATATTAGTAGTCTTTCTAGTACAGGCTTCATTTCTACCTAACCACATAATCCACTAATACATCTTGAAAATCATCGCGTGTACCACATGAAGAAGATCATATTCACAATAACAATAACTGAAATACCGCACGTAACCAATCGATTTTTATTATTGTCTTACATGTTTTATCGATTTTTCGTACACTTTTTCCTGAAGATAAAGCCTAATAAATGGATTAATCATATTTTCAATCCGACATAACAGTTTTTTCCCCCACTGGTAGTGTTTTGAAAAGTAGTCTGTTAATGACATAGTATGTTAATTTTAATTCATTTTGTCTTTGCTGCTTTTATAAATCGTTCAAAGATTTTAAGAGCGTAATTATACTATCTGAAAATGATTTTTAGGTATTAAAAGTGGTAATCGGTAAAGAAAGCCATACCCCGTACAACGGTCGCAAAGACTGTCAATCGAACCATCGTAACGACAGTCTTATTACAACACATACGTTGCGAATCTATAAAAATTTCTCCACATATTATATATATATTATTATACATATTATTTTATATATATATATATATATATATATATATTAAAGAACATTGTACGGGACTTTCCTGCTGTGTACGCGCAGGTTCCGAGAGTTGTCAGGAAGGCGAGTGGTGTATGAGTGGACTTACTTGCACGAAGCCGCTCTTTTGAATTATCAGGTCTGTCACCGGTCGTCTGTACGGCGGATAAGGTTCTAGCTCTACTACAAGAATAAATCGTGACGGTGATGTACAATGGTTTATTCGTAGTGAGCTAAAG
Organism: Vandiemenella viatica; assembly: GCA_031002005.1. Taxonomy (NCBI): domain Eukaryota; kingdom Metazoa; phylum Arthropoda; class Insecta; order Orthoptera; family Morabidae; genus Vandiemenella; species Vandiemenella viatica. Next base: position 271,586,246 of record CM061920.1, read on the forward strand.
TAAAAGTAACGCCCGAAAGGTACGGTCCACACCGCGGTAGGTTACTGCTGCTGTATACTGACTACGGAAGTATCGGCGAAGGCGGCGGCGTACGCGTGTGGTCCGCGTCGTGCCCGAGGTATTCGTGTCGGTTCCGAATCACAGGTTCAAGTGCCTGGTAACTAGCGATTAGCTGTTAAGAAACCTCGCTGTCCCCATTGTCTTGCAGGCGTTGCTTTGTCAGCGATCAGCAATTCTCGCGACCTAGTTTGCCAAACCGCGTAGTGATGCAAGCCCCCATCAGCCAACGCCTTATGCCATATAATAATTTACTTAATATTCATTTACGGCCATGACACATTCCCACCGGCCAAAACTGCGTTACTCCACTAACGCGTCACTTCATATTCCTTTTGCATTAAGCTTGTAGGCAACGCAGTTGTGGACTGTACTTCTCTACTTACAAAGGTATACACAACAAAAGAAAAATAAGCCATCCCGTTCTGCTAGATCCATGTGTCCAATCCTGAAGATATAAACAATTATTAAAGTTTGTTCCCATATGACATACATCAATAATAACAGTGATTACAAATACATGACTATGCATATATGTCACTGTGCTTGCACTATCATCAGCTTTACGGGTCGACCCAGAAACGTCAACAAGAATCTGTTCCGCCGTTGGTATGGCCGCTTCAGCGTTAAACCTTGCTACTTGCCCTGAATAACGCCGGTACAAATAAAATATCAGGACAATAAAAATAGATACTCCCACAATGCTGCTTAAACTTATAGTACTTTTAATAAACTTATGTCTTCCTTGTGTTTGAATTTGTGTCTCTACCGCTGCTAATATCTGGTTATATTTAATGGTTATATTTAATGGAATGCCTCAAATGTTTCTCTATCTCTGTAGTATTATTATTATTATTACTCCGCGATTCACTAAAAGTGTGTGGCGGAGGGTGCATTGCACCTATCGAAAAGGGTTATGGTTTGGAAGGGTTATAAGGGATATGGCAGGAGGCGCCCATGGGCTATTGTGAGGAACCATCCCCGCATTCGCGTGGAGTGATCCGGGAAAACCATGGAAAACCCAGATCAGGATGACAGGTATTAAGTAGGTTTGGATCAGTTTTATTTAATTCTGCAAGCTTATGGCTATGGTAAATACTTCTATTAAATTTTGGAACATGGTAATGTGGAAATTCAAGATTATAAGTCGTGGAAGATCTATGGATAGGAGGAATGATGAAATTCTCCCCTATAAATTGACAATGAGTTGCGTTACCAATTATACCAGCCCCTCTTAATTCTATTTTGCTGACATGCGTCTCCATCTGCTCTTCCCAGCATGTGACGGTTATACTACTTGGTTTAGGCATAGCAACAATCCAATTTTTTTTCAAGGCTGCCAAATACGGCCTATGTAACATTATAACTTCGAGTCGACATTGCTCCGAAAAGTCATCAGAAAAAAACATTGATGCCTCACAACTGGTTACACCATGGTCCAGTAGCGTCATCATCGGACAAATGGTAACGATGGAACTTTTGCATCTGCCTAAGTCATTATAATTTAATACAGTGTAGGATTGCTGGTTCTTACTAATTAACAGTATATCATGGGTCACCCACCTAATATGGTGGTGAGTCTGCTCCCAGAAAATCGGAAACGTGTGAATGTCATCCCGATCCAAAATAGAGTCGGCAGAGCCAATAAGTATGTCTATTACCACCCTCAAGTTTTGCCCCATCAATGCCACATTAACTGTTGCTACCTGATAGTACCTATGTATATTCTCTAGTGTACAAGGAAAGAGCATGAACCACTCGGTGCCTAATTGCTTCTGGATTAGTTGCAGATACTACAGGTAAGCTTTCGGGCCTAAAAGCACATCGCTAAGTTTACCCGTAGCAGCTTGCATCAGCGCTATTCTCAATCGTTTTAATTCAGTGCGTGTATTAGTCACTGCCATTACCAACTGTTGCAATATCTGCATGCTATACAATTGCTTAACAAAAGACGCCTTAATTTCTTTAAGATTGTGGTTCATGGTAACCTGTAGTTCACTTGCTTTTGCAATGAATGAATCCGCAAGCATCCTTATAGATGTAGTATTATTAGTAATTGCGGCTTCCAAATTTGTGGTTAACATTAGCTGTTTCGACAGACTCATGCGCACATCATCATCAGATTGCTCTAATGTGTCTAATCGTTTATGCAATTGTTCCAAATCACTTTCTGTAAGAGTTCCAAGGGCATAACGTAATATAGACCCTCCCAGGTTGAACAAAGCACGTTTTGGTCGATCGCTCTCTCTACGGAGGAGATCGATTAAATCCCGAAATTCTTGACTCAATGCTTGATACAGTACTCGCAAACTATCCGCAATGTATGCGAGATTTCGTCGTAATGGAACGGCTTCTTTTCAAATGTTTGCTCTAAAATCCCAAAAATGTTTTCTAGTTGCGCAGTATGATTCCGTAACTCACTAAAATCATATCGCGCAAGAATGGTCCAATGAAAACTGGTCGCTACCACGTTACCTCCTTTAGAAAAGATGACGCTTCTTGTTAAGGGCGTAATTACAAATATTTGTACCTGCACTATTCCTATAAATATTGTAAAGAAAAAATATTCTTGCTTAAGCAACTCCATGATTACAATCCAATTAATTCTTACTACTAGAATCTTCACTACCTTAACTACCCAAAATGAAAACTTAATAATAATATCCCTTCTTACTAATATATAGAATCCCCTAAAATTATTAACCTTTGCAATACCCCATTATTCCACTTGTACTAAATTGTAACATGCATGCGTTGCAATACTTAGTGTCTTTGCACTTCCAGTCGTATGCTTGCAGTCTGTAGTAACCTCAACGTCAGCGCTCTGTCGGCTGCCCCATTTGGCTTCTCCGGCCGCACGCAATGCTGCAATCGAAACATGACGGCAAGAATTGTTTACTGTCAGCAACTACATGACTCATCCATCTGGCAGGCAAATTCCAACCTGATGAATTACGGCAAGAATCCATGTCACATACATAGACAATCATATGCCAACTAAGAATTCTTATAGTAGGGTCCGTGCTGGATCTCTACCCCGGAGTCCTTGGTACACTCCTGGACAATAATCCCAATGAAAATCCTGGAAAAGTGTATAACTAACAAAATACGCAATTCCACTATTCCCCCCGAAAGTATTCTACGCCTACCGCCTATTTCTAAGATTGTACCCCTTATTATTTACATTTCCCTTCTTACCAACACACTGTGAATTATTCGCCACTTGCTCGGCCGCGCTGCTCTGGCCCCTGGCTCCGCTGTGACCCACCTTACCTCTAAGGTTGTAGTTATGCCTACCTTTCTCTCTGCTTGGATCCCCTGCTTGTGGCGGTGGCGCCGGCTGCTTCCCTTCCTCAGGCGCTCGGTTCGAGCCTCTCTCACTCCTCTCCTCTCCCGACCTCACGTTCGCGCGGCACACATACGGTCGTACCCGATTCTTGTGCACGATCATTTCCTTATCTGTTACCAGCAGTTTTAGGTTCACCGCTGACGTACAACTAAGTACTTCATGTGGCCAAGACCTCCTCGTTTTCCACTTAGAGCAGCTACCTGGCTTCCTGTATGGAAAGTTCAATATCACATATGATCCTGCACTTATGTTCTGTGGTTTTGCTTTCTTGTCATACTGCCTTTTATAGGAGTCGAAAGGCTTCGAGTTATTTTTACGCACACTGTTCCATATCCGTTTTAACTTATGAGCTAAGTTCCTTACCTCTGGATTGTTGACCTCTTTCCGATCTGGAAACATCGTGAATGGTGTGTTCATCTCCCTACCGTATAATATTTCAAAAGGTGTTTTTCCCAATTGAGCTGTGCACTCTACCGTTGTACGTGATGACCATATACGGAAGTAACTTTGCCCAGTTCCTCTGAGACTTGATCAGATAACATTTCAATGACTTGATAACTGTTTTTTGGACGCGCTCACAAACGCCGTTGCCCATGGCATGGTATGGCGAGGTTTTAAGTTTCTCTATTCCCAAAAATTTACACGTTTTAGAGAATGAATCAGACAAGAAGTTTTTTCCACAGTCCGAGACGAGGGCTGAGGGACAACCAAAGTGAAGCACCCAGTGAACCACAAAAGCATTTGCAAACGTACCTGCCAGTTGGTTTTCGAGCGGTATCATGACCAAATACCTCGAAAACGCATCAATAATTGTTAAGATATATGAATAACCTTCTTCGCTTCGGTTGAATGGTCCCATAAAATCTAAATGTAGTCTCTAGAAAGGTGTTCTTACCTCAGGAAGAAATTGACATTTCTGCCTGGCTTGCAGAGCTTACGCGCGTTCATTGCAATCATACATTTCTGTACACACCGTCTCACATCTTGTCTTCTCGCGGGCCACCAGAACTCTCTAGCAACCGTTCTATTTACGCTTTTCCAACCAATGTGCCCAGTATACACACTGTAATGATATAGACTGATCAGTGTTTCACGTAATGATTTAGGTACCACTACGCGCTCTCCATATCTCGTTAATCGCCTTAACAATCCGTCCCGCAACACAAATCTTCTGTCTTATGCCACTTTCCGCATTAGCGGTCCCGCGACTGCTCCACAGGAAGCTGAGATAAAGTGGGAGCTTCCTTAGCTGTCACCGCCCTCACTTTGCGACTTAGGGTATCTGCGTTTCCGTGACTAATTCCTAGCTTATCACGGACAGTGTATTCGTTTCTGAGAGTAGAATAGCCCACCGGGTCAATCTACTTGAATTTTTTTTTATCTGCTTAACGTATCTCTAACAGCGGGGTCTTTAGAGATGGGAAAGGGTGGGCGGCAAGGAATGGGAAGGAATTCTTCCATGGCCTTTTTAAGGAATCTTCCCGGCATTTGCCTGGAGTGATTTGGGAAACCATGGAAAACTATCTACTTGAAGGATCTTTTACTGTCAACAGGTACTTAATTGCAGCGTGATCTGTAACTAGTTCAAACTTCGAACCTGGGAGATAACATCTAAAGTATTTGATCCCCCTGATAACCCCGGCCAGTTCCCGATCCGTAGTGCTATAATTCCTTTATTCAGGGCTCATATATCTCGAAGCATAGCACACCGGCCGTTCCCTGCCCCCAACTACCTGCGATAGAACTGCTCCGAGTGCCGCCCCTGAGGCGTCTACAGCCAAAATAAACGGCTTTTCTGTCTCCGGATGCGCCAATACCTGTGGTGTTGTCAACAGCTCTTTAAGCTCGTCCATACCTCCCGCACATTCAGGTGTCCATTTAAACTCTACTCCCTTCCGCAGCAACTCCGTAAGAGGTATCGCCTTGTGGGCATAATCTTTGATGAACATCCTCTAATAGTTTGCCAGCCCAAAAAATGATTGAAGCTCCTTAACATTTGAAGGAGTTGGGAAATCCTTCACAGCCGCGAGTAGTCTCGGGTGAGGTTTTTATCCCTTCCCGTGAGAGGACGTTGCCAAGATATTCTGTTTCATTTTTTACAAAGTAGCTTTTTTGAGAGAAAGCGTCAGGTTTGCCTTACGCAACCTCTCGAAAAACATCTCTTAGATGTTCGATTTGCTCCTCGATCGTTCTCGAAAACACTAAAACATCGTCGAGGTACACTAATGTTACCAGCGGTTTTAATCCGCGTAACACGGTGTCCATTAAAAGCTGAAACAAACTGGGCATGTTGCGTAGACCAAATGGACAGCGACAGAACTCAAAAAGGCCGTTCGGTAATATGAAAGTGGTTTTGTGAATATCTTGCTCGGCTTCAGGGACTTGATAATACGCCGACCGCAAATCCAAGGTTGAAAAGAATTGGCATCCCCCTAAATAATCCACCGTTTCTGCTATGGATGGTAGGGGATATACATCTGGTGTTGTGACACTATTCAACCCACTGTAGTCCACACAGAATCGATAATTGATCTCCCCATCCTCAGATCGTTTCTTTATTAATATTACGGGAGTCCCCGAAGCAGATTGAGATTCACGAATCACACCTTCCTCTACTTATTTGTAATAAACTCATCAACTATCCCTCCCAGATGTACGGGAATTCGATACGGCTTCTTCCTGATCGGCTTAATATCTCCTGTATCAATTCGATGCTCGATCCCGCTGCGCTGAGCCCGCGCAGAGACCCGCCTTGTTGACCCTCCTGCAGCCTGCCGCACGCCGCTGTCACTCGTTGGCCGCTACGCGCCCCGCTGTCGCTCACACCCACTGCACACGTTGATCTCCGACGCCATCGAAGCCGTCGCCGCCGCTGCACCGCCCTCCAGCCTCTTCCGAAGTCGTGTAGCCGTGGAGTCGCGCAGTCTTGACGTCGCTCCTCCGTTGGCCCCAGCAGTTATCCCGTCTTGAATCCGCACGTCGAATCGTATCTTCCAATTCTTGGTACGAATCTCGTAGAGTCCCGGGTTTGAAACCACTCTGACGCCAATCTGTACGGGACTTTCCTGCTGTGTACGCGCAGGTCCCGAGAGTTGTCAGGAAGGCGAGTGGTGTATGAGTGGACTTACTTGCACGAAGCCACTCTCTTGAATTATCAGGTCTGTCACCGGTCGTCTGTACGGCGGAGAGGGTTCTAGCTCTACTACAAGAATAAATCGTGACGGTGATGTAGAGTGGTTTATTCGTAGTGAGCTAAAGTACAAGTTACGCCCGAAAGGTACGGTCCACACCGCGGTAGGTTACTGCTGCTGTATACTGACTACGGAAGTATCGGCGAAAGCGGCGGCGTACGCGTGTGGTCCGCGTCGTGCCCGAGGTATTCGTGTCGGTTCCGAATCACAGGTTCAAGTGCCTGGTAACTAGCGATTAGCTATTAAGAAACCTCGCTGTCCCCATTGTCTTGCAGGCGTTGCTTTCGGCGTCGCCACCGCTTTGTCAGCGATCAGCAACTCTCGCGACCTGTTTTGCCAAGCCGCATCGTGATGCAAGCCCCCATCAGCCAACGCCTTATGCCATATAATAATTTACTTAATATTCATTTACGCCCCTGACAATGTACTCTTAATTATGTACCTTTTTTCTGATGTTACTGTAAATAATTTAATAAAATTTGTAATGTGTAATTTAATGTTAATGATACAACTATGAAACAAACTTATTATTGATAAGAAACTGGTTTAGATTTCATACATTTGAGATTATGTAACTATTTTTTAGCAAATATTTCATATTCTTATTATATTACAACTCACTAGCTATTGCTTCGATTATTTTCATTTTGCTTTACAGATCGTGATTTATTAGCTTTTGTAATTGTGCAAAATTTCAAGTTAATTTATAATTGTGCCAAATTTTAAGTTAATTTAAAATTCAACAGGCTATTTGACTGTATTTCAAATATATTATAAAGTGTTGTTATTTTTATACATTGATGCTTAAGGAACCTATTTCATGTCTACATCTACATCTACATTCATACTCTGCAAATCACAAACATTGTGGGTGGCAGAGGGTGCTAAGCACCAATCCTAAACCCGCCCATTCCAATCCCGAATAATGCGAGGAAAGAAGGAATACATATAAGTATCAGTACGGCATCTTATCCCTCCGGTCATTGCGACCTAAATAGGTTGGCGGAAGAAGTATTTCATTGCACTGGAAATTTAAATTTTTTCTCATATTCTCCAATAAATTCGAACGCAAGCTACGTCGTCTGTCTTCCAAACTATCCCAGCCCAATCTATGTATCAATTCTGTGACGCTTTCATAAGGGCTGTAACAACAAGTCACGAATCTAGCGGCTCTCCTCTGCACCCTCTCAACTGAGTCAATCAGAACCTTGCGATACGGATCCCAAACCCCACAACAGTAATCCAGATGCGGACGCACTAGTGTTTTATACGCTATCTCCTTTGTTTGAGCCTTACAATTCCTCAAAATACGACCTATGAATCGTAATTTAGAATATGCCTTGCCTACGACGGAAGTTATGTGCATGTCCCATTTCATGTTGCTTTGTACTATCACCCCCAGATACTTCACGGAATCAACCGTGTCAACAGGTGAATTGTTTATTTTGTACTCGTGAACAAACTGATTCTTCTTGTTACTAATCCGCATTGCCTTTGCAATTAAGTGTAAGCTGCCATTTACGGCACCAATCGAAAATAGCATCCAAATCACGCTGAATTTCTAACCAATCGTCGGAGCACCTTATTTCCCTATAGATAACCGCATCGTCGGCAAACAATCGCAACCAGCATTTGACGTTGTCACCTAGATCGTTTATAAATATTAAGAAAAGAAGTGGACCTATTACACTTCCTTGAGGAACGCCCGAAGTAACATTTATCTTAGAAGAGGCTTCCCCGTCAACAACGACATACTGTGATCGACCAGTTAGAAGATCATGTATCCACTCGCAAATCTGAAGTCTCTTGTGCGAGCACAGCAGCCATTTCCAACTAACATTGCAGTACTACTCGCTACAAATAATAACAGAATCTATTGTATCATCAAGGATTATATCAAAGACAGTGACCTACATATTTAATGTATTTATATATATGCATATTTTTACATACTATTAATATTATTACCTTGTTACTTGTTACCAGGCTGACTGTATGGTCTTTCAAGACCTAAGGTCAAATAAATAAATAAAAAAAAAAGACAGCAATATACGTTACCAACAATGCCCCACTATCTGGAAACAATGGGTGTACTCCGTAGCCGAGCAATGCAAATTGCCGCTGGTTTAACTACAACCATAAATAAATTTAAAAAACTAGTAACTTCCAAACTAATCATAGGAACAAAGTAAACTTTAAGATAATTGCTAAATTTGCTGATCTCTAAGCATTAAACAATTCTCAGGCATATAGCTTCATCCGGATCCAAGCAATTATGTCTCAAATAGAATTTTTCTTGTTTGGGATTATAATTAAATAAAAAGGGGAAAAAACTCCGATATTAGACTTTCCTTATGATTTAGGGATGAAACCATATATGTGTACCAAATTACTTGTTTCTAGGATTACTGGAAGTACAGTGGAGTTTTGATAACGGGGTGTCGTGGTAGAAATAACTTCCAAAGTAATGAAAGGAACACATTAGTTAAACTAAACAAGCTTGTTTGAAGATCTCTCGGGCGTGCAGCCGGGTCAACAAGCTTATTCTACAATATAAATCTGAGGCGTATAAAGTTATTAGAGTACTTACTTACATACTTACTTCCTCTTCATGGATAGGCCAAAAGCCTGTTCCGACCTCATTCTTCCGACCATCTCTTCCTAGGTCTTCCAATGCCCCTTCTGCCTGTGGGATGGTACTCCAGGGCAAGCTTAGGAAATCTGTCCTTTCTCATCCGTAGGACGTGGTTCTTCCAGTTATCCCTTTTTTGGGCAATTCTATCATTTAGCGGGGAGATATTCAGTTGTTCCCTTATTTCCTCGTTCCTCCTCCTACCATTTAGGGAATACCCTTTTACTGACCTTAAAAATTTCATTTCAGATGATTGAATTTTGCTTTTGTATTGCGTTTTATTTACCCATGTTTCGCTGCCATATAGCAGAGTCGGTACGGCCATTGTTTTATAAAACTTGAGTTGAGTCTCCTCTCGTGCTTTACCTTTCAGTGTTCGTCGAATATTTCCACACATATACTGAAATCGGTGAAGTTTCTTCTTCACCTCGTTATCCTCATTAAAAGATAATTCATCCGAGATAAGTAAAGCTGGAGACTTGTTCTGTTGGCTGATTGTCTACCACTATTTTAACTCTGATAGGGTATTTCCCCTGCCATGCCATAACTTTCGTTTTTGCACGAGACAACTGCAGATTGTAATCTTTGTTGATAATGTTTAGCATAAGAATTGCTTTTTGAAGTCCATCTTCATTTTCCTGGAGGATAAATTGGTCGTCTGCAAACAACATAGTATTTATGTAAGTGTTTTTGTTTATTTTTATACCAGGATGGACATTTTCTTTCCATTTCCTAACTAAGTCATCTATATATATATTGAAGAGTGTTGGAGACAGGCTACAACCTTGCCGCACTCCTTGGTTAATTGCTATTTCTTCTGTAAGTTTATTTCCTAGGTCTAAGACGATTTGTGTCCTTCTATACATAACTTGTATAACTTGTATTAAATGCTGTGGATATCCATTTCTTTGCATTATTTCCCATAGTTTTTGTCTATTTACTTTATCGAACGCTTTTTCATAGTCTATAAAAGCAATGAAAGTCTTTAAATTAAATTCTCTTCTCTTTTCCAGTAGTTGTCTAAGGCAGAATATATTATCTATGCAGGACCTTCCTTTCCTAAACCCACATTGTTCTTCTGATAGGAGAGCATCTGCTATTACTTTTAGCCTGTTATTTATTATTTTTGCATATATTTTGTATCCTGTATTTAATAAACTAATTCCACGATAGTTATCACATGAATTCCTATCTCCCTTCTTAAAAAGTGAAATAACTTTGGCCTTCCTCCATTCTTCTGGGATGGTTCTCTTTTCCAACACATATTAATTAAGTCTAAATATCTAAATTTCAGAATCATTCCCCCATACTTAATCAATTCTAAGTTAATTGTATCTAGTCCAGGAGCTTTTCTATTTATAAATGATTTTAGTGCTGCATCAACCTCCTCTATGTCTATAGGATCGATTTCTTTAGTATCCACATGTTCAATTCCTATTTTCTCTTCTTCTTCTTTATAATTACTATTGTACCATAATGTTCTGTAGTGTTTTACCCATGCCTATTCTTCAATTACATTTATATTAGCACTTTCCTTTTCATCCTTGTTGAGATGTTTCATAAGTTTATAAGCCATCTCTTGTCTACCATGGACATCATCTTCTATTGACCTGATTAATCTATCACATCCCTCGTGTTTCAACTTCTTTGTTATTGTCTTAACAATATTTCTTCTTCTTTTATATTCATTTTCATTTTCTAGGGTTCGGTCCTGTATCATTTTTAGATAAGCCTTTTGATTTTGTTTGATGGCTTCTGCAATTTCTTCCTTCCACATTTTAAGTCCAGTTTTTCTTCTAAATTTCTTTTTCTTGCCAATGGCTTCATATGCTGCTTTCAGTATTGATGAAGCTATAGTTTCCCATTCTTTATTGATGTCATTATTTGTTGGGTTTTCCAGTAAGCGCTGTTGTAATCGGCTTTGATAAAGATGTTTTATTCCTTCATCTTTTAAAAGGTAGGTCTTAAAAACTTCTTGATCTTGTTGTAAGTTTTTATTCATTCTTTTCCTCCATTTAGCAAGTATTCTTATTTTTGATATAACGAGATAGTGATCTGTATACATATCACTACCTCTATCTACACTGGTGTTTACTACATCTGGACCTAATTTTTTATTAACCATTACATAGTCAATGATAGACCTTTGTCCTCTTGCCGTCCATGTAAATTTATGGATATCTTTTTTTGTAAAGAATGTATTTGTAATCTTTAACTGGTTGAAGGACGCAAATTCTCTCAGTAGTTTCCCATTTTCATTTAATGTGTATTCCCCTCTGTTCCCCATTACCTCTGGAATTGGACTATTTCCTACGCGGGCATTAAAATCGCCAGCCAGTATTAGGAAATCACTTTTATTAATTCTGTCTATCACCACTTGAAGCTGTTCATAAAATTGTTCAGATTCTTCTCGTTTGGTTTCTTCTGGGGCATATATGGCGATCAACGTTAGGTTGCCTCTCTCTACTTTCAATCTTAGCGTCAGAATCCTTTCACTTATCATAGTGTAACTGACAATTTTATTTTTCCATTTCCTATCCACTAATATTGCCACTCCTACTGCAGCTTTTTTCTCTCGTGCCACTCCACTTTAGATCATTGTATATTTATCTATTTCCTCTGTTCCCTTCAATTTCTTTTTTGTTTCTGTAATTACAGCAATATTGATCCCCTTTCTAGTTAACTCCCTGTCCAGATCATATTCTTTATTATTTATACCTCTCACATTCCACGTTCCTATTTTCAAATTGTCTTTGATTCCAAATCGTTTGTCCTTTGACCTTGCCTTTGTTGTCCTCATAAGATCCATCCGGCTTTCCTTACTTTGAGGTTTATGAGTAATATATCTTTTTATGTGGAAGGGTTACCAGCCCTTCGCACAACCCCCATCCTGGAGGGTTAGGGTTTTATTTCAGGGTGTTCCTTCCCTTAGCCAGAATGTCCCAGTTTTAAGGCGCTGGGGGCTCGCCTTCCATCCTCTCCCGTTAGCTACACTCGAAAAGTGCATTGCCCAGGGGTCACGCGGCTTTCACCTTCGTGGACGTGGGAGTAGGGTTTGCTGGCAGAGCTGCTAAGATAGATCGCAGAGGCATTTCTCAAGGTTTTATTGTCTCAGCCCATCTGGCATAGGCTGAGATCCTTGAGACCATACCAGCCTTGACCCCCAAGTTATTAGAGTATAAAACGATTTCACATTAGGGGTAGGTATATAGAAACTTGCGAATTCCAGACTATTCTTATAATATGTGGTTAGCATGTGATCTGCGTGCTAAATTTTAGCTTTCTACGGGTACGGGAAGTACCTTGCATGGAAGAAGGAAGGTTTTTGTTCATATACCCCGTGTCTGTAGTTTTAACAGCACCGTTAGAATGTAAAATATGATAGAATGTGGACCATTTACTCACATTAAAATGATCCTCACAGAAGAAGATGTTTGTTTTATTCGAAATTTCATCTGGATTCCTGCGGGCGAGCTGCAGCCACTTTTTTCGTAGTTTAGTGGGTTTTGGAACACTGACAAACAGTTTTTCGGGTGTTTTAATCGTAGTGTTTGTACACTGCGGCACTGCACAGTATTTATAATCCATACTTCCACAAATTTACACAAAACTTCAGCCAACAAACGACACGTCACTCATAGATAGAGAAATCCCTTACGGACACGGCCAACGATATAGGCCGTGGCGCCGTGCTTTGGGGCAGTTGACTTCACGGGCGTCGTTGACATACAACAGGTTGCGAATGAGCGTTTTGGCGGGCTTTTAAACGCTTTCATGTTTAACAATGAATTTTGCGTAAAGTAAGCACTTTATTCATAAAATAAAAAGTGTCCTGTGAATAAAGTGAACCAATAAACAATTTAAAACAGTTTTCTAAAAACAGTCAAATAGCCTATTCCTGAGAAAAAGGTACATAACATAGAAATTTTCGAGTTTTGAGAAAAATAAAGTTAGGAATATAAGTGTGGCGTTTGAGTTTAGGGTTAAATTAAATTAAATTAAATTGCGATGGAGCGATGTTTCGGTGGCAATTTCCCTAAACACCCATCTTCACCCTTTTCTGCATCTATCTACATTTACCCTTTACAAATTTTAACTTTAAATTCCTTCAAGCTTTTTGGCAAATTATTCATAATTTCTTTTGGTAACTTATTCCAATTCCTGGCACCCTTACCTAAAAAAGAGAATCTTCCTACACCCTTGTGCCTGAAATCGAGTGCCAGCTTGTGGTCATTGTCATCTATTGTCTCTGGTCTTCGGTAAGGTGAAGCGCTCCTCTACCTCCCGCTACGAGCGCGGTATGGCCACTGTGGTATCTTAAGTTTGAGAAAAAAACTGGTATCTAGGAATTCCGGGACGGTAACGCTTAATTCCTGGACACGGGACAGGACACAAAATTCCGGGACATTCCCGCATTTCCCAGCCATCTGGCAACCCTACTCCCATGACTGTCTTCAAACTGTCTTCCAATGAGTCCCATAATGAAAACCATCAATAACACCCCGAAGAAATGTATTATATCTAAAAAATTAATTGTATATCATTGTAATCACGAAAGTTTTTACATTATTTTTCACTCAAAAAATAAAAACCGATCGTCTCAAACATCAACAATCACGTTACGACCAGTGCTATAGTATACGACCGGAGGGGCAAGGTTCTGTGACAATTTCAACGGACCTTGGTCATACAGTCTGCTATGCGACTAATACATTCACCATCGGATTTGTCGCATACGACCAACGTCCGTGAGACGGTTCATGCAACCGTCGTAACGTGTATGGCCTGTTTAAATGTTATCCCCATTTTCCTTATTTTCAAAATTGACAAAATAGTTGGTAATTGCTGTTCCTAGTTTGTCCGCGGTACGTTTGGCAATAGTTGTAAGACCTAAACGAATTTGTTTTTATTATTGTGTTGATGTTAAATCACGTTACTTAATTGTAATTTCAACTGTATGTAACAGAGTGGCATGCAATTGGGTTACAGCAGTCGTTAATTATTCATCGCTCGATCAGTCATTTGAAGTCTAGATGTATTAAAGTGAATGCAATGAAATGACCGTTTACTGAGCAATACAGTTGAAAATCTATCAAGTTTCTTTAACCCAAGACAATTTTACATGGCGTTCTGCGTTCAACACACTGATGTAAAGGAAGATTTTTTCTCGTTTTGAACTTCCTTCTAGTATCTTTGAGATAATTATCGGTGGTATTGTGTACACAATCCGTTATGTTTACTATAAAGCGCGGACATTTCCAAAATATTGAATTTTATACTTTCACTTTACGTTTGAAAATCGTCTTAGAGGGAAATCATTTTCTACAGTTAGAGGAGAAGAGTAATTCCGATTTACATGTGGTAGCGTGATTTGTTATATGGTACTTCAATGGTGTGGGCGTGCGGCCATAACCTGAATGATCCTGTGCTGGTTCTTTTGATTTTACAAACCTAAAGACTTCAGAAAATAATGTGAAGTTACAACAGATAATTAGTAGTAAGGTAATTTGAACTGTGTCACAACAAATACCATCAAAAATTTCCTTCGGTGTGTCATGATCTAAATATGCTGAGAACTTAAGAAATCTAATTTTATATTACCTTTGGCGGGTAATACTACGATAACCGAGCCACTGAAATATAATGGTTGATTCTCATTTATCTGGACGAAACAAATCGAAAGTAAGAAATAATTTTTTTTGATACCTCGCTTAGTTTTTGAGACGTCGAATGTTAAAATCAGTTATAGGTAGGGCCTATTATTCCTGGCGATTTTGGTGACGTTCTCCTTCTGGTCGAGGCTGTATTTCAAACTAACCACTACTGCTAGGAAGTTCCTAGTGACATTGGTTTTTTTTTTTCTGGTCCGGGTGGCATTTCAGTCTAATTTTCTCAGTTTTGAGATACGATATTTCGAGACTTAAAAGAGGTATCAAACAAATGGTATTCTTACTTTCGATTTGTCCCATACAGTTACAGAAAAATTCATCATGTAATCCGGCGTTGGACAAATATTTTTCTGGTCTAGGCAGCATGTCAACATAACCACTTGTTTTGAAGTATATCATCTCGAGAACTAAGAAGATACCAAAAATTCAGTTTGTCTCGTTGAGTTACAGAGGAATTAATAATTAAATATGGCTTTGGTGAAATTTTTCCAGGCCTCTTTTCAACCTAACCATCTCAGTTTTTGCATATGACATCTCAAGAACTAAGTCAGATATCAAAAAACTTTATTCTTTACTTTTGATTTGTCTTGTTGAGATACACGAATCGACCATAAAATTTATCAAATTTGAGTGCCTCTGATATCGTAGAACCCCCATTTCTGAGGAAAAGGTACTTCATTAATTGAATTAGTTTCTAACATTTTGACAGATTCAGTTTTTTTCCCAAATTAGTGTATTGTAAGAGCTTCAAAGATAGGCTACATAATTAAATTGAAACAGAAATAATGTGAGGTGTGCAAGAGTCGAAACTTCCCCGGCGTATGCTTGCAATGAAGTCTTCACCCGTGAAGACTTCATTTCAGTGTGAGATATGATTTTATTTTACATTACATATCATATCCTTTATTGTAAATTATTATAAGAGTCGGAGAGGGTGATGTGGTGTATAAATTGATAAAACTCAGTTTGTGATTGTTTTCAGTGCTATAGAGCAGAATCTTTTACACATCCATAAATGTTGTAAATCTATGTTGTAACATTAATGTCATTGCTATTTATTTAAATTTAGTGGGCAAATGCAGAATTTATTTTTCTATTTAAATTGAAATGTGGGCTTCTGAATGTATTCTTTAATGGAATTTTTTATTTTCAAGCCGTAGTGTTAGTAAATATTTCGTTTAGGTTGTAATGCACACTGGATGAGAATGACAGCTGCTATTACTATGTGTTTATGGTTAATGTTCATTTCATCATTTAAGCCAATTTTCAAAATAGATTATTTCATGTTGTTGAATGTCGTTTCTTTGGAATTGCAATTTACATAGCCTAGACCTGAATTGTAATTAACATTCTGCAGTATGGAGAATTTCAGTAATTGATTTTAATTTTTGATCAATAAGGTCCATTAATCAGATATATATTAGTGGTTTTATGGGAACTGCACCACTTTCGGTACCTGCCAGAAACTGGTACTATCCTGTTGAAATTTACATCAGTCGCTTCGTCAACATGTCCTCTTCAAGTTTTGCGATCATACATTCCGGAAAAGTCGCCAGTAATTTAATTAAAAATGCCGAAATATGAAATGCTGAGCAACTGCTAAATACTTTCAACACTGCTAAAATAACATAAAAATTATCGGTACAGGGATCATTTCAACATAAACAGTTTAGTTTTGTCATAGAAATCGTGGTTAGGTTGAAATAGGGCCTGGACCAAGTGATAAAAAATTACGAAATTTTGGCTCTGCGGCATCTAACACGCAAAGCCGTATTTGTTTACAATGGAATCTCTGGTTGCTCGTTGCTATGTTAGATGGCGGTCATCACCGTATTTCAACTCGGATAAATATTGTGTGTTTGTCCATTTTGTGCGACTTTTTACAAGGAGTAGAGCTGAAAAGGCATGAAAACATTACAACAAAGTATTAAATCAACATTTTAAGAGACTGTCACTGATTTTTTTCAACATTGGCGTCATATAACTGTTGTGCGTCATGTCATATTTCGGCATTTTTAAGTAAATTCCTGCCGACTTTTCCGGAATGTATGATCGCAAAACGTGAAGACGACATGTTGACGAAGCGACTGATGTAAATTTCAACAGGTTAGTACCAGTTTCTGGCAGGTACCGAAAGTGGTGCAGTTCCCGGTTTTATTTATAGTACCAAACTAGTTATTGCCTATAGCAAATGTCCTTTTTCTTAGTTGTGTCTTTTGTTGATAAAGTTTTGATAAAAAGAAAGGAGATTTTATGATAACCACAGATTCTTAAGTAATGGGAAGAGACAAATCGAAAGTAAAGTATGTATATTTTATATCTCACTTATTTCATGAAATATTGTATCTCAAAACAGAGGAGGTTAGGCTGAAATGCGGCCTCAACCAGAAGAAAAATTTCACCATATCCAAATATGATTATAATGTAACTCAACAAGACAAATCATAAGCAAGGAATAAACATTTTTGATATCTCGCTTAGCTCTCAAAATTGAGGTGGTCAAGTTGTGTGGGGACCTGAACCAGAAATTTTTTTGGCCATAGTACAAGTAACTACACGCTGGACTTGCACAGTAGATGTTTTGTTTTCTTCCTAGGGGTTGTGGTTAGATTTGAATACGGCCTGGACCCCAAGATGATATGTTTCATTTGATTTGTGAAGTCACCTAAAACGTCTTTATCAAATTGCAGCTCCATTGTTATGCTAGTGATGCAAAAACAAATAATGTCTGTTACATCTTAAATAGTGCAGTGGTATTATTATGACAGTTAACAGTAGGGCCTATCCCTAAAACGTGTACAGCAAGCTCATAGTAAGTAGAAAAAATTACTTGAGCTCTGAATATGTAGGTATTTGTAAGAGTTTTTCTCAATTCAACGAAGCCATGACACCCACCGACTCGAATTTTGGATGAAACTTGGTAAGTTTAGTCTTTCTATACAGAAAAGTATGCACATAAATTTTTTCTTCTGACTCTGGTTTAGTTTTCATTTTACAGCCAATCGAAATTTTGAATGTTTGATACATTCCTAATTCTGACGATTCTGTTCTTTAATTGAAAATAATTTATATTTCACTTATTTTTCAACCAATTTTTATGAAAATTTACAGTAGTATTAATGAAAGCATGAAGATACCAGAAAAAAATATGATTCTACAATTAAATTCTTGCATCCCCAGGGACCATCACCATCATTTTATTGGCCAAAGCGAGAAGATATCTGCCTTGTTCCAATTCCACTTATGCTTGCTGTTATAGACCCTCAAGCAACGTCAACTGTAAAAGTCTATGAATTCCCTACAGACAGTATTAGGATGATCCAAGAAAGCTTGAGCCAGTTTAATGAACTTAAAAAGTACTATATCTAGGAAAACATCAAATTGAAATTAATAGCAAAAAATTTCTGCTATGGTATTTTTTAGTTAAATTTTTCTAAAATTTTATTTATTGTATATATAAACATTTAATATTTTTCAAATACAAATGAACTAAAATCTATAAAGGTTGATAAAATATTAATCATCATATTACATTAAAGAAGTTGGAAAAAAATTAAAGTTGAATCAGTATTTCAGAGAGAGAAAGGTAAACAAAAAAAAAAAAAAATCTGTTGTAAATAATAGAAATAACAAGCCAGTCTGGTAGATGCTCAATCTTATATATATATATAAATAAATAAAAATAGACATGTGTTTTCATATATTACACTTTCCAGCCGCCACCACTACAAAGCACAGATAACTGGTCTTTGTGTGTAGAAGTAGCATGGATTTTCCTGTCGTGCACAACATTGGCCGAATGTCGATAGCTATGGGGATGTGGGAGATATGATGGTTAAAAGCGGTTGATGCAGGGCATTTTTGTATTTCGACCAAAGACGTGTCTCTGTATATGCCACTCTACTGACACAACTACATAGCATAGACCAATGGTGTTTGTGTGTGGTAGTGGTATCGTGTACTATGGTGGTTAGATGTCGGTAGCTATGGTAGAGATGGTAGAGATATGGTGGTTGAAAGTGGTTGACCTGCGGCACTTTCATATTTCTACCAAAAACGTATGTGTCATGGTGTATCACTTTTCAGCCAAAACTATCTAGCACACATCACTGGTGTTTGTGTGGGGTAGTAGCACAAAGTCATCCATCGATAACAACGTTGGCCAAATTTCGGTAACTGTGGTGATGTGGGAGATATGGTGGTTGAAAGTGACCGATCAAGGATATTTTCGTATTTCGACCAAAGACGTGTTTCCGTATCTGTCACTCTGTTGTTACAACTACATAGCATAGACCAGTGTTTCCCAACCTTTTTTGGGTCATGTCCCACTTTCAACATTTTTTTGCCCCCCATACATAATTTTTAATAAAAAAATTATTTGTTATTAAAGAAACTAATATAGAATGGTTTTTGAAAGAAAACACTTTAATATTATCATAAAACACAGTAAGTAAAATTAAAAAACATATAATGAAATACTAAAATTCAAATCCAAAAGATTTATAATAAACATTTATTATGGCAATTTAGTGTGATCCTTTTAAGAATTTGCTTTTTTGCTATATTTTGTAACCATATCTGGCATTGCGTTTAAATAACCCAAAGAGAAAGTGGAAAAGTCGCATCAAGTCAATTTCTAAATTGACTCCCTAAAAAAACCTAATTGTCCCCCTGTCGGGTGTGGGCCCCACGTTGGGAAACACTGGCATAGACCATTGGTGTTTGTGTGTGGTAGTGGTATCGTGTCTCCTATCATGTACTATGGTCGTTAGATGTCGGTAGCTATGGGGGTGTGGGAGATATGGTGGTTGAAAGTGGTCGACCTGCGGCACTTTCATATTTCTACCAAAAATGTATGTGTCATGGTGTACCACTTTTCAGGTAAAACTATCTAGTGCAGATCACTGGTTGTTGTGTGTGGTAGTAGCACAGTCACCCGTCGATCACAACGTTGGCCGAATTTCGGTAGCTGTGGTAGTGTGGGAGATATGGTGGTTGAAATTGATCGATCAAGGAAATTTTTGCATTTGGACCAAAGACACGTGTCTCCATATATTTTACTTTGCTGCCTGAATCACTTAGCGCCGAATGACTGGTGTTTGTGTGTGGTAATGGCATCGAGTCTCCCATCGTGCACTATGGTGGTTAGATGTTGGTAGCTGTCAATCCAAATTCTTTACAAACATGAACCAAGTCATGGGTACCAGCTAGTGTTTAATAAAATAACACATTAAAAATTGTGTTTGCAACTCTTTTTTTTCCAGCAAATAATAGATAGTTATGTAAATAAATTGGATAGTAAAAATTTTTCCAAAAATTATATTTAATTTTGAAAGTATATACAAAGAAATAAAAAAAAGTTATTATTATTTTTTTTAATGACAGAACTCGCTTCTAAGATCATTATGAAAAATATTTTTTTTGGGTTGTTATATTCCCTTTGATTGATTTTGATTTTAACGTATTACACACTTTCATAAAATAATTCATGAGAATTATTTTTTTCTATTTTTAAAATATTACTTGGAATTTTTTCATTTTTTTCTGGAATTCTCATGCTTTTATTAATATTAATGTAAATTTTCATAAAAATTTGCTGTAAAATAAGTGAAATATAAATTATTTTCACTAAAAGAGCAGAATTGCCAGAATTTGGAAAATACCAAACAGTCAAAATTTCAATTGGCTGTAAAATGAAAACTAAACGAAAATTGAGAATAAAAAATTGATGTGAATACTTTTCTGTATAAGAGGACTAAAGTCACCAAGTTTCATCATAACCCATGTCGGTGGGCATCAAACTGTCAATTTTTTGGTTGAATTCACATGGAATAACACTATATCAATATTCTGTGGTGTATGCAAAGGAATTAACAGGAACACCGTTCTTTTAAATCCTTGTGCAGTCATTGAGATTATGGTTTTTTCATCCGAAATCACTATTGATGAATGCCAGGATAGTTTATTCCAAAAAGCCATAGTTGAAATCCATCTCATTCCTTGTACCCCAAATCCTCTTTGGTCTTTATTGACTTCGATGAGGTGTAAGGAAAAGAACAAAGATTCCTGTGGGTTTTAAAAGATGATATTACACTATCTATACCAAGGGGTCTTCCTGCCATCAACAAATCTCTTAATTTAATTGCGATGGTGTGCACGCTCCATTGGCAATTTCCCTATACATCCATTTTTACCCATTCCTGTACCCCCCCCCCCTCCTCCTATTTTGCCCTCCACCAATTTCGACTTTCAATTAAGTGTTTTTGGCAAATTATTCATCACTTCTTGTGGTAGCTTATTCCTATCCCTAACCTCCTTTCCTATGAAAGAAAATCTTCTCACATCTTTGTGAGATCGAGTACGATCTTGTGGTCACGGTCATCATTTCTTTTCCATGCACTACTCCTAATTCTTACACCAATATCTTTCCACACGTCTCTGACGTCTATTCAATTGTTCATTGGTAAGCACATTACTTGAAAATGGCTTTTGGCTTATAAATTGTTCTTAATCATCCAAATAAGGTTGTTTTTTGTAAAATAAATGAGAAGTGCTTTGAGACTATTACAAAAGATTTTTATAGTATACAGGAACAATAAACTTCTACTCAGACTGAAGATATAACTGTGTGATTGGGGCATTGTAAATTTTGTTTTCTTATTAACCTGCTGTTTCATTTTGTTTTAGGACCTGCCTGGCATAAGTGAGTTATTTACTGATAAGGTTTCATGTTTGATTGTTATGTATGTAGTTGTATGCTCAAATGTTAAATGGTTGGTAGACCATTGTATTAGAATAATCTTTTGATTTTCTTATTGCAGGAGATGGAATGTAATGATATTATCAAGGTTGCTGATTCACTTTTGAGATGGTACGCAGTATCCAACAGATAATGCTTACATCCTTGTGCATCACTTTAATGGATCTGTTTAGCCATTTAGCTATTTGATGCAACGTTTATTCTACACTCTTCCACAATTCTATTTCACATCTCTGTATGATGAGATTTGTAAAATAAAATAACTTTCTTGCAGTAATTTTAATCAAAGTGTTGTCTTTTGTACCAGCATTTCTCCTCTCCCTGTGTGCCCCCCCCCCCCCCAGTGACCCATGGTTTGTATATTCTGTTTATCAGATATGTTTTGCTTATCTGCCTCTTTCCCCATATAAAAATAGCTGCATTGATTATGGGAACTACTTAAAATTGGTAGAGTAATTTTTGTGCTGAAAACGATGCAGTATGCACTAGCCAAATTGTACCTTCTGAAATTTAATGTTTCCACCTTAAAGCAGTTTTTGGTGAAATTCTCAAAATAATCTCCACTTATTGTGTACATCTGTATGAAATTTTTATGTCAGTTTATGCACCATAAAAACAAGCAAACTGAAAACTGTTGAAATACATTAGTCTGGAGAAATAAATAAAAGGAACTTTTTCATTCCTACAGATAAAACAAATGGGAATGCATGGTGATAAAATACGATGGCACAGAATTAATTATTAATAAAAAAAAATTGGTAAATCTATGGGATCCATGAAATTGGACTCGCAAATAATTTTATGTTGGTAGAAACTTATTAGACATCCACAGCAGATTTTGCATATTAATTGTGAAAAAGTATGAAACATTAAATGTGTGTAAGAGTAGTTTTAATTTTACAGTATCTGTGTCAGCAAGTCGGGTCATAATTTACTATTTTGTGACTTAACAAAGACCACACACTGCATTACATTTTTACCGATAATGGTCATTGTTGCAGAAATTTTTGGCAGGTTTGCATTCAGTGAATGGTTACTCAAATCTGGGAAAATATCACTTCTGACTTTAATGACTATAGTTGCTTGTTTGGTCTGGGATTTAGTATTCAGATGCAATTGTGCACTGGAGAATAACTACTGTAGAAATCATAGAACAAAGATGTATTTTGCCTTCCTGTTATAGCTGTGCAGACAATTTGTTTTGTAACACTTTATCCATTTTCAGTTATTGTATGAAAAAAAAAAACGATATTTTCTTTCATTGTGTGTAGATGACTTCGGTACTTTCTGAATGAATTGGTAATATCAACAAATAAAAAACAATATTGCAGGAAATTATATCGATTTTTCATTTTTATGTTAATTTTGTTTCTTGTGGGAGTTACATCTGATTCATATATTAGTTTCAAAACTGCTCAGTTGTTTTCCTTTAATGTAATATCAGCTTTATTTGTGTAATTTAGTATGTAAAATGTACTGCTAATATGATTATTTCTTAGGAATTTAATTTTGCATAAAGAACGGCACATATTCTGGTGTTTAATAAACTAAATGTTTTGTTTATTATTGAATACCTGGCATTGGACACTTAGTCATTGTGGTTTGCCAACTGAAGCTGAGGAGCTGCTTCTTGTTTCGTAGTTGAATATTGTATTTTTGGGTATTACATAAAAGTTGTTATTAATCTTCTGTGACATTTTACTCGTTTCTGGAATGAATTAGGTAGACCTTTTCTTATTTATGTTTTGATGTTACTTATGTTAACGTATTCACTGGCACAATCTTTTTAATTCACTTTTAACTTTGATTAACATATATAACTTGAAAACAATTGTTACAGACATAGAATGCAGTTTATTGCATTCACATATAGTTAATTCCTATGTGTATTAACCTCTAGCATGAGAAATGAAAGATGTAATATTTAATTTTGTATTTTCTCGATTATTCTGGAGATTCCTTTAATAATGAAAGAATACAGTTTTTTATAGTTAAAAAATAGTGACAGGTTGCCTTAGTAAACTGCAACAGTAAACAAAGATAATGCAAAATGGATTTGGTGTTTTGCAGTGGTTGTCGAAGACAGCTTGTGGCGTGTTTCTCTGCACCCGGTGGCATCCAGGGCTTCATTTCCTCTCACTCAAGCCTTTGGGAAGTCTGCTGAGCCATTTGTTTGTACTGGTTGTGGCAAGCACTACAGGTTCAAGGGCAACCTGCAACGACATGTTAAGCATGAATGTGGGAAACTACCACAGTTTCATTGTCCTTTCTGTCCCAGACAAAGTACCCAGAAGAGTAACCTTATTCGACACATTAAAAAATTTCACCCCCTTGAAACCCCTCTTATTTCATAAGAAACAGTGTAATTTGTCAAAACCGTTAGAATGAACTAGAAAGCAAATTATTTGAAAATATAGTTTGTAAGTAAAATAAATTGACTGATTTTATTGATACATTATATATATATATATATATATTGGAAGAACATGTATGAAAATTCTCAAAAAAATGTATTTTTAAATTGTTATAATTTTCATTTTACATTTTTTCAGTGTTTTATTCTATTTTTCATCTGGAATCTTGAAGTGAATTAAAATACAATCTAACAGTAATAG
The DNA here is from genome assembly GCA_031002005.1 of Vandiemenella viatica. NCBI lineage: Eukaryota > Metazoa > Arthropoda > Insecta > Orthoptera > Morabidae > Vandiemenella > Vandiemenella viatica. The sequence continues at coordinate 271,610,519 of CM061920.1, forward strand.
CTGCTTTAAGTTAAAGTAATATTACTACAGATAATATTACTACAGATATCTTAAAGATAGCCAGATGTGACATTGTACCTTATCTTGAAATATTATTTAAATTGAGTCTAGACACTTGCTGCTTGCCACAGGAGTGGAAAAGTGCAATAGTAGTACCGGTACATAAGGGAGGGGTGAGAAATAGAGTTGAGAATTACAGGCCAATCAGTTTGACATCAGTGGTAGGTAAATTAATGGAAAGATTGATATGCAACCACATCAGAAATATATGTGAGGAACGTAAGTGGTTTTCAAGCAGGCAACATGGTTTCAGGCAAGGATATTCATGCGAATCTCAGTTGGTGGGATATATGCAAGATATTTCAGATGAAATGGACAAGGGAGTCCAAATTGATAGTGTAGCACTAGATCTGTCTAAGGTGTTTGACAGAGTAAGCCATAAAATGGTAGCAAGTAAGGTAAAAACCATTGGAGTGGGTAGAAGAATTTTTAAAAGGTAGAAAACAGAAAGTTAGGGTAGGAAATGTAGTATCAAAAGAAGTGGAAGTAAAAATGGGTGTGCCACAGGGTAGCGTATTGGGACCATTGCTATTCATTATTCTAATGAATAATTGTGTTGATTGTTTACTATCTGAAATTAGATTCTTTGCAGATGACATAATGCTGTATAAAAGAATCAAAACGATAGAGGATTGTAAACAGTTGTAGGGTGATCTGGACAGGATATCTAATTGGGTTGGTAAACATGGAATGAAGATAAATGCAAAGAAGAGTCAGTTTATTAGATACACAAATAAAAAACAAAAGGTTAATTATGAATATAAGGTGGGGAAAGAATTGCTTGCTGAAGACTTGAAATGTAAATATGTGGGAATTACTTTTGATAACAAACTTAACTGGGCAGGACACATAGGACAGGTGGTAGGAAAAGTTTTCAAAGTTCTGCACTTGTTGGAGAGAGTGATGAGGGGATGTACAAGAGAAGTCAATGAATTGGGTTACAAAACTTTGGTAAGACCATTGCTCGAATATGGTAGTGTAGTATGGGACCCTCATTTTACGTATCAAATACAGGCGTTGGAGAGGGTGCAAAGAAGGGCTGCTAGATTTGTTTCTGGAAATTATCGCAGAATGCAATCAGTGACGGATATGATAAAGGAGCTGGAATGGGATTCATTGCAAGACAGGAGGAGGATGAGGAGGGTCATGGGAGTGTACAGGGCATATACTGGCGATGAGGCATGGAAAGATATTGCAATAGGTAATGAAAAGTAGTGCATGGAAGGGAAAAGATGACCATGACCACAATCTGGCACTCGATTTCAGGCACAAGGGTGTGGGAATATTCTCTTTTTTAGGTAAGGGTGTCAGGGATTGGAATGAGTTACCAAGAGAAATGATAAATAATTTACTGAAAACTTTGAAAGAATTTAAAGATAAAATTTGTAGAGGGCAAATGTAGGTAGGTGCAGGATAGGGGGAAGATGGGTGTGTAGGGAAATTGCCACCGGAGCCTGTGCTCCATTGCAATTAAATTAAGTCTAATGTTGTCATTGATGTTTTAAACATTAGATGAGTGTTTAGAAGTTATTAATATATTCTGATGAAACTGCTTCAGACATTTAACTCTTCCACAGAATTATAAATTTATTATCCAATTAAGTTATAAAATTATTGACAGTAAATATTTAAAATTCTAAAAGTTCGCTTTCTATGAAGAGTAACTACCTATGTATGTACCTGTTCAAAGATGTTCCTAAAAGTGTTGTTTAAAAAAAGTAATTATAATAATCAGCAAGTAAAAACAGTTTGTATATTGTAATTTCAGTCAAATTCAGCTTTTATCATAGACATTATTATTTCTGTAAAATAATTAAATAAACTTGTAGAAAATTTCATAATTCTTTAATTCATTTTACAGGTTTAAGTCATTTTCCTATTTCAAACCTTAAGACTGATTTCTTGATGATTTATTATAAATCAGTGAGATTTTACTTTTTAGTTTATTACCATATTTTGCCATTTATCAAGGAGAATAGAAGAGACATATTAATCAATTAGCCTTCTTTGCTTTTGTCTTTACAATGAGATATAACTTTATGTTTACAATACTTGTGTTCCTTCAAGAAGAATTCTATTTTCAAATTATCAACTTACAGATTTAAAAAAAAAAAAAAAACAAAAAAAAAACAATCATAATAAATTGGCTTTTATTATTGCAACTATCCTGAATTTGTGTCTTAATGCAAGTCATATCATTTCTATTTTTGAGTTCTTCATTGTTGTGTGGATTATTACAAATCTTGATCGTTTACATGGAGCTAATACTTTCCTAAAATATGTGATGGACTGCAGTTGGTGACTCACATAGAACAGAACACCATGCTTTGATTATTTTTATATTAACTTATAGTCCGTTTAACTAAGTTGTTTATCTGCATTGTTCCTCTCATCATTGATATCAGTTGAAGCAGCAGTGTTGATGCACATTTGATCATTTAACCTAAACTGTATGTGTGATAAAATAATTACTTTATACTTTACATTTTGGTTGATTGCTAAGGGAATTCTTACTATACCCATAAGAACAGTTATTTACTGACATAGTTGATTAGTTTTATAGTTATAACCCATCCTGCATCCCCGACTGTTGATATATTGGCTCATTGCATAGGATTCCTGTATGTGATAATGCTATTATGTTCACAGTTGTGATGAAAATGACAAGTTGTCTTTCTTAATTTAAACATTCCTTTTAGATCCAAATGTTGACTATTATTTATTGAGTGTGCTTGTTTTTATTTCTATTTACTAATATCACCAGTCATGTATAGTAAAATCCTTGAAATAATTTTTAAGTTTTCCAAAATGTGGTGCTTACATGTTGAAGTGCATAGGGGAATAAACAATGCTTCTGATTAACTTCTGCTCCAACTGAAATACTTCATTGTATTGTATAATGTCTTTATTTTTGTGTCTGTTTCTTCTTCTATTTTAACCTAAATGCCGATAGACATTACATGTTTTTTAAGTTTTGGTAGAAGGCAGTTACTTTGGTTGAGAAAATTATAATTTATGGAGTCATTGCTGATTTGAAATAAACATACCTGTATTCTAAAAAAACTTTAAGCAATGGTTGTCATAAGATGAATACGACAAATCTTGCAGCATAGCTTGGTTACTCTGATGGTATGCTTTGTTTTCTTTATATCGCTGAAGAAAATGTGACCATTTTGAAGCTGATTATTACCACTATGTTTGTATAGCCCAGTATACTGCACAAGGGGAAAAAAGTATTGAATGTAAGAACACATTATAACTATGTTTGAAATGAGTTTCATTTTATATTATATTTTTCATTGTAATATATGAAAGTGTTTGAACATTGTAAATCTGAGTTATCTTGATTGAAAACCGCTTATGTTACAAATTTATTTGTTTTCTACCTTACAGACTCTGGCAGCGACCATGTCAAAACATGGGTGGGCTGGCCAACTACTCGTGGTGAAGGTCGAACAAGCCCATCTGAGGAAAAGACACCAGGCAGAGGTCCTAGATCAAGGGGATTCTTTCCTTGTCCAAGCTGTGGCCGTACATATGTTAGAAAGGACTCTCTTCGGAGACATCAACAGTGGGAATGTGGTAAAGAACCTACATTCCAGTGTCCGTTTTGTCCTCAACGTTGTAAACGTAAATCTCATCAGATTCGACATATACGCAGGCAACACAAGGACTTGGTGGATGTCATTGAAGATATGTCTGATTCTTAAATTAAGTCACTATCATCTTCGAGAGATCAGGTATAATATTTTGATAGCCTGAAATTATTTGTAACACATTTTTTCCTTCCATTTATTAGTGTATTAAATACCATTTTAATAGCAATTTTGTTGCAGTTGAAAGTGAATCACAATATTTGATGTAAATAACTGACAGTTTCATATAGTGAATGATATTAAGACATCTATAGATGAAGTCATTCATTTATTTTTCATCCCTTCTTTTATCTATTTTTGTACTGTTGTAAAACTATTTTTAAGAAAAGTAGATACACTTTAAAGTAATCAATTTCTATTTAAATTGTTGCTTAGGCACTAGTTTGTTCCATTTGGAGAGAAATAAAGAAATTTTCAAATCTGGTTTTTCTGTGTATGAAGTAGAATAAAGTTAGTGAAAATCTAGGATTGACTTTTCACTTCAATCCCGGCTCCTTAAATTGTGTCTTGTACTTAAGAATAATTAATAATATGGTTAGTTATCACCTGATTGATTCATTTACCGATTTGTCTCTGAACATGAGGTTTATGTAACAAGAGTAATATGACTAGTGATGGCTTTTTTTTTTTAGAGTATGGTATTTTTACTTTCATTGACAAATTTTCCCAGTCCAAATCAACTTTCAGTCCTTAGAGATATTCTACTAATTCAATAAAATCTTTTGCTTGTGTATATCCTATTGACTAGACGTTTCTCAAATTGATTACATGTCTTAAATCATTCCCATTTCACAGCAACAGACATATATCATACAACAGTAATTGCAGCATAGCACTGCTTCAGCAATACTGCCTTAACTGTGAAATTAATCTCTGTTTATTAACTAAACTGTATTTAATATCTGTATGTTTGAAGTGGTCTCGCAGTTCTGTTGTTAAAACCATGCTGCAGATACTGCCTCCACAACTTCAACTAACTCTCCATGAAAAGAAAATTCTCAATTCTATGCAATAACCTGTGCCAAAAGACTTTGGTGAATTTTTTAATGCATGCAAACACACTTTTCTAGCTAATAAATTGCCACCTTCAGAATGTGTGTAGCTTCATGGCAAGGCTTTTAATGTCTTATTATGGTTTTGCTTTTCAAACACCTCTCTTACATGCAGTGTGTTGTATCTTTTTTTTTTTTTTCAGCTTTTCTCTTTATTTCCATTTGTGACGTGTATCACCCTCTCTGCATTTTGTGAAGCCATTGTTTCGTTTTTCTATTAACTGTTTCTCCTTTTAGCCAGCATGAGAATACCTCCTTTTTTCTCTTGTGAGGAAATTTGACTGTAAATTTTCTATTTCTTCTTGTGTTGACTATTATTTATTGAGTGTGCTTGTTTTTATTTCTTTTTACTAATATCACCAGTCATGTATAGTAAAATCCTTGAAATAATTTTTATGTTTTCCAAAATGTGGCACCATCTTTATTGTGCTACCACTTATAAAAAATAAGTGGCTGAATAATGAATTCATTGTACATACTGAGGAATCATACTTGCGATTTGTTTTAGGCTTGCTTGGAAAAAAACAAAAAAAAATCTGATCATAAAATTTAAGTATGCAAAGAACATTATGTTTGCTGGATGGGAGTCATTTGGAAAAAGAGTTCCCTTGCTCTTTTATACCATCCTACCATAATTTCTGGGCAGTAATGATTGTTTTATTTGATTATAAGTATTTGTTTTTATTGATCAAATTTTCTTTTGGATAAGTGTCTAATTGTTCTGAACGTGGTATTTTTACATTTAAGAAATTATTTTAATACACACTAAATTGTGTTGAGGCTGTTCAAACCATTATCATCCTACTTGAATAATTGGATTGAATATATTTTTTCCCCATTGGGATTATAGAGCTATTTGGCTTCTATTATGATAAGGTACCACATTTAAAGTCATCTGGTCGTATTTTCCTATTGAGAAGTTGAAACATTCAATTCTCCATCATTTTGAATTCATTCACTTGTTGTCCTGCCATCAACTAAGGTAATTTGCTATTGTTGTTCAACTCTTCTGCTTTATTTTTCTTTATAGCTGCTGATCATCTGCTATCTGTTAAACAATTATAGTATATAATTCTTTGAAATTAATGTATTATATGTAGTGAACAATAAGTTTTGATTTACATAAAAGGTTTTAGCTGAACTAATTATGATTTTAATTAAATCATGACTCACTAAATCTGTATGAATTTAAAGATTGTGAGCACAGGTGTTAACAATGTTTTTGTTTTGAGGTTTTCCTCCAACTACTCTTGGTTATGACCAGTTGAAATGGAGCTTATTTTGTGGTGATACTTTTCCATTCACCTACTTGCACATCCCTTTTCCTACAAATGATAACCTACCCATTCTGTTATGTTTAAAAGCAGGTGCTAAGTCATGGTGATCGTCCTCCTTTACTTTCACATAATATTAATAATTATTCATTTAATATCCACCCACTGCTCTCTTTATCCTTTTCCTTTTTTCCAATGGCTGCCTAAGTAGCTTCTTAATCATATCAGTTACTGAAATACAAGCATTCTCATACTTTCTCCATTAGCATTTTCACTTTGTTACCACAGGACAAAACAATAGCCAACATGAAGAAATTGATTCCAGCCTATAACAATTTATACCTTATTCAATGGATCCACCCTGTCTCCCGCAAAGCTATCCTCTCCTTCTATTCCTCATGTCCAGTCTCTCCTCACACTCTTTTGTAAACTCCATTCCAAAAAACCTCAGTATCATGGAAATGCGACCAATGACAGAACTGTCCAGAAATCATATCATCATCATCATCATCATCATCATCATCCTCCCTGCCAACAAGGGCTCAACCACCGAAGTGATGGTCCACAGCGACTATGAAGCTGAGGCCCTGAGGGAGCTGTCTGACACCAACAACTATTGTCTACACATTACAGGCTCCACCATTTTCATATGCCAGAAAATAAAAAGTAAATATTTGTAACCTTAGGTCCCTTAAAAGACCTCTCTCCACAGTCCATCTCCTTCCTAACTCTCCAGAATCCTCCTACACTCACCCTGTACCTTGTTTAAAAGATCCATAAGGTTGGCAACATGGGGTATAGTTGTGGCATATGGGTTCCCACTGAATAGATTTCAGCATTGGTGCATTAGCATCTCCAATCTCTTGTATGGAATCTTCCCTCCTAAGTCAAAGGCATTACTCACTTACTTCAAACACCAAGCAACCTTCCCTATACAGGCTTCCTTTCATCCTTGGCTCACTTAATCCTTTCCAAAAGCCCCTACTCCTTCAATTCTAAAGTGTATCACCAGAACCGTGTCATTGCCATGGGCTCCTGCATGGCCCCATCCTATCCCGACCTATTCATTGGTTGTCTGCATGAACATTTCCTGAACCACTTCCCCTTTAAACCCAAGTTCCACCAACACATAGAATTTCTCAATTGCCGTAACATCCATTAATTTCACCGGGACTTACTGCTGCTCACTCATCACATTCCTTGACGTGAAGATTACCCAAGGCAGGATGCCCCTCATACCTCTGTTGACTTTAAACCCACTAATTTGCAGCAATATCTACACTTTGACAGCTGCCACCCATTCCACACCAAATGTTCCCTCCCTTACATCTTTGGCAGGCATGTCTCTTCTGATGCTGAATCCCTTTCCAATACTCACAAAATTTATCACAGACCCTTATTTCCCACTTACCCCATGGATCTTGTACTGAAACACACCTCTTGTGTGATCACTCACACTCCACTTAACTACTCTTGTTCAGCACCTCCAAAAACTAACCATAGCCCTGCCATTGTCACCCAGTTCTCTCCTGGTTTTGAATACATCAATAAAATCTTGCTTCAGGGACATGACTTCCTTCATTCCTTTCCAGAAATGCACACCCTTCTACCCACCATCCCCTGCACATGGTTTAGCAGACCATCCAATATTAAGAACATCTTGGTCCACAGATACCCTCTTTCAGACTCCTCAAAATCACCTTACCGAGCGTGGTGGTGTAATGGTTAGCATTCTGACCTTTCATTCGAGAGGACGGCAGTTCAAATCCCCATCCGGGCATCCAGATTTGGGTTTTCACTCCAGGCAAATGCCTGGATGCTTCCTTCAAATGGCCATACCCGAATTCCCACCCATTCCTTGCCCCACATCCTTTCCCGCCTCTAAAGACTTTGCTGTTAAGAGACGTTAAGCAGTTAAAAAAATCACCAAATGGATCATTTCCATGCAACGGATATCACTGCAAAACCTGCAGCATGCATTCCCTCACTAATACATGTTCTAGTTCCTACCACAGGGGAAACCATCCACATCACTGTACAGTCTACATGTTCCACAACACACATTGTATACCAACTAACCTGCCACACTCCACTAGCTCCTACGTAGGCCTCACTACAAAGCAGCAACTGTCAGACAGAATGAATGGCCACAGGCGAACAACCCACACCCACAACCTATACCTTACAGTACCAGAAGATGGCAATAACCATGATTACAACAATCTGAACCACTGCTTTATTGTCAGAGCAATCAGAGTTTTCCCTGAACCCACCAATGCATCGGAACTTCAGGAGATGGGAACTTGGGTACCAGACGTTCCCCCTGGCATGGCCTGGCACTGATAAAACCCTATCATTTAACCCATCACTTATTTTACATTACTTTATATAGTAATAATTTATCAAAATTATTTCAAATTTATTTATTGCTTGCTTTAATACAGTATACATCTTTAATTTTTATTTATTATTATTTTACTAATCTTCTTTGACATTTTACTACTGCCTGTGGTGTATATATATATATATATATATATATATATATACGAGGCGTATTCCAAAAGTAAGGTCCGGGGTACAAGATGTCACAGATGATAGGCCTGAATGACGTTTCCCACCTGCAGCGCCATCTACCAACTCCTGGTAAATATGCAGTATTGTTGGCGTGCCGCAGTAGCCGTATATCTATTGTTGAGAGCAGTTCGAAATGGCCGCGACAATCGTAGCTCCCGCCAGTTGTGAAGTGCGCGGTGTGATTAGATTTTTGTTTGCAAAAGGATCGTCAGCTGCGGACATCCATCGCGAATTGTGTGTAGTGTATGGACCAAACATAATGAGTGAGAAACAAGTTCGACACTGGTGTCGAGAATTTCAAAGTGGTCGCACAGATGTGCACGATCAACAGCGGAGTGGCAGGCCCGGTATTCGGACCGACGACATCGTCGAGCAAGTTAACCAAAAACTGCGAAGTGATCGGCGTTTGACGATTAGTGGTCTGGCTATGGAATTCCCAAATGTTGCTAGAACCTCAATTTACAGGATTGTCACTGAAGAGCTTGGATATCGGAAGCTTTGTGCGCGGTGGGTGCCAAAACTGCTCACCGCTCAGCACAAAGAGCAACGAATGCATAGCGCACGACAATTTTTGGAGCGCTATAGACAAGATGGAGACAGTTTGTTTTCCCAAATTGTTACGGGAGACGAGACGTGGATAGCATACACCAACGCAGAATCAAAACAACAATCAATGCAGTGGCGCCATTCCGGTTCACCCAAACCAAAAAAAGTGTAAGCAATCGCCGTACACGAATCGCAAAATGATGGCTTCCGTGTTTTGGGACGAAAAGGGCATCCTTTTGATCGAATTCATGGACCGTGTACTGTGCAACGCTCACCAAACTGAGACGTGCCATCCAAAATCGACGCCGCGGGAAACTGTCGTCTGGCATCATCCTCCTGCACGACAACGCACGTCCGCATACCGCTTCCAAAACCAAAGAGAAGATTCAAGAGTTTCGTTGGGAAATCCTAGACCACCCTGCTTACAGTCCAGATCTTGCACCAAGCGACTATTTTCTCTTGCTGCATTTGAAACGGTGGCTTGGTGGACAACGATTTCAAACCGATGAAGAACTCAAGACGAGCGTTACCAATTGGTTCAGGTCCCAGGCGGCAGACTTTTATGCCGAGGGGTTAAAGAAACTGGTACAGCGTTACAGAAAATGTATAGATATGAACGGCGATGTGGAAAAGTGAACTAGATATGTAGTTACATACTGACGTTAATAAAAACCTTGTATCCTGAACGATGTTTTTATTATGATCAAACGGACCTTACTTTTGGAATACGCCTCGTATATATATATATATATATATATATATATATATATACATGTCTTACTCTCTTCCCAGGATATATTGATAGTTTACTTCTCAGCAGTTCACTCGCAACTTAATTTCTCCAATGCTACCTAATCATGGGGTAAGTGTTGGTGTTTGCACCCCTCCTTTGCCACACAGCACAAGCCTTCTTGCATCAAAGAGGTTTTAAACTGAAATAGCACCAAGCATGGTGGGTGAGTTGTAAAGCTTTAGCCTCGCATTCTGAAGGACGTGGATTGGAATCCCCATCCAAGCATCCAGATTTGGGTTTTCCATGGTTTCCCCAAATCATTCCAGACAAATGGTGAGTGATGGGTTATTTTCCATATCCTTTACTATTTATATTGCCTAAAAGCCATTTCCTTTTTCCTTAGTATGATATCAGTTAATGAGTATGTGCTACAGTAATTTCCACAGACAAATAAAGCTGCCCTCCTTTGAATTCCTTCCATCTCTGTATTTGATATGTGTAATCTAGGTTCCATTCTTTCCCACTATATTCAAGCAAGGGTGACAACGGTTTTATAACACAGTCCTCTTACTACTTTTGCTCACCCCATTACTACCCTTTCATAATAAAAGTAATGATTCTTTTTGCTTTTGCACAGGTGCATTCATTGACTTTGCCATGTGCTATGTTTCCTCTTTCACATGCGTATGGGATGCCTGAAGTACTGTATATTTGTGTTTGTATTTTTTGTCACTGGTTCCTGCTTCTACCTTTGGTAAGTGGTTGGTTTACTTTACCTTTCTTTGTTTGCATTATACAGGAAGCATCTAATGTTTTCTGTTGTTGCCCTTGAATGTTATGCCACTGAATTATTCAAATATAAAATGGTCACGAAGAAAATTTTTAGATGCAGCCAAACTAATTTATATAAAATCACTTTGCGGCCTGAAAATTTTTCAAAATAGTCACCTTTACACTGTACATACTTCCACATTCTCAGAAACCAGTTCTGAAAGCACTTCTGCTATTCATTTTCTTCAGTGGTTGAAAACTTTTCATAGGTAGAAACTGCTTCTTCCAGCATTGGAAACCAGTTCCCACCCATACAATTTTTTACCATAGGGAAGAGGAAATATTTGCAGGGACCCAAATCAAGAGGACGATTCACCAATTTTATTTGTTTAGATAGACTCAAGGAACTGGATGGTTTAGTTGGCTGTTTGGGTGGGTATGCTCTCATAGTAGGGGGGAGTTCCTTTCACCCTTGTTCTTGAATGCTGCTCTCGAATCCTTTGAAAAACTTTTTGAAGGCAAACTGTGTGTACCACTGAACAATGACAGTCCTTTGCTGCTTCACAAGATTAGTTGCTACTGACCACTGTTTGGGGAAAGGGGTCTACTGTTTTCTTGCTGACACTGTGGGGACTTCTCATTTTCATCACCCAACTGTTTTTAGAAAGACTGACTCTGCTGGTTAGGGTTTAGTTTCCAAGTCAAACTGGTGAAATCCAGGTTTTGTCACTTGAAAAGACGTCTTCTTCCTCTAACCTAGAGAGCACTTCTTCACCTTTTTCATTGCACATATGCTTTTATATATATGTCAGTTATTATTAGGCACCCGATGGAATGAAACTTTCCTGATTCAAAGAAGTTAGCTCAGTAGTCTTGGTATTGCTGCTGATTCAATCAGCAGGGTTGTTGTGATTTCCATAAAGGTCACACAACAGTTTTTAAAGAACATTTTTTCCTTAGTTTCTGCTGTGGATGGAAAAGTACTCCCCTCTTCATCTTTCAGCATTGTCCGCCCACTTTCATCATCTTTAAACCACTGAATGGCTGTGACATTGGATGCAAGGTCCACAAAAGTGTATTTCAAACAATTAATACTTTGAGCCTCCTTCAACCCACTTTTAAAATTGTAAATGTCCATGGCATGTAAGTGTCCTCATTTGAGCTCCATTGTAACAACTTGCAATGAGCTCATACAATATTGTTTTTCTTCATGCTGTAGGAATTTGTGGAAGGTGACTACATGCTACGGTATACTCAAGGATGGGGATAACCAATGATGCTTTCAATTGTTGTAGTTCAATTATGCTGCATCTCAGATTTTTTGTTAGTGGAGTGTCATTTTCCAATTTTGCATTTGATTTCCCTATTTTGTGGAAGTACAGTAGGTGTTACTTTTTCTCATTAGTTTATTAAGATGGCAGACAAAGGAAATTAACCATTTCGCAAAGTTGTGCTGTTTTTCTTAGAATGTGGCGTGAAACTAAAATGAAGGCACATTTTGTGTTCAGTTTAATACATGGTGGGCTCCAGGCAAAAAAACAATAGATGGTCCTGCCAATTTGAAGCTGATTATTCTGTGTCTGAGGATAAACAGCTGTATGTTGTTAGTTTTTGCAGTTCAGAACAAGTCAAGGTTGTACCAGTGACTTTGACTTTAAATCCTAGTAAATCAACAAAAAGAGCCATACAGAACTGGGTAATTCATGGGAATCTTTGCAGTATATTATACACTTAGACATTCATTTGTATCCTTACAAGAGGTCTGTGGCGGTATCTTGCAATTAGAAATACGAATCATACAGTTTACGCACTGAACAACCAAAGAGAGGCTTTATTACACATCACGTGGTTTTCAGGCAAAGCCTACTTTCTCATCAGCAGCCTTGTGAAGAATCAGAACATTAATTACAGATGATAAACCATCCTCAAATAGTGTAATTGAAACATACTCGGGGAAAAATGTGTATGGGTCATTAACCCATTTTTTTATGCCACTATAAACAGTGAAAGTTACTTAGCATGTTTTGGGAAAGTTTTTTTCATAAATTCATGGAAAATAGCTTACCCATACACACACAGGGAAAAATGTCCTTGATTTCCTGAATTTGATTCCTACAGCCCGTGCATCAATAACTTCTTACTGTGCGATTTTCTGAAAGAAAAGGTATATTAAAAAAAAAAAAAAAAACCCTAGAAAATATTGGTACAACTAAGAGCCATTGTCATTGAGTTATTCTGTGTAATTCCTGATGAAGATTCATCACAAATTGAAAGGTGCATCTAGGAGACATCGTGACCAAAAGGTTGTCATATTGAACATATTCTCCAATAGGAATATGTTTCCATGCTTTGGATTTTTTACTTTTATATCAATATTGTTCAAAATGCATTCGTTAAACATAAAGTGAATGGTGTGATATTTTGTGCATTACCATTTATATTTATATGGAGAAAGAGCCACATTCATTAATTTATTTTTGTTAATACTGGGTATTGTGCAATTTTCAGACATATTCAAACATACAGTAATTACTGCAATTGGTTCTTCTAGTTTTATCTCCTCCCCACCTCTACCACCCTCAACAACACACTAATAATGTTTAGACCACTTTGAGTACCTAGAGTTCTGGCTCACAGCAGTCTTTTTTTCAGATTCTTCAACATAGTAATGTATTAAAGTTTTTTGTCTCATTAAGTCTAAAGCTCATCTCAGTTTTGTTGAGTTATCACTGAAATGTGTAACTAAACTCCACATAAATAACAAAGTATGGGGAAAATGACTCATCTCTCATATGGTTTGAGGTTGTGCACACGTCACGTACCATATGACTAGTTCCCTATCACATATGTTTTTCACTCATCACAGCTTTCAACTTCGATGAGTGATGAGTCATTTTCCCAATCCTTTTTATTTATATTGACTTATAGCTATATAAACTCCACATAAAAAATACCAGCTACGATTTATACTTCATGTAATTAATAGATATGTATACATTGGTTAATAGGGATTGCACCTAGGATAATTTTTTACTGAACATGACAGGCAGTTGGTTGACTTACGGTCCTGGCATTTGCGGAATGTTGGTTTGATTCCTGGTCTAGCCATCTAGATTTACATTTTCTTGGTTTCCTGAAATCATTCCAGATGAATGATCAAATGGTTCCTTCAAAAGACCATAGCCTTATACTTTGCTCCCCTATTCTTTCCTAGCACTATTGACTACATGCCGTAGAGGCATACAGTCTTAGTAAAAGAAAATAGTTTTTTGTCTCCATTTCCCCCTCTTTTCTTGTTATATTGGATGTCTGTAAAGTGTTCGACATGGAAATCATTATAATTTGTCATTTTTAAAAATAAATGTGTGATGACATTACTCATTGCTGGTGATTACCAGTGACAAGTCGTTATATTTAAATATTTATGCAGTATACTTCTTTGGTAAATGGAAAAGAATTTTTGTGCACTAACTCTTAACAATGAACTTAATTCAGATATTTCATAAGTGCTCCATACAATGCCTGCAATGTAACTGAATGGTGGGTAACTGCTTTTGTATATAATTTAATGTAAGGGTGATGAATTAATAATGTTTTAACCCTTTCGCGGCTACGAGTGCCGAGCGTCCTGCCTCCCTAGTGGCTGGGGCGAGCGGACCCACCGTGTGCCTGGCCGGCGGGCGGTTGTGTGGTCCGACAACCACTGCAGGCTACGGCCGCTCTGGGCTAATCGCGCGTTCGGAGCCACAGGAATAATTCGGGGCTCGAATACCAATTGTCTAAATAAGTGGTATGACCTTTATTGAGGTATGGCAATAATAAACTAACAACAACAGCGCCTTATTTTCCCCAATCAGCATTTCCAGTTTCTATTTCCGTGGCGGCACCAGTATATACAATATAATCCAGAATATAATTGGTTTGTACGTCACAAAGAACGAAAATTTTTATGCCAAAACGGCTACGTTTATTTGGTATGTACTGCTTGAAGCGGAGCCTTCCTTTGAATAGTAGCAGACTTTCGTCGATCACTAGATTCTCAAAGGGTACTACAGCTTCGCGGAATTTATTTTTTGTGTGGTCTACAATGAGCCGTATTTTCACAATAATATCTTGAGATGTGGTGGAATTGCCACTGAAGTGCAACAAACGCAGGATCAACTTGTACCGGTCACTGGCCATTATGTTAGAAAATATTGGTGTTTTACGGTAATCAAAGAATCTTTCGACCAATATTCATTTACTTCTAACTTCTTACTTTTAGGCATAAGCAGAGAACACGCCAGGAAGCAATAAAATTCTGCTGGCTCTATAGGCTTCCAGCGTGCTAATCTACTGGGTGTAGTTGTCATTTTTTCAGTTTATAATAATTATTGTTCTGTGTACAGATGGCAGAAACAAATTCCATAAACATGAAGTACAAAAAGAAATCTAAATGACTTGCTGGCTCTTCGAAGTCTACTTTCAACCCGATAAATGTGTTCACAAAACGGTGTCGTTTCGTCACAGGATGATTCTCCGACCAATCATACTTTCTTTTTCTCAACGAAGTTTCACTTACTTCATTTCCTTTTCCGTCTTCAGAGGAAGAATCTTCTGTTCGTGATGTCGTGGATTCAGCATTACATCCAGACGTATCCAACTCTTCGTCGGAAGAAAACTCTGAAGTATCTCTACCATCTTCGTCACTACTATTGATGAGGATATCCATCATTTCCTTGTCCGATATACTGCGTCCCGACATGGCAAAGGCTACAGATACGAACGCTGTCGTCTCACAAGAAGAAAAAACAGAACTGGCCGAATGTTAGACTCGTAAGCAGTAAGGGCCCAGGGGAGGTGAAAACTAAAGTGTTTTCCTACAGAAAGTCCAGAGTATAACAGTGTTCTCAGAAATTCTCAGTATTCTCAGAAATGCGGTCAACAGCAATTAGCCGCTTACCTGCTTCCGAGCTCGGGCGTATATATATATGCCGTTAGCCGTCAGGACTTCCAGCCTGCTGGGCGTACATGTATGCCGTTAGCCGTCTAGTCTTCCCGTCCGCTGGGCATACATGTACGCCCGCAGCCGTCTGGTCTTTCTAGCGGCAGGGCATACATGTATGCCCGTAGCCGTGAAAGGGTTAAAATTATAATGGGCCAATTTTGTTCCAATCTAAAATATATCACTGTGAAATTTCCTGAAACAATGTTGAAACTTTTGTGATATTAAGGAGCTTCAGCAAAAAAACTGTGGGCAAATATAGGGAATTTCTGGTTTTGTTGCAATATATGTGTTGCTGTTACTTCAGTAATGGGGATTTTGCAAATCTACATTGTGCTGTTTAATTAGAATAACAGCCAAATAAAAAAAGAAAAGAAATTTGCTTTGATTTTTTGTACTATCAGTCCAGTATCTGTTCACACAATGTTCTTCTGCTTCTGTAATAGTGCTCACATGAAATATCAGAAAGAAACTTTGTTTACCACAACATGGTGGGAAACTAAAATACATGTACATTATGCTGAACCCACTTTAGAAATCTAATCCTCCACCTGACTGATAACTGGAGGCCAAAATTTTTTGTATTGTTTGTGCATTCATCTGCTAGTTGATTATTAAGCTGTAGTTCTTTCTTCCTGGTTGTCTCATTGTTTAAGGACATAGTGTAAAACGAAAACATTTAGTGGGGTTGTACTTAACACTTACGTCTCAACTGTAACCGTACTTCGTGCCTTGGATAATTAGATTGTTCTAAAGTTTTCGGTCGCCGCCATTTCGAAAATCCTCAAACATGGAAAGGTAGGTTCAGCAAATGAAAGTCACTGCTTCTAATTCAAGGTTCAAAACATTATTATATTCTTGAGAAATAATTTTACAAGTTCGAACAATCTTTTAGACTATCAGAAATCATCACCAAATAATTTGACTGCAGGCTGTGATAAGTAACTCAAACCAGACCAAACCCCGTAACCACCTTACTGAATGATAGTCATCTAAAGATATTTGAATTGTTCCACCATACTACAAAATTTCCAAGATGGCTCCCTATATCTCACATCATCATGCGGTAGCCTGACTGGCAGGTTGCCTACCCGCACAAAGCGCTAACCCGACCGACACACGTTCTGCTCAAGTGGTTTCCAGCGTCTGCATGTCCCGTGCTTGGGAGGGTTGGTATTTATGGACAAGTAAATAGTCCCAGGTTGCCTGTTTAAAAATATCCTTGCACGCTTAGGTATTGTACCATCAGCTATCTTGACCCTCCGTTTAGAAAAATCCTATCAGTCTGAAATTTTGACAGTAGCTAGGTTGACTAATAAATGTTAAAATCAATCAATATAAAAAAATAATAATTTGTAGCTTTAATGGTTTGGCCGTAAAAAATTATTCTCTGTTCAACTCTAAAAATGTTTGTACCTTCCACAATTTTGAAGCTACAAAGCTGAAATAGCTTCTAACTTGCTTCTAATCTACTGTTCTTTCATTTGGTACTAAAATCGCCATGTTTATTATTTTCTAACAGGTTGAACCGAATTTCTGACACAAGTTTTAATTTTGAAACTGATATCTTTGTGAGTACTGAGTGACAGCACCAAAACATACTTTAAGTGATTCTACGTGTTTTTATCTATAAGGCGTGAAGTTTTGATGTTACTATCTGATTTACTCAAATTATTATGAATTTCTAAAGCAGAAGCTGTCTAGGATGATGAAACAGGAAATACTGGCTTGTTCAGACATTTTCTCAAGACTGTAAAAATATCTCTACTTTGTCCCATTCTAACCGAAATACTACATATATCGTAACGAGACTTACTGAAAACTGTTTGTATTGGAATGTACTTTCTTTTGAATATAGTTTTCTCAACTGAATTAACTTATATTTTCTAAACTGGCTATTTTGGCATTTTCACATGTGATGAAAGTTTTTTACAAATTGCTCTAAAATCAATCTTTAAACTTCAGTGAACCTTTTCAGGTTATAAACTGACTTTCTGTCTAATAAAGTATGAATTCTAGAATTTTAAAATGTGTAATTGTGTCTTAACTTTTCATGCCGGCTTCTATCTTTTAATGTTTTAAAACTCTTTAGTAGTATTCTCTAGCTACAAGATTTCTATCTTCCTTTTACTAGTTATAATACTAAATGTCTCTAGAAATGAAGGCAATGTTTACTTTTACGAAATATTATGAATCCAAATATCAGATATGCTAATCTTATGCTCTGACTTTCTGTAACTGTTTAACCTGATTTATGACTTGCATTATCTAAGTAAATGATTTTAAAACTGTTGTGCCTTGCTGTTTAGATGAACTCGCAGCTTCGTAAATAAATTGTTAAGAAGTTACAAAATTTTAGGTTACCTTACAATACAGTAGAACTCCAATTATCCGAACTCCGATTATCCGAATTGCTCTTTTAATTAAAACGGAAACGTACTGCGATTCAAAAAATAATGATTCTGCTTATACACCACATGAAACTTCTCACTGTCAAGCGGATGCGCAACTTTGCTGCCAGAAAACAGATGAATACATTCAAACAGCTTACTTTGACCGAGATGTTCAGCAAGCAATGTCTTATATTAACAGTTCGGTACGTACTTTGTACTAATGTACAGCACTTGTAACTATGCTTAACATGTAAAAGTGTTGTCTTTTCATTTAATAAAACATTGCCTTTAAATACAGTTTCTTTTCCCATTTTCAACATGTATACAGTAACTAATTAAAATAAACACTTTTTTCGGAAAAAAATCCAATTATCCGAATTGGGTCCGGTCCCAATTGATTCGGATAATTGGAGTTCTAATGTATCTGCTGATGTGATATTGTGTTTCACCAGCAGTTTATGCTTCAAATGAAAGTATAGCATCATATATATATTTGCATGTGTGGGAAATAAAGTAGTATTGATTTTTATGAATTTCATTATTTATTAATTACAGATTGTGAAATATTTTGTCATGACTTTGTATTATATATTCCAGGTTGCTAATGACAGCAAATCTGATGTGTTCTGAAACACTAAAAGCAATGATAACAACAAAGTATTATTTTTTAATTTCTGTTTTAATTATATTTTTCCTATTCCAAACTTTTTCTGATTTATTCACATTCTGAGTCCAAGAACAAATATTGATTCGCAGCAAAAACATTTTATGCTTGATTAATTTTTTTAACACAATAAACTCATTACTAAAATCAGTTTATCTGTTTGGTTGCCTTCTGTCATCATCACTAATTCAAATTGGAATATAGAACAATTTTAGAATTTATTTACGCATATAAAGTTATTTTAATAACTCAGTTACTAATTTGCAAGTTCATCATTATTTTGAAACATGGCCTTTTGGTTATGCTATCTTTGATGACTCACTTGTGTAATCCCACTAATGTGTTTTGGGCATGGCCATGGGTCATAATAGATTTTCCTTTTGTGGTCAAAGATCATGACAGTTCACTTGATCTGACTTAAATACGAACTTAAACTTTTCCATTAAATTCAGCATAGTAAAAAAAATCATCCACATTATTCCACATTGTTTCAACCGTAAACTTTAACCATATGTTTTTAACTAAACTGCTGTATTTCAAATGAAATTTTACAAAACGCAAACTTTATTAAAGTAGTCTGGCAATTCATTTCTTCACAGTTGCTTAGCTTTCAAATAACTCTCATAATCTCTGGCCAACAAAATTATATTATAGTAGATATTTTTTTTGTACGAAACTTTATACTTTTGTGATAACATTTCTTTCTTTTAATTACTCTTTTGCTCAGAGGTAATCTTATATATATATATATATGTGTGTGTGTGTGTGTGTGTGTAAAAATAGACATGTGTTTTCCTATATTTCACTTTTCAGCCACCACTACCTACCACAGATCACTGGTCTTTGTGTGTGGAAGTAGCCTGGAGTTTTCTGTCATGCACAACGTTGGCCGTACGTAGATAGATGTGGGAGATATGATGGTTGAAAGTGGTCGGTGCAGGGCAATTTCGTATTTCAACCAAAGACAGGTGTCTCCGTATATGTCACTCTGCTGCCACAACTAAATAGCATAGACCATTGGTGTTTGTGTGTGGTAGTGATATCGTGTTTCCTATCTCGTACTGTGGTGGTTAGATGTCAGTAGCTATAGGGGTGTGGGAGATATGGTGGTTGAAAGTGGTCGACCTGCGTCAATTTCATATTTCTACCTAAAACGTATGTGTCATGGTGTACCACTTTTCAGCCAAAACTATCTAGCGCAGATCACTGGTGTTTGTGTGTGGTAGTAGCACAGAGTCACCCATCGATCACAACGTTGGCCGACTGTGCTAGTGTGGGAGATATGGTGGTTGAAAGAGGCTGATCAAGGGTATTTTCGTATTTCGACCAAAGACATGTTTCTCCATATATGTCACTTTGCTGCCACAACTAGATAGCGCAGACCATTGGTGTTTCTGTGTGGTAGTGGTATCGTGTATCCTATCATGTACTGTGGTGGTTAGATGTCGGGAGTGTGGGAGATATGGTGGTTGAAAGTGGTCGACCTGTGGCACTTCCATATTTCTACCAAAAACCTATGTGTCATGGTGTATCACTTTTCAGCTAAAACTATATATTGCAGATCACTGGTGTTTTTATGTGGTAGTAGCACAGAGTCACCCGTCGATCACAACAGTGGCCGAATTGCGGTAACTGTGGGAGCGCGGGAAACATGAAATTTGGCGATCAAGGATATTTTCGTCTTTCGACCAAAGACATGTGTGTCCGTATATTTTACTTTGCTGCCTGAACTACATAGTGTAGATGACTGCTGTTTGTGTGTGGTAATAGCATCAAGTCTCCCATTGTGCACTATGGTGGTTAGATGTCGGTAGCTGTCAATCCAAATCCTTTACAAACACGAACGAAGTCGTGGGTATCAGCTAGTTTAGTATAAAATTTCACATGAAACAGTGAGCTGGGTAATATATTTTATTATAGTTGACTAAATGACAATATTAATTCATTAACAAGAATATACATTTATGAAAGTATTAAGAAGTTATGAAACACAAGTGAATAATATGATTGTTAATTTTTTTTATAGGTTACTGACATCACCTACTCTTTTAGTTCTTTAAAGTATATTTAAATTTAAATACAGTGATCAGGTATATGATAAATATTTTTCTTTTATTTAGAATACTGCAGTGATTGTATGGTAATCGCATAATGTTTTAATTCAGGAAATTTAACAAATTCAAGCTTTATAGATTTCTGAGAATTTTCATCAACACATTTTTGAGAATTGTTATTTTATTTTGTTATTTTGATGCTTATAATAACCCTTGCTTGTGTTTCATAGCCTTGATTATTGACACATCCCTTATTTACTCTCAATTCTCAGCATGAAATATTTTGGTGAGTTTGATGCACTAAATCTTTTAGTGAATGTTAGAATTCTGCAGATTATTGTATTAATGAATTTTTGCTTGTTAAAATTTTTAGTTGATCAATAGGAATTTGTTACTTAAAATATTCTAAAATGACACTTTCCTGGCTTGCATTTTATAAATATTGATAGATGCTTCAAAATAAAATATAATCTATATGTTAATTATTTTGGTACCTTGGCTTATTTATTTATTTATTCGATATAGCAAAGAAGTGCAGTTTGTATGATAAATAGACTAAAATTTTATTAAAAATGAAGAGAAATCTAGCTGGTTGTCACAACAATAGATATGACAAGAAATAAGGAGCTGATAGCAAATATAGATATATATAAGAATATAGAGATTAACAACATTTACTTGAGGTGACAGTAGGACAACATAGAAAGAGCAAAACACAAACTCATAATAATAAAATGTATAATGGGTTAAACCTTTCTTCGGAAGTAGAAAATAAGGGGAGTCAGAGCAATTGCTAGTCACACCATAATGGCAGTTAACGATAAAGAATGAGAAGGTGATACTGATCAGCCAAAATATTATGACCACCTACCTATTAGCATATGCAATACAGCAGTGATTTGGCTTATCATGGATTCTACAAGTAGACTTCCAGAGGTATCTGACACCAGATTTCTACACACAGGTCACGAAATTCCTTAAATTATGGGCCAGCGGTTAGTGGTTGCCCTGGGAACGCACATAAAAAAATCTGTTTCAAATGAAATAAAAAAGGGAAATAATTAAAATATGTGTATAAATCTTTTATTAATATTTTTATATACATATTAGTTCCCTTTTTTTAAATTTTATTTTGAATTGTATATATTTTTTTGCATATACTCTTTCTGATCAAAAGTTTCAAGGTCACCTATCTGAAACTGCACATGTGTCACATTACCTGAATTGCACATTAATCAGTGATGGATTTATGAATTTTCCAACCTGGGGCAAAAACTTGGGATTGATACCCTTTCAACCATACAAATTTGGCCACCCCTTCAAACATGATTTTGGTGCACATCCTTCCCCCAGCTTTTGACGTGTGGGGTAAATGTCCTGTTTTGCTCTTTCTCCTCTTTTCTAGATCTGGCACTGACATTAATATGGAGTTGGTTCACCCTTTGCCTTTTTGATGGATTTGTTGGTGAGACTTTCAATGTTGTTTCTGAATGTCTGTGGAGGAATGACGGCACAATTTTCCTCAAGATAAGGAACCAGAGAAGATAGTGATTTTGGATGCTGGAGTCTCGTTTGAAGGCTGTCCTAGCTCATCTCAGAGGTGTTCCATTAGGTTCAGGTTGGGACTTTGAGCAGGCCAGTTCATTTTAAGAATGTCGCTACCCACAAACCATTGCCTCACAGATGCAACTTTATTATAGAGAGCCTTGTCAACAATCATTGTCTTAAAACTGGAATTCTACTATACGTGGTACACAATAGTTTGAAATGTGTTCATATCCTTCTGCTTTTAGAGTTTTCATAAGCTTATTAAGGGGCCCACACCATAACCCATCTTGAAAAACACCCTCATACTGTAACACCACCAGTTCAGTGTTGGCACTACACATGGTGACAATTAATGGATTGCCACAGAGTATAGTGTAATTCATCACTCATTTCCATTGATTCACTGCCAATTGGTACTGCTCTATATACCACCTCAAGCATCGCTTAGCATTGAGTACAGAAATGTTTGGCTTATGAATAGCAGCTTGAAATTTTTATTTAGCTCATTCTTTTTAACCCCAGATGCACAGTCATTATGTTGATAGCACTTTGGAATTCACAAATTATTCTATATTCTTGCGATTTTTTATAAGCACCCTACACAGTGCTTGACGGTCCCTGTTCGTTATTAAATGAGGTCTGCCTGGTGTTGTGGTTTTTCCTTTGTATTTCCACTTCACAATCATATCACTAACAGTCCACTTTGGTGGTTTTAGAAGGCTTGACATATCCCTGTTGGATTAATTACACATGTGACATCCAACAAATAGTCCACCTTCAAAGTCATTGAACTCTTTTGAGTGACCCTTTCTGTTTTTACTGCTACTCTACTGACAACGCAATACTCCCTGCCTCCTTTTATACTAGCAGGTCAGTGTGTTGTGAGATGTAGTGCTCAATTCCACATTACTGTTGATCAGATAATTTATTTTCGACCTCATCTCTTACCTATTGTAGTTATTTATTTATTAAAAAAAAAATCCATCGCTACCTTCTCTTCCTTCACAGATAACTATCACCATGCAATAATTTGTCAATAGCTCTTTGACTCATACCCTGTCTACTTCATGTTCTACTGTTGAAGAAGGGTTCAATCCCAAAGATTTCTTTGTGGTCTGTGTTCATGTTTTTGCTTTTTCATTGTCATCCTGCTGTTACATGTTGTAAGCTATGGTTCCTCTCACTTTCCTTGTATGTTGTTAAAATAAATTGATATTTAGTTTGATTGTAAGTTTTATATGAATCTCGTGCAGCAGTGTACACATTGGAAGTCATTATTTGTACCTGCAGCATGTAAATTTAGTATAAAAATAATTTGTTAGACATACGAAATGAGCATGAGGATAATTTCATCTTCCTCACTTTATCCAATTCCATTAAAACTGCCAGCATATTTAAACTTTCTGAAGTTATAGGAATCTGTGCCTTTTTGTTAATGATAGCTCAGTTTTCTGGGTGATGCTGTGTCCCTCCCCCCTTCTGGTGCTACCCAGAAAATTGAGCTATCATTTTAACTTCCTTCCTAATTTTTATACAAATATGAAAATATAATTTGAAAAGATCAATTCTATTTCGTATCCTTGAATTTGTAGGCTGGTTAAAAATAGATTTATTTGTTCTTTACCTAAATAAAATTAAGGCATTTTTGTTTAAATATAACTAAACTATTTTGAATTATGATAATAATGGGAAGGAATATGCTTTATACCAGTTACAAAAATAAAGATGTGAGGAAAGTAAACCTATCATTTACCGAAGTTGAAGGCTGTAGGTCAGCAGCAACACAGAAAAATCACAAATACAAATCACAAAATTTTAGGACACTCTTTCTCATGTTGAAGAACAATAAGACACAAGGCAAGTTGGATGGGAGAGGACATGCGAAGTCGTACCTTGTGAATTCTTGCCATTTGCCTTATTCCTCTAATGAAGAATTAAGCGTTCTCCTAAAATATTGTTATTTATTTATGCATTTCTATTTTGTCATTGCCTGCAAATCACTAAATGATGGGTTTACGCCTTCCCTTCTTTGTTCAACTTAATTTTCAGTCAGTGGTAAAAATCGTTTCATATGTTCATGTGTAAATTACAATGATCCTATACTTTTTTCAGAATAGTTTATCAGTATATTGGACCTAAAAAATTTTTTTTGATGAAAAACTGATTATTTTTGCTTTAATTCCAGTAAGCAACAATGTGTTAATTGTTTTAGAATATTGGCACGAAAAGTCTCAATATCTGTAAACATTGGTTTAAATTTGTTAATGGAAAAAAACTGCTTTAGGGTATTGTTTGTGTATTCCTTCGTGGTGCTGCAGAGGAATTATTTTTGGCAGTACCAACTGAATTTAGCATTTAAATTATTGTAAATGGTTTTTATTATTTCCTTTTATGTTATTTTCAATTGTTAGGACTCCACTTTTTAACTAATTATAACTTGGTTGTTGAATCATCTCAAACTTCCAAGTTAGACTATATAGAAAAATGTATGCTCACTGTTATTACAGTTAGTAAACTTTTTAAAATTCAACAAACTTATTTTATGCCCTAAGCACATCACAGTAACGAGTTGTTTATTGTAATTTTCATCTTGCAGATTTTATGTTGATTGCATTATGCAGAAAGTGTGAAACATTCAGCATATTATAACTGTTCTTTATTTTTACAAAGTCTCTAAATATTTGTGCTACTTCTTATTTTCATTTCCAGTTGATTTTTTTATATTTGTTTTTGGTGCAATCATATCTGATTGAAACTTTTGTGACATATATACTAGTGAAATGTGATCAGATTTACACCAGTCTGTCTGTTGTCAAGATCAGCCAGTTGTTAATTTTGTTTCCAGTATGTTTGAATTACAATATAACCTCTGTCTATTTATTTCTTCAAAAAAATTTCTCTGTACCGAAAAGTTATAAATAATTTTTTTACTTAACTATTCTGTTTTCATGATTTCTGTAACTTTGATAGTCACACCAGTGGCATCTTCCTAAATATGTTATAGTACTTGTATTACAATGTATCTCAAAATTTAATCTATATCATCTACTGTATATTATTGATTGAAATGTTTCATGAAATCAGCAAGGTCGGTTAGTCAGACGATAAAATATTTGAGTCTGAGCATTGGAAATTACCTTTCCTGATGTCAGTTATTCATCCCGTTTACAGTATTTAAATTTGAGCAGTGGAAACTATCTTTCACGTTCTAAAATATGGTACATTACTATCATTTTTTTTATTCTTGATTTATTTTTCTATGCTGAAACTGGGTGGTAAACAAAATTGCATAGCTGCTTCTAGAGAAAAGTATAGAATAAGCAAACATCTGTTTGTCTTATGAATAGTTGTTTTTATTATTAATAATTTTGGTATATTTAAACACAAAAAAGTGAAAGTATGGCCATTCTGTATTGTAAAATTCATATTAAGTTTTAAGGTATACAGTTTAAAAAAAATAAAGATCTTAATAAATATTTGGAAAGTTATATTAGAACAGGTACTAAAAATCTGAACAAGAATCAGGAAGTAAATATCATCACTTAATAAAGCTAAAAGCAGGAGAATTATGACACCAAAAATAGAATTGAAATAAATACACAATTTTTTATTACAAATCCTTAATCATGTAAGAGAATAAAGACGTAGGAGCCTGAATAGGGCGTGAACCTCAATTATGAAAGTAAAACTTTTCAGGAAAAGTGAGTGAGTAGGATAAAATTGATGCTGACTTTGTTTCATTTTATTTATGTATTTATTTTAAAAATGTTTAAGATGTATAAGAACTGTCACTTGGATTACCATTGCATATACACCCATCAGGTTGGAAGTGGCCTACTAATTTATTCTGTTTTTATGCTTTATTTTCCACAGAATATTCCCTCTCTGCACATTGCCACTGATTTTAACTTATTTTTATTATTGCAGCATTCTGCGTTTAATTTTTGTAAGTGATCAGATACTTTGTTAATCCTTGTTAAAATTGATATTGCTGTGTACAGTTTCCTGTTCCACATTTTGATTAAAATCCTAAAATGAAAAAAGTGTAGCATTTAATTTCATAACAGGTCATGTTAAATTAGTGCTGAGAGAATATGCAAAGTTATTGTAAAATCAGGGTTGGCCATGGTAGTTCTTAATACCAAAACGCAACAAATAATGTGATGCTTGATTTTGAAAAGCAAGAAAGGTGATCTATGGTGTTGATGAACACAGGAGATGATTACTTTTTTGACAGTTTTTATATGTGCATTTATCAAATTTCTTACAGTTGTGTTTTGCTCCCAGAATATGTTGAATTGTTAGCTCATGCACATCTGGGGTTAGCCTGAAAATTCATACTTTAGATCATCATTAATTTGTACCTTTTCTTTAGCCACTCTAATTTTTCACTTGTCCAATTTCTTATTTATAACTGGAATTATTTCCCAGCTAACTTTTTACCTTTGTGGCATCATCAAAATCTTAAGTAATTCATAGTAATTAGTAGTTTCAGTGGCCACCAAGTATAATTCAGATCAGAGTTGAACAAATGTATTGATTTTTACTTTCAAGAGGGTAGTCAGAATAAACAGGCTTTTTATTATTGAGATGTGTGTCATTTTAAGTCCTGCATGTGTCAACAATAAAAATGCCTTATCATTATGATGGTTTCAATCTTCAGGCTTCTCTCAGTTGTAAATTGACATTAAAATCTCTCCTGTTATAAGCAGGAGGAAATTCACTAAACACTTCATTCACAGTGTTATTTTTTGTCATAAAATTAGAAAGTTTCCATTAGTGATTTAGAATATGTAAATTACTACCATACAAAGTAGCATTTGCAGTTGGTGCTTGCACTTGACTTCCTTAGTTCTCATATATACATCATTGAGGGTCACTAAAAATATATTCTTTTTGTTTCATCTTATTTTGTGTGTGTGTGTGTTTTTTGCTGCTCATCAGCTTTTCTTTATGTGTCCTTCTTAAGATTCATTTGCCTAATAGCAAAGTTTCCAGTTCCACAACAATGGCTATTACTGCATCTTTGAAAGACATTCTTCTCAAGTGAGATGTGTACTGCTTTTTGCCATCATACAGTAGAAATGTAACTTTTGGGGATTTTTCAGTGACAAACTTCATCAAACTGTTGTACTAATTAACAAAATTACTGTCAGCAACTTAACAAAGAAACTATGGAGTTAATCCTCTTATGACACTAGCTCTCATTCATAAAATTGCAGAACAACTTTTATCCTATATTTTTCAGGTAGAAATGTTTTGCTTAGTATGAGACACAGCATTTCAGTCAGCCTTTCGTTAAAATTTTCAACTACATGCAATTATTAAATACTTTTAAATTCAATTTTGCAGAAAACTCAAACAAATAGTCACTTGCACAAACTAAATACCTCATGGTCAGATTTCTCCAAGTAATTGTGTGTGAGTACATACAAGATCAACTCTAATTTTTGCTAGTATAGTTCTGCCCTTGTTTGATTTAGTGCACTGTTATAACAAGAGAGCACAATATTGCTTCTTTTGCTATTTTACTTTTGTTTGAGACCATATGCACTATGTCATGTCATTCATTTAAGCTTTTCTGTTCTTCTGAGAACTGCTATATTACAATAACAGATTTAGTTAAGGCTTTTTTTAATAGCAAATAAAAATGTATTGTTTTAAAAAGGAATATATATACATTCTATAATATATGCCACAATGCTGAAATAGGTTTATTCATACCTTTTTTCTTATACATCATGTAGTCATTCCTTTCAGCATTTATGTATAAACTGATATGCTACTTTCAGTACAACTGGTAGGTTTGTCTTAAGCATTAAATTATAATGTCATTGAACTGTGACCTATTCCAAATTCTGCTTCAAGCACTGTATGAGCCAGTGCACAAGTACCAGTAAGATGTACAAGAGCAGAGCACACTGTTGATTGTGTTCCATTTGCTGCAGGCTACCTGGTGGATGACAAAATCAAAACAGAATGGGAGGCATGGTCAGCACCTCAGCACCCACTGCTACTACTACCATCCCCAATGTCTCTGCCACCTATTGAGAAGAACTTCCGTTGTCTGCGCTGTGGTCGTGGCTATAAGCTCAAGAGTTCATTGCGTAATCACCAGAAGTGGGAGTGTGGCAAGGAACCGCAATTCACATGCCCGTACTGCAATTATCGAGCCAAACAGAAAATGCACATTTGTCGTCATATTGAACGCATGCACAAAGAGAAACTTGGTATCAACTGATCATTTTAAAGCTTTTAAAAACAGTGGATGCAGTATTTCCTGTAGCATATGACATCCAATGGTGTGTTTATTCCCTTGTGATATTTTAGTTATCCGTCTGTATTTTTTTTTTTTTTTGTAACAGTTGATTATAAATTACTAGTCATTAAATTTCTGACACAAATTGTTACTTTGCTAATCCTACATGTTTTCCCAATGTCATGGGTATTTTAAATTTTTTCTCTTTGGTTTGGATTTTTTTTATCCATAATGGATTAATGGAACTCTGAGACTTTTTTTAATATCAAGAAACTGGAAAAAATTGTTTGAAAGAATTGAAATTGACTGTACCCTATCATATTAACTGTTATATTTTGTCATAATGTTCTTTCAGTTCTATTTCAGTTATGGACATCTTATAAAATTCTGAACAAACATTGAATACTGTATTTTATATTCACTCCTTTCTGATGTTATTTTATCATTAAAATCATTGTATGTGGCAAGACTCGCTATTTGTCATCAGGAGTCGTCTTCTATTTTGAACTAGTAGCAGATGAATTATTTAGCAAAAACTCTTATTTTGCTAGTATATATTTTTTACATTGTGGGTCACTGCCACCCAGACATTTCCCCACTCAGCTACGATTCTGGTTTTGATTGCTTTCCACTTGCAGTGAAAGAATGTTATTTAAATGGCTAGCTCTGCCCATCTTCAGGTGTGAATCCATCTGCACTGGTCAACAGACCAGCAGCTGCCTGTCTGCCAACCAGTATGTATGGATTTGTACCTGAATGAGATGATCTGTTGACTAGTACAGTACAGATGGATTCATGTCTGAAGAAGAAAACATAGCTAGCTGTTGAAATATTGTATTTTTACATTGTAATCTGGCAGTACATCCGTGAAAATTTCATTGCAATCATACACTGGGAATGTCTCTATTGTTCCAAATATGACTGTTTCATTCTAAACTTCTATGTTACCAGTGTATTAAGCTGCACTTCTGTGAGTCCAATTTGTAGATCCAGTAAAAGACAGAATAATGCATTTATAATTTAGCCCTGACTGGTATTTTGTGTCCTTTACAGGAGTAATTTTATCTTTGTCTCATGACTGTTGACGTATACAACTGATGTACATTAAACAAATGGAAAATGAAGCCTCTGTTTTCTATAGAATCTTCCTTCCTTGCTTATTCTCATCTTATTGGGGTAAATTTCAAATACTAAATGAAAATATACAATGTTGTTGGTACAAGATGTTCCACATTTCCATATTACTTGAACTGCAACATAATATTAGAAGTTATGACTTGTAAAGAGATCTCAAGAGTGTTACAGTGTTTTGAATTTGTTATTAATACTTACCAATATAAGAATACTATTTCAATCAGTGATATTTAATGAATCTATGAAATTAAAATGTTTTTATTTTTGTAGGATACATAACTAACAATTCCTTATTGTACATTAATAATGTTACTGGATTTCAACTGTTGTAAATTAGATAACTGAGTAATCTATATTTTTGCATAGCATGAAAAAATTACTTGTTTCCAATATTGGTTCCAAAACTGCTTAGTTTGTTAAAATATTCTACTAGATTAATGATAAGTGATATTTTCTATAGTTTAAGTTTTGAATGATCTGAATCCTGAAATGGACACATCATTTGTGTATGTTTCATAAAATGAAATTGCTTATGAAACCTACCAGTTATTGGAAAGGAAATTATTTTGTGGAGGAAAAGTATTATCAAGTTCTTCAAAAACTAGTAAGTTTTAATTGATTCTGATTAAAGGTCAGTTAAAATTAAGACTGTTACCTAAAAGTTTAGTGTTTGAGGGCACGATAGTGCAGGCAATTCAAGTTGATGGCTTTCAGTTTTTATTTGGCTTGTTTGTTTGTTAAAGTTTTTTTGAAAGATATTAAATCTGCTCATTCAGTATAATTTATTAGTAAGTTTAATGGTAACAAAAGATGATTATTAGCAAATACAATAGGAAAAGAAATCATTTCTTTCCAGGTATAATGGGAGAGATACATTAAAAAATAATAACAGCAAGGAATGCACAATTTGTCAACAGAAGAACTTGGTGTTTACTGTCAGGACTTAAAGTGGAATAGAATAGTAAACTTCAGTCTTCCAGAAATGTTAACACTTTTAGATGTCCTAAAATGAATTCCAGTATTACTTTGCTCTTGTATCATGCATTGTTATCAATAGCTGCACTTCTTATCCTCTTTCACTCCATACGGTCTGTACCTCATTGTGTATTATTATTTCTACAGTAAAAGCTCCTTATTTGCAGGGGGATACATTCTATAAATATGCTGTGAATATGGAACTACAATTATCAAATGGTAATTTGTATGGGATTATAGAGGATATGTTCCAAAGTTAAAAAAATAAAAGTCAAATTACAATCAATTTATTAACAGATTTTAAGCAACATCTTAATTATTATTGTCAGGCTTAGGCAATGTTTTAAAGAATTTATTAATTTTTCTTTTTTTTTTTTGCCCCTTTAAAAAGTTTTTTATCTCTGATTGATATTCCGCTGTGGCATTAACAATTTATCTTTTAAAAACAATCCTTCATTCTATAGACGGATCAATTTTCGTGACGAAGTCACAAAGCACATTTGCCATCCGTAGACCTTAACTTGGGTTTTTTAAGCGGTGCTCATTGAAGCCTCTTCTTCAGGGGGTTGGGGTTGTAAAATTTCCTCCAAGTTGATTTCAGTCAAATCTTCGTCTTGCAATTCTAGCAACTCTTGAATGTAATATGATTCTATCTGTTCAAAACCATCTCGTCCTATTCCATTCACAACATGAGCATTGTTTGCAGCTAAAGTTGGAATGTGCACGGATTCTCCATCATTTCCGACAGTGAGATCAGGCCACAATTTTTCCAACATGATTTCAATGTGTATATCTTCAGTTCTTAAAACAATTATTTTGCTATGTAATAATTTTTCAAGCATTGCGCAACATTCATTTCAGGATTGCATTCCATGATATCCAGTAAGATTTTGAAGGTTTGTCTTATTTAATAGAGTGTAAAGGCGTGTATTATTCCTTGGTACATAGGTCGAAGTAAAGCTGTCATGTTATGAGGCAAGAATATCACCATTATACGAGGGTGGTCTGAAAAGTGTATGACCTAACAAAGATACAAGACATTTTTTCTGATTTTTATTTTTCAACAAAGTCTCCTTGTAACTCTACACACTTCTCCCAGCAATGCTCCCATCTCTGTAACCCATCCAAGTAGTACTTGGCATTTTTCTCTGCAAAATAATTGTTCACGAAGGTGATTGCCTCTTCATTTGAGGATAATCTCTGTCCTCCGAGTGCAATTCTTAGATGAGGGAACAAAAAGAAGTCATTTGGGGCTAGATCTGGTGAGTAAGGCGGATGTTCAAGCAGTTCAAACTGTAATTCACGAATTTTCGCCATGTCAACCGCTGAGGTGTGACACGGTGCATTGTTTTGGTGAAACAGGATTTTCTTTTTCTGCAAATGTGGCCGTTTTTCCGCAAGTTCTGCCTTCAGCTTGTCAAGTAATGATGCGTAGTATGCCCCTGTAATGGTTTTTCCTTTTTGAAGGTAATCGATTAAAATAACTCCATGACTATCCCAAAAAAACAGTCGCCAGCACTTTTCCAGCCAAAAAAACAGTTTTTTTCTTTTTTTGGAGCCGGTTCCCCCTTTGCAGTATACTGTTTGGACTGTATTTTTGTTTTGGGCGTATAATGGTGTATCCAAGTTTCATCTACAGTAATTAATCGGCACCAAAACTCGGATTTATTGTGCCTAAACTGCCCCAACAAAGCGTTGGAAATGCTCATTCGAACACGTTTTTGGTCTAATGTGAGCAAACGCGCGGACAGCTTTCTCATACCTTAATGTTGATTTAATATGTAACAAACACGTTCTTTTGAAATGTTCATAACCTCTTTTATCTCTCTCACTTTAATTCGTCGGTCATCTAGCACCAATTGGTAAACTTTGGCGATGTTTTCGTCAGTAGTTACAGTTTTTTGACATCTTGTACATTCATCATCTCCCAAGCTCTTATGGCCACGTTTAAATTCAGCTGCCCAAAATTTCACTGTAGTAAGTGATGGTGCAGAGTCCCCATACACAAAATCCAACACATCTTTGATTTGCGTAGGCGTATTGCCTTTCAAAAACAAATATTTAATGACAGCTCGATACTCGACTTTGTCTATTTTCACAAAAACACTCAAATCAACTCACTCAAATGACTGTTACATAACAACTGCGCATCCAAAATGGCCAAAACTTTGGTGAGTAACTGTCAACAGATAAACAACGAAATTCACTAGCTTTTATTTACGAGTGCTGCCATCTTCACGTTGAGCTCTGAAATTTTTCAGACCACCCTCGTACTTGGATACGTAGTTCCAAGCTCACGAGAGTGACCTGATGCTTTGTCCAAAACTCAAATGGCCTTATTTTTCTTTAAATAAGTTTCAATGTCGTGAACAAAACGATTCCGGAATCATTCACAGAAAATAATACTTGCAACCCACACTTTCTTATTTGCACATCAAAACATTGGCAGGTTGTTCTTGTTTTGATTTTTCAAAGCATGGGGATTTAAAGATCTGTAAAGCATTAGTGGCTTAATAACTCAATCATCTGATGCATTAGAACGCAGCAGCAGTGTAACTCTTATCTTTTGCTGCCATGAAATCAGAAGTGTACTTTTCACTTTGTAGTATGAAAGTTTTGTTTGGCATTCTTTTCCAAAACAGAGCAATTTTGTCTGCATTAAATGCTTGTTCAAGTTTGTATCCACCATTAGCAATTATATATAAAAATTCTTCTGGATATCTTTCTGCTGCGGCAGTGTCTGGAGATGCAGCATCTGCAACAATTTTGAAGTTACGGAATGATTGTCGCACTTTGAATTTATTGACCAACCTACTGATGCTTGAAATCCTCTACATGTATGTTCATCACCAGGTTCTTTAAAATACGCGTAGAGACGCTTTGCCTTCTCGCGGATCATTGGACCATTTATGGGCACTCTTTTCTGGTCATGGTCTTCAGTCTATAATGATAATGCAGCTTCCATTTTTTAAATTGCTGGATCATGAACAATTTTTGCCGAGGTTGAAGCTATAGAAATTCGTATTTTGCCTTTGACTTTCTTGACGAGTCGTACAGTTAATTCATTAACATTGAAAGAGTGTGATATGGATGCAAACAACTCGCCAAGATGTAAACAGCCAAGCATTTCTATTTTTAATCTAGGCGACAACACGAGTTTTATTCTTTGCTGTTGCTAGACATTATAAATTGCGGACAAAGCAGAGGAGACATGTGTTATTCACTCAGAATTATTGCAAGTTGAAGTACTAATAGATTCAGAGCCGATTGTGGCAGAGCAGTTTTTATCAAAGGTCATAGCAGAACATGTAACACAGCTACAGCAACGGCTTTTGACAATGAACTTAAGTTTTAGTCACAATAAGATTTGCTTTTTTAGTCGTATCATTAGATAGAGTGACTCTTGGCACATGCCAGCAATACTCAAACGATGCCAACACGTTAGTAAAGGATACCGAATCCGCTGAATGAACCGAATGGATCTGCGAATAATAAAAATTTCAAGCAGTGAGTACAGAACTTTGTCACAATTATTTTATCTGTGAATACTGAAACCGTAAATACATAAAGTTGTCACAATTATTTTATCTGTGAATACTGAAACCATAAATAACAAAACTGTGAATAAAGAGCTTTGCTGTATATAGTTATTTGATACCTATTTCAGTTGTATATTGCAATTATCTTTGTTTATTTAATTTATTTGATGGTAGTTAGTTCTTCATATAATAACAGGATTATGGTAGCAATGAAACTGTCATTAGGCAATGAGAATAAGAAACGATAGAAAAAATACCACAGATGTAGGTAGGGGGAGCCAGGATAAATGCAAAAAAGTAAAAGGGGGAGAAAAACACTTTACAGTATTTCGGTGAATAACTTTACTCGTGATAAAAGTTTTGACATAAGGCAAGGGAAATGATATGCACACGTCCAAACCTAAGACATGAGTCATGTGATTAGTGTGGTAGGTGTACACCTCTTTTTCCCTTGCTTTATGTCCTACCTGCATCATGAGTTAAGTTATACACCAAACTATTGTAAAGTGTGTTTTTTGCATTCATCCTGGCCCTCCTCCCTTTATCTCTGATTATCCTTCTTTATTCTCATACAATAAAGGGAAGTTTATGATAACAGAACAACACTATTATCAGTTAGCTCCAATATTTGATTCGCCGTCAAACCTGAAATATATCCTTTGTCAGTGTACATTCTTTCCTTTCTTGACATTTGATCTCATAACACACTTTAGAAGAAGAAAGAGGAGAAATTATTTCTTTTAGTTTCATCTTAGTAGATACCATAGTTTTTTAAATTTGAAGTCGAGACTGAGAAATAACAAAAATAAAGAAGTTAATCAGCAAGCATTGTATATACATTTACAAATTATTATGTCATTCGTGTATGCATAAAACAGGAACAGGGAACCCTTATCTCATACAGGTCAATTTACACTTGTCATTTAAATGCTTAAGTGTTCATTAAGGTGAAAAATAAGATGAATATTG
Organism: Vandiemenella viatica; assembly: GCA_031002005.1. Lineage (NCBI taxonomy): Eukaryota > Metazoa > Arthropoda > Insecta > Orthoptera > Morabidae > Vandiemenella > Vandiemenella viatica. The sequence goes on from CM061920.1 coordinate 271,645,704, forward strand.
TACAATACATTTCTTTGGTTGAAATTCATGTTTTAATGTGTTTGATCGTAGAAGGGTGTGTTACTCATCTATCACCCGAAGTGAATATTTTTCCCCTTCCTGCTCAATGGAAGAAGCCTATGCTTTTTATATTTCAAAAAAATCTGCATGTCACTTACATCTAGTGTGACAGTTCTGAACCAATAGACTGGTTGAGTGTTCTATGGTGTATTGCTGTTAAAATTGACTTGAAGAAATGATGTTTTTGGCTTTATAGCTGACTTCATGCTTGAAGTATTAAAATGGTGTAAATTGACTAGTGTAAGATCTACATTTTTTTTTATTTTTAAGTGTGGTTTAGTATAAACAGATGTGTAAAATAGCCTTTACTGGTTCATGAATCCAAAATGGTTACATGAAATTTGGTTTGTATGTTCTTATTTTTGGCACATAAATAAAGAAGGATAGGAAAATGACTGCTCACACACCAAAGTGAAAGGCTGAGCATATAATAAATATTGGCAGTAATATTGATTTTTGTTTATAATTTATTTTATAAAAAGTGAAAATCGATTACAGTTTGCAGTAATTTTTTGAAATAAGGTTTGAGAGTTAGGTTGCTTTTTCAGTGAAATGTCACAAAACCAGTGTGCAGAAATACATAAAACATTGTTTTGCTTTGTTTTCAATTCATCTGCAGATGCAATGCTGCATTTTTGTATTCTAACAACAGTTTGGATATATGTCAGGCAGACTTCCCATTTATGATATCTGGATCTGATGACCTTGAGGTCAATAAAAATCCCAAAAAGACAATTTCTTTTTTCGGTTTATGGTCAAATTTCAGATTTCAGATAATGCATACTAGTTCTCCAAGATTCCAAACTGCTCTGCTCTAAAATGAAATTATCAAAAGCATCTCTTTCATTGGTTGCCTTTGTTTTGATATATTTCTGTAGAACTAATGAACAAATAGTAATATTAGTAACTCATATGCAGCTTGAAGGAAATTAATTATTTTTTTTTAGGTAGGTTTTAAGTTTTAAATCATTTTGACGTGACCTGTGGTTTCTTCATACTAAGGAATATGTGTATTCAACTTTTTGCTGTTCAGAATTGGTATGATTTGTTGTTTCTATAAAATTATAATTTTTTACCTTAAATTATTATTTTTTTGTCACAGTTTGCTACATTATATTATTACCGACCACTTAATAACTTAATGATTTGTATTTGTAAACTGCAAATGTTGAAAATCTTCTTTTTCAATTTTTGATTTTTTGTCTTCAACATTAAGCTTAAATTGTGATATGTTACCATGTTGTAACAATTAATTAAATATTATGTCAGTTTGTATCTTAAAATATTTTTTGCTACTCATTGTCGAAGATAGATAACTCATTGCTCAGTTGAATTTTTTGAAAGAGAAACTTGGGAAAATTTTGTTACAGATTTATAATCTATAAACTGCTAACATTTGCAGCCATACTGGTGGTCAGAGCAGTTAAAGTGAGACATTGAACCCTTTATTCCCAGATGAAAAGGATATTTGATTTACCTGAAAGGCATCTTACAATTCCAAATGAATTTCTATCTTTGTTGCATTTCCTTCAAAATTTGGGGAAAACCATTGTTATTACCTAACAGATTATTTTTCTATTAGAGTTCACTGTTTTAGAAAAACTTGCTAAGATTTCTATTATGTCCAGTTATGTTACACCTGTTTTAAAGAGTTAATGGATCACTTACAATAGTCAAAATGTCATGATGATAATTAAAGATTTAAATTTTTCCTTATACTGAAACAGTTATGTGGCAGTACATGTCTTACTGTTGAATATGTTACCTGCAAGAAGTGAAAAAAATCTCTCTTCTCTCTCTCTCTCTCTCTCTCTCTCACTCCTGTGAAGTTTTTTTTAATTACTTAGTCCGCCATGGCATAATTTTCATTGCCCTGTCTGCATATATTTGTGATAATTGTCAGATTTCTGATTTGCATTTACAACTTTTCACTGAAATTGAACACTATATTTGATTCAGTGATTTATGTTAGTTTTTAAGCAAAAATGCAAGATTTATTTTGTAGTATATGTATATTGTATTATTTAATTCAATTCATTTATAACAATTCTGATTCTTAATCATCTTATCACTTCTTAATGTGTATCTGTTTTTTCGTGTATATAACAATTTTTTAAGGAGCTGAATAACCAAATTAGTGCCTTGTGATTTATGAAATTATATGTCATAACAATAATCATGCCGATGAATTTGTATGCTTCAGTGTGCAAACACATTTTATTTAAATGTAAAGAAATATGTGATAACACTTGTCCATAGAATGTTATTAATAAAATTTGCCTTGAAATATTTGTTCAATAAAATAAAAATTTATTATTTATCATTTGCTTCCAACATTTTCTGTGAATTATAAAAAAATTTTTTTACGTTCATCGCCAAACTACAAATTAATTGATTAGTGATTAGCAACTTTGAAAGAAATTTACAAAATAGTGTAATTGCTTCATATTTCATTTAGATTTATTGTGATGTAAGAAATATTTCAGAGTAAGTTTTGAATCTCTGACACAAATGTTCATTTTACTTTGTCCAATTCCTTCATTGTAATCTACTATCTTTCTGCTTAGAAACTGTGTCTGAACAATGGAATGTCCTTTCACTCTATTAACATGAGTCAGTGTTATTTTATGTAATGGTAGATTACATATTCAGTGATTTGGTCTGATATAATGATTAGTTTATTAGATTAATATGTTTCAGGTAATTCTTTATGATCATTAAATAAGTTTTTTCAATATTTTTAGAATTAGTTGTCGAATAAATATCAGTAATAATGTATTGATATAAAAAGTTCTTTGAGCAACAAACATGCAAATTTTACCAAAAATTTCTGTTATTTATTATACAAAGAGATAAGTTTGTATCATCACACTAACAAGAAATAAATTTCAAGAAATAATTATAAAATTACTGCCAACATTCAGGTAAATTTAATCAAAGTCTTAAAGTGATACATTGATTACTGAAAAAGATTAAACTGTTTTGGCTAATAATTTCCTGATAATTTTTAATTAAATATGTGATCCAAAAGCTCTTGGAAAATTAAGTTGGTGTGCAGATTTCCACGGTCGTTGTCGATGTTATCTTGGTTGTCCAGTTTGAACTGCGTCAATTTATCAAAACCAAATATTTCAGCCATCATTTTGTGGCCTTCTTCAGAGGACTGTCCAAGGGCACAAAATGATGGCTGAAACATTTGGTTTTGATAAATTGACGTGATTCAACATGCACAACCAAGATAACCTCTTGGGAAATTGATAGATGTAGACTTAAAACGAAGTAGAAAGCTGAATCTGAAAAGAAGGTGGAAAAAAATACAAACATTGAATTACAGACAAAATTTTATTCTTAAAGTTTTGAACTTCTGATACTTTCTCGCTAGCATGGAGACATTGCAATGGAAAGATAAAGGATAGCTGTTATTACGAGTTATGCCCATTTATTACACTGTTTTTTGTAATTTGTATAAACATTGACTTAAATACTAGATTTTCTTTTTCCTCCTCCTCATCCTCCTCCTCCTCCTCCTCCTCCTTCTTCTTCTTCTTCTTTTTTTTTTTTTAAATAAGAACTTCCAATTTGTTATAACAGTGCTATTGATAATTAATATAGTCTTCTCAGGTTACTAGCCGAGTGAGCAGGGTGTTTTCACACTATTTTGGCGATCAGGGACTCTGTCGCCATCTTCTGGTGAAGTGCTGGATGTGGCGGAAGGCTTAGATCTTTATAGCCTCAGAGGTGGCGAAATGCATGTGACGTAGAGTGTGCGCAGCTGATTGGCTGACTCTGATGATTACTAGGCGGTGGAGTGGGGGTAGCACCGGTAGGTACCAGGTTCAGGCTCAGTTGGTTTGTACCTCACCACGTTGGCGACGTACTGCATCAATGACTGGTGTCCAAGCTTCACTTAGTTGATTCCCAGAGTCCTGATTGACAAGATTGGGCATGATGCAAATTCGCAAACCAACTGAATCCGCAATCGGCATCTACCGGTGCTACCTCCACTCCACCACCTAGTTGTCAACAGAGTCAGCCAATCAGCTGTGCACACATCTACCTTGTGCGTATTCTGCCACCTCTGAGACTATAAAGATCCAAGCCTTCTGCCACATCCGGCAGTTCAGAAGATGGCGACAGAGTTTCTGATCGCCGCAATATTGTGTGAAAACAACCTGCTCACTTGGCTAGTCACCCGAGAAAACTATATTAATTTTCAACACCGATAGGAACTTCGATCTTATGTATTATTGACAATGGTTTGAATTTAAAAAAATGCTTATTTTTATGCTTTCTAATATAATATATAGTTTCTGAATTTGAGAAAGAAAGTACAAAGCGCATCTACCATGAACCAAAGCTAGAAGGAGAAGGTTTACGTATGTAGATGTGAGATGAACGCAAAAAAAAAAACACACACACACAAATAATACCTTGGCATGTTCTATAAGTCATGAAAGATCACAACATACGCAACAAACCTTAAGCCTTTTTTGAATTTTACCAGATTAATTTATCTGGTGTCTTCATTGCAGGTGCCAATGTTGATCTTTGGTCTTGCCATGTGTCTTATATGATTTTTCACATAATTGTAATATTTCCAATAATTGTGAAGAGATTCTATTTTCTAGGACACTACAGATATCTATAAATAAATGTGTTTTGATTGATAAAATATTTTTTCCCCCTTCAACCTATACCACCGAGTTCTCTAATTGATGTAACTCTGTTTTATAAGCTATAACAAGAAACAGGTTTTGTTTTTTAGATAGGAAACTGTAAGAGATGAAGAAAATTTTTTGACCTATTGAAGAACAACTTGAAATGAAACATTGAGGTTAGGGTACTAATAACATGAACACATCACATTTTTCCTTGTGTAGCTTGTCTTCATCTCTAGGATTTCTCCTCCACTACTTATCTTCAGTCAACTTACTTGTCTTTTACATCTTTCTGTGCCTGGTCAGTCCATATACTTTCTCTTCATACTTTGTCTTAGGCCTTTTTCTTGTCTTACCATATTTTCATATTCCCTCTATTGCATCTACTATTGATCTTCCATGCATAAATCCATAGTGTTGTATTTTAAATGTTTCCCTCTGTTCGATGTATGATTTTACATAGGATAAGCAGTGGCTCAGAATGTAACCTTTGTATAATCACTGCAATACCATTGCTCTTGCTGCTTTTGCCATTCCTACATTCAGTTTATATGTTTGTGGTAGTAACAAGTTCCCTATTCGTGCTAATAACTATAAATGAAGGTAAAATAAATGTTTAAAAATTTATTTATTTTTAGTTTTTATACTACTTATGAAGTGTGTTGCAATTTTTTGCCATTTTGTCTTCAGTGTTACTAATCTGTTATATTAAAAAAAATTAATATGTAGAGCAAATCTGTATTATATAGCCTCCATAATTCTCCACATATGTCAGTGTTTCCTCAACATATACATAATTTTTTATTAGTTATTTAAATTATGAACATGTAAAAGTCACATTTGTCACAGTAAGCTGCACATTTATTTTGGTAGCACTTCGTGCATATTGATACAATTCTTGAGTTATTCTTTATTAAGGGTAAGACTTTTCTTTGATGCTAACTTAAAATATTGCCTGTTCATGCTCTGTATCCTACTTTGCTTCACTGAGTGACAAATGTGTGTTTTTTTGCTGCTTGTAGATACTTATGTCATTGAAGCTAGTACAGTGGCCATAATAGTTAATTATGAAGAATTTTTATCAGAATTGATTTTGTTATAAAAAAATCTGATTAGCTGGAATGTTCTTTGAGTCTGGCTCCTTTTATATATCAATTGAGCATTTTAGTTGTTACAACCCATTAGCTTGACTATGTGTTGCCCCTTAATTCTTACACCTAGCTGCAGTTGATGTTTGAAAACTTTTTCTGATGCCATTACTGGTGTCAGAAACAGTATCTACACAGAATTCAATATGCAGAGAAATGGTGCTAAAATTTTCTTTGAAAAATAATCTTCACTTCTGCGAAGGTCATCTCTGTGGGTTACTGTTTCCCATAGGTCCTTGCCTTTTCTCACACAGTGGAACATCTATAATTCAAATTATTTTACTTTGGATTTCTTGATAGTTCAAAATTTTCTTCTGGTCCCATGAATTCTGTATTTAACTAGTATAGAAATAACTCCTATATTGCTAATTCAAGGAAAATTATCATTAATATCATTGTCCAGAGCACATGACCCACCCTTCCCCATTGTTATTGTTTCCAACAATGTGGTGACTCGATATTGGCCAGCACCCTGTGTCACTGTTTCATAATCTAACCTTGTCTGCTGTTTTGTTTGTGTTTTTAAGAGTAAAGTAGCCATATACAGTCCGTGCTTGTATTTATGTATTGTGTGCTGTTTTCTGTGAAATTTGCTTATTGATATCTTACATTTAACTGTAGACACAAACTTCAACAATACATCAAGGGTCAAGCTAAGGGATAGGATGAAGCTCTAGGACTTCACATTTTTGCAAAAAATCATTGCAGAAGAACAGTTAACCATTTTTAATTTTTTTTTATCAAACATTAAATTTTGCTTTTACAGTATATTTTTAATAAGTTGAAGTGATGTCTAAATTAAGAAGCTAATAATTAATTTTTAAGGATGTTTTTCTTGTATTTTTAATTACTTTTTTATTTACACTTCCTAATTCGAATTTTTGGTAATTCGAAATTTATTTATGGTACCTTCAGATTCGAATTAGAGAAGTTCCACTGTATTCCATTTCATATTTTATATTTTAATCATGAATGATATAATGGAAAAGGTGGCAGTGAGGAAATAGTATTATTTATAAAGTATTATCATTATTTTGCTTTCATCAGTCTTTTGACTGGTTTGATGCAATCCTCCATCCCTTCCTATCTCGTGGCTAACCTGCTCATTTCTGCATATCCCTTACAATTCACGTCCTCAATTATCTGCTTCATACATTCTAATCTCTGTCTCCTCTACAGTTCTTACCTTCGACTACTTCCTCCACTAACAAATTAACCAATCCAGCATAGCAAGTGACATGGTGATCTGGTGTAGTGGTAAAGAGGAAGTTCAGTGGCAGTTGGATGTATGAGAGGATTGTGTGTGAATATGGTAAGAAATATAATGTGTAGAAAAGAGAGTATACAGTCACAACCAAAAAGAAGAACAGGAGAATTATGATGGCAGGAAAACATCCGAAGAAAATAAATAGTTTCAAATACCTGGAAAGTGAAAGGAATGATGTCAAGGTAAGTGAAAGAGGGAGGAAGTCAGAAACATCAGAAGCCTAATATGGAACAAGAAAAGTAAGGGACTAACATGCCATTACAAGAATGGACAGGATAAGAAATGGAACTATTAAGAATACAGTAAAAGAGGAACCCCAGAAGAAAATGATAGAGAAGACTAAGATGGTATGGCCTCTTAAGAGAATGGAGGAACTGAGAAAAATACACAAAATGAAGATGTGAGGTTTATGGCCCTGAGGAAGATCACGGGATAGATTGCCGAGAGGAGTGGAGGAAGATGTGTTGAAGAGAGGAGAGGGTTTGACCAAAGTGGTGACTGAGGATTTGTGGAAAAAGAGGAGAAAATGAAAAGTCTTGTTTCTAAAACAGATGCAACCAGTAGCTGGAAATTGTTTTTGGTAATGATGAAGTTTTACAGTTCCTTGGTATATACCAAGTTACAAAATATAAATAAAAATGGTGTAGTCATGCTTCATTGGATGAAAAGATTTGCATAATTGATCTTCAGAAATTGTGCTTTAGTCTTATCTTCCAATGTTTTTGAATATTTAACTCAGTAGGTGTTTATTGTTTGCAAGGGCATTTGGTTTTGTGTAGATTTTTTCTTGTCATAAGAAAGATGTACATTAACAGGATCCTCAGTACAGAATACAAATTATAGACATTTTCATATTTCATTATTCATTTTATAAAGATTAAGACTCATCCATTCCCAGTCAAAAATATTATGATGTTTGAATCATATTTAATGTATTTAAAATTATCTTTAAATCAGTTTTTGCAATCTCTGAATAGTTTTTTACCAATTAGATCACAAGGACAGAATTTTTGGTCTCCTGTTGACAGCATGCTCTATTATATCTTTCAAACTCTAGAATTTAATTCTCAGATTGGTCTGTTTACCAACTGCTAATTGAATTACACTTGGAAATTATGATGGTATATTTTAAAAATTTCAGAGTGGGTGAATGATCTCTGTTCTAGGAATGAATGACATCTGTTTAAAGGAAAATTAGAGATTGAAAGTAGTGAAGTAGCTAAATGTATGTGCATGACAGATAATCGAATCATTAGGGTTCAGCTACTGATCCTTGAGTAGAAATTACAAAGCCTTGTAACTGAATAAGGATAGGAAAACAAATAATTATTTAACAAATTTATTGAGCATATGTTGCAAATATGCCTGTTTCAAATAATTGATCAAGTTTAATTGTACTTTTAAAAAAATAATAATAAATCATTTTATTTTCATTCAGTTTTAAGGAAAAAAATGTACTGTATTACAAAATTTAAATATTCACAAGCTGAACCAAAGGAGAGCTATTTAATGAACATATTCGCAAGATGAACACCATACACAAGTTTTTAACCCAAGTGTTTGGTCACTTGGTGAGATACATTTTAATATGGTTTTCACACACCTTGCACTGGTTCTCCCTTGCATAGAGTTGTATTTATTATCAATTCATTTAATTTTGCTCAGTTATTTACTACCATTCTCCCCTTTTTTCATTTTCATCCTTATTTTTCAAAGTAATTTACCATCTGAAAATCTCTTTTTTTTAAACACCTTTTCAACAATTTCCAATCCAGCATCGTCCTACACAGGTTGGAGCTCCGACCTGTGAAGGATGACCTGGGGTTAAAAATACCAAACCCGTATGGCAAGTCTTATATTGGTCAAACCATCCGCACCATCAAAGTCTGTGTGGCTGAGCATGAGCGCAACATTCAGTTGGAGAAATTTGCAGTTGTGCAATGTGTACTACAAAATGGAATTTGGCATTGCAAAAGCGTTGGCAAAGTGCTCTTTCTTTTGAGAAACAGTTATTAAAGAAGCCATAGAAATACGGCTGAATAATAACACGATTAACAGAGACACGGGTCTGTGGCTTAGTAACGCCTGGAAGCCTACTTTGTCTATTCTAAGACAACCACATTTAAATCAAAAGTGTAGTGACGTGCTGGTGGAAGATAAAGCAACAACCAGCTCGCAGCTGTATCATTGGCCGCCCAGCATTATGGATGCAATACGGAACCACAGCTGGTGGGAGTGGGGGTTGGAAGGCAGAGGTGGGGAGCAGTAGGCTATATAAGATGCACTGGCACAAGAGGACAGCATTGCACCTCTGGTGTGAGCACCAGGCCTGAAGATGGTGACAGAACATGCCACCAAAAGATCAACACAATCTGGCAGTGAACCCGTAAATTTTTTATTTCAGTAACATGCTGCAAAAGCCTTCATTCATTTTCAATTTTATTTCAGATGCTTCATATCATACAAGTACTTGTAACTGTATGGAGGTTCAACAGCTGACAGTATAGTGTCTGTGCCATCCTGCCATCATCAATGGCAAGAAAAGTTTCCATAGTCTTCACACAATTGGGATGTAAGCATGGGTGTGCAAACGTCCACAGTTGTTGTCCATTTTGTTTTGGTTGTCCAGGTTGAACCGCGTCAATTTATTAAAACCTTATATTACGGCCATCATTTGGTGTCAAACAGTTCTCTGATGAAGCCACCAAATGATGGCCGAAATGTCAGGTTTCCATAAATTGACACGGTTCAACCCGGACAACCAAGACAACAGGCTGTAAGCATGTTCTGTCTTCAGCTATCCTTTTTTTTTTTTTTTTTTTTTTTGAGTCTTCTAATACTTTGGGTCCCTGCTAGTTCATAGTTAACATCTGTCTTAGAAGTCTATTTATCTCCCCCATCTATTATAGTCTTAAAAAGAAAACTCCTTCATTTTTCTAACATGTTTTGTTGTTCTAAACATTTTTGTCTCTGCCAGCAATGTTCTTTGACAGTCAGGTTTAGTCAATATCCAGATTTCATTACCAAATGTTAATACAGGTTCCACCTTATCTTTATAAAAATTATTATTATTTTTAACTTTATAGATGGTACTATTATCAGTGTTGAACTTATCAAGTCATGGTTATAGTCTTAAATTATATAACAACATAAGTAATTAAAATTCAAAACTGGCAAATCTTTTGTTTCTTTAATGCTATTTTGGATTGTATGGTATACTTTTCCTTAAATTCCATAATTTAATGTTTTAATATTTATTTTAATATTATATTTTTCACATTTAAATGGTGAAAAGCTAGTTGAATATATGCTATTCTGTGCTGTACCTTGGTCATCTGCAAACAGTATTAACACATTCACATCCTTGATGTTGCCCAATCACTTCTTTTGCATTGGCATACAGTATTTTGCACATATATATATATATGGTAACATGGGGTGAACACATAAATAAACACAAAACACAGGAAAAACAATGAATATTTTGGGACTTGGCCCTTCGTCAATAGGAGAAAATCAAGGAGGGAGGGTGGTGTAGGAGAACGTTTCACAGAATGACCGTTAGTCAGGAACATGGTGGGGATAAGTTCAAACAGAGGACAGGGAGAGGGGGACAGTGAATTGGAGCTAGTACCTGAGCAATGTAAAATGTTGCAAAAAGTGCATAAAATTACATTAAAATGTTCATAACATAATTTTGAGAAAGTAAAAGTAAACAAAATAAAATTGAAAAAATATAATGATAATAATAATAAAAGAATCTATGTAGTTAAACATCACCTCTGGTATGTGGTGGTTCAATATACTGTAGACAGTGGGCATGGAGGAAAGTGAGGATAGATGGAAGGAAAAGAATTGACTGGGTATTATCTCAAATTGAGACCAGGAGGTTGCCTTGTGCCTAGTTTGTATTGGTGGGCAAGTTCCCACCTTCTGAGTTTAGAGGAGCTGCTGTTGTTTGGGAAGACTCTGATAGCACAGACCGTGAAACAAGAATTGAAATTATTAGTGTCATGGTAGATGGCATGGATAGCTACTGGATGTTTTGGATTCCGAGTGAAAACTGTCTGAAGGTCGCCATTCATTCTAATGGCTAACAGATTGGAAGTCAAACCTATGTATGAAGCCAGGCAGTGTTTGCAGGTTAGCTGGTTTATTACGTGGTAGGTTTCACAGGTGGCGTATCCTATGTTAGAAAAGTTCTCGCCAGTGATAGGGTTGGGGAATGTGATGGAGGCATGGTGAATGTCACGCATCTTAGAGCGGGGTCTATTGCATGGGAAGGATCCTTAGGGCTGTCTGATAGGGTTGATGAAAGTGGTGGAGGCATGGTGAATGTCGCACGTCTTACAGTGGGGTCTATTGCATGGGAAGGATCCTTGGGGCTGTCTGATGGGGCGAGGATGACTGTGTTTGTGGACTAGTAGCTGGCTGAGGTTGGGAGGCCTGCTGAAACAAATTCTCGTAGGGCCAGGGAGGATTTTTGAAAGAATGGATCTCATTTCTGGGCAGGTTAGTAGGAAATCATAACCCTGCCTAAGGATTTTGTTTATGGATTCCAGGCCAGGGAAGTATTGAGTAACCAGGACTGGACTATGATTGGTTTCAGGGGGTTTGGAGCAGTCAGTAGGTAGAGCAGGTTGCAATGTGGCTCGTGAAAGTTGCTTGTGATGGGGAATAATTGTGGGATACCAATGCTTGTGAGATGATGTTTGAATATTCCATAAGGGATTTCTGATTGGAACATATACGACTGCCTCGAATGCCAAGACTGTTTGGTAGGGAACGTTTGGTATGATACGGATGGTAGCTGTCAAAATGGAGGTACTGCTGTGAGTTGGTGGGTATTGTGTGGACTGAGGTGCTGAGGTGGCCATTAGAAAGGGACAGGTCCACATCCAAGAATGTGGCCTGGATGTGGGAGTAGGTCATGTGAAATTCAACGAGTTATTAAAGGTATTTAGATTATCCAGAAAATTTAGATGAGTGTTTTCTCCATGTGTCCAGATCATAAAAATGTCTTCTATGAACCTAAGCCGCAGGATAGGTTTGAGGGGGACATTCTCCAAAAACATCTAGCACAAGGCAACCTCCTGGTCTCAAATTCAGATAATACCCAGTCAGTACTTTTCCTTCCCTCTATCGTCTACTTGCCTCCATGCCCACTGACTAAAGTATATTGAACCGCCACATATTAGAGGTGATGTTAAACTACATAGAATCTTTTATTATTATCATCATTACATTTTTTCAATTTTATTTTGTTTACTTATTTACTTTCACTTTCTCAAATTTATGTTATGAACATTTTAATGTATTTTTCTGCACTTTTTGCAACATTTTACATTGCTCCGGTACTAGCTCCAATTCACTGTCCTCCTCTCGCTGTCTGTCTTCTGTTTGAACTTAACCCCACCATGTTCCTGACTAATGGCCATTCTGTGAAACAGTCACCTACACCACCCTCCCTCCTTGATTTTCTCCTGTTGATGAAGGGCCAAGTCCCAAAATATTCATTTTTTCCCCCTGTGTTTTGTGCTTGTTTATGTGTTCACCCCATGATACCATCATCTAAGGTAAGTGGTGGTTCATTTCGCTATCCCCTTTTTATATATATATAAATCCATTTGCGAATTAGCTCCTATTATTTCCTGGTAAACATATATATGTATACAAGGTACATGAAAAAACAACAGTTCTCTCAGTTCTCTGACAATTCTTATTAGCTCTGCTTTTCATTTGTCATTATTTATTAATATTTTTGTATCATACTATAATACCCTTCATCAAATATAGGAGCAACCTTGTCTTTAAGGAATATTCCTTAAAATTACTGTTTGTAAAAATTGTGACAGTGAAATTGCCACTTGCTGCAATGAGAACCCTTTTGACATCGTGTCATGGAATTACAAAGAGCCTGAATATGCTGCTGGGAAACACAGTGCCACATGATTTGGAGGCACATCGAGCATTGACAGTGGTTGCAGGAGTACCTGAATGAACAAATTGCCAACGGAATATATCCCAAACATGTTCTATGTGGGATATGTCATACAAATATTCAGTCCAGGGAATCAATGGCATCCTTTGTTCTTTGAAGAAATCTTGCACATTCCTTATCACATGTGGTCAGGCATTGTCCTGCTGAAATATAGCATGTGGAGCTGCCTGCAGGAGGGACAATTCCTCAGTCTTTAAAACCTCCTTGATGTAGTAGTTACTGTTCAGATTACCCTCAGTAAGTTAGAGACAAATCACATGTTATAGCCAATAGTGCCCCTAACCATTACTCTTGGCATATATCTGCTATGCTTATCAACAATGCAGTATGCCCAATTGCATTCCCCATTCTAGTGTCTAATATTTATTTGGCCAGTTGAAGTCTGAGAACATCACATTTAGCCACTCAGCATACCAGTGACGGCATTCATGTGCCCCTCGCAGTCTGAGCTCATTGGTGGTTGCTGGGCAGTGGAAGCCAATGCAATGCCATGCATGCCTCTAGTTCAATCCTCAGCAAGTGATGTTGAATAAGATAAGTCAACACCTGTTGCAGTGCTACAGTGTTGTGCCTACTCTGTGGACAAGGCTGTTCTGTCAGTTACAGCCATGAGAACTAGATGGTGGAAATCCCACACTGTGATCCAGTCCCCAATTTTCACTGTGAACAATCATTTTATATCCACTGGTTCCACAGTATGCATCACTGCACAAGCCACAATTTCATGGTACGACAAACCCATTTCCCAAAGACTAATCATTTTTCCCCATTCAAATTCACTGACATGCTGATATTGCACCATTTGACATTGACAAGGAACATCGGCAGTTTTTTACACTTTTCTACTTTCTACGATGGCTCTGCAATGACTGAGTGTGGCATATTACAGTCCTGTCCAGACACAGAATTATTATTATTTTTTTTTAACTGCTTTACGTCTCTCAACAGCGAGGTTTTTAGAGACGGGAAAGGATGGGGGCAAGGAACGGGAAGGAATTCGGCCATGGCCTTTTTAAGGAAGCATCCCAGCATTTGCCTGGAGTGATTTGGGAAACCATGGAAAACCCAAATCTGGATGCCCAGACGGGGATTCGAACCGCCGTCCTCCCGAATGCGAGGCCAGAACGCTATCCGTTACACCACCACGCTCAGTGCCACAGAAAAGAGGACATCTCTGGGCCTATGTGCACAACCTTAACCTCTTATTATCCTTCAGCTGTTTCTTTGTATCCTCTGATTTTGGAAGTAGTCAGACCTTTCCTTTTGGGTGTTGCAGTTTTCACACACAGTAGTGTATCTCTGATCAAATGGTGTTAACTTCCACTACTTACCAGTCATCTCGGATTCCTCCTAACCTCTAACTTTGCTTGATGATATACAAAAGCTACAGTCATCTTTGAGGAACCCAGCATTTATTCAATCTCTACCAAAGGCTTTTCTGGTTTTCATCTTTTTCTGAAAGCTACATGGAGTTCTTTTACTGATAACACATCTTTATGGTATTGGTGTTATTCATTTATTGTGAAATAGCTGGCAGAATCTTACCACATTTTGCTACTTTTTTCTGGTATTATATTTTGATGAGCATTGTCTTTCTCAAATTTATTTGACTAATTTCTCATAACTGTAATCTTAGCTTAATTCTGTTTTGCTTATATAATGTTGTATATTTCCTCTATTATTTTGTAGCATCTCTCTATCATTTAAACACATAAGCTTAGTTTATTCCTGAATTTCTTCCATCACCCACCCTCTCAAAGCTTCTGTCAGACCTGTTTAATAGAGCTTCATGTTCTGCCATTCCATGTTCATATATTCTGTCCTGTTAAATACTGTTTTAACTCTGCTGGTATATGTTTTTAAGGATTGTTTCTGAAACAGGTATACCTTAAAAACATCTTCTGTATTTATGCTTTGTTTCAACTTATGTGTTTTCTATCTCATGTATATATTGATTGTAGCTATGACCAAAATGTAACCAAAATCTCAGTACATCCTAATATAATCTTTTTTTTTTGTTAACAATTGAATAATCTACTATTTATTTACAGCCTCTTCTACTTCACAAAGCTCCCTCCTTAGTTTTGTTTATTTGTAAGAAGGTGATTAGTAGTTCTAAGGAATGGGTATCAGCTGGTAAGGATGCTGGAGGGAGAGAAGTTCCGTTTCTCACCAATATGCAATGTGCTTTCACTGGGGAAACATTTTTCAAAAGCAGTAAGTCTGTTGTTACTGCCAAGTGTGCTTTTCACACATGCTTCCAGCTTGCTCCCTCACATGGAAGATCAAAAAAAGTATAGTGTTATGGGTATCAAGTGGTTCTGTGTTGAAGACGAGTGGAAAAGGGATATGCAGTGATCAAAGTTCAGAAAATATCAAGGTATTTAAATGCTCATTTCGGCAGTCTCCAAAGTGATTTCCAACTGTCTGATAAGAGTGTGCATCTGAGTTTGCAATAGGATTTATAATTTCATCCATTCAAGATGTTTGTTGTTCATGAACTTGTTGCAACGTAAATGGCAAATTTGTTTGACGTGTTAAAGAATCCTTACAAATGTCTCAAATGATGCTGTGATTTTCTTTAGTGATGAAGCAAATTTTTAGTTATTAAGATGTATTACTAAACAAAACTTTTGTTATTCACTTGCACCAAACTTTCTGTTACTCTTTAAAAATTCTGCATAGTAGCCTTGTTTGGTGCACAATTACCCGTGTCAGAATGAGTGGCACATACTTTTTGTTAGGGAAGAGCAACTGTGACCATTAAATCATAATCATACATTCAAATGATTCACACTTTCTTGACACCAAGACTCAATGGGCTGTGGATTCAATAGAATATATGATTTCAGTAAGATGGGGCCACTGCTACCATAGCCAGGAAATATCTCCAATTGCTGAGACAGCTCTTCCCAGGACACTTGATTTCTTTAGGTAGTCAAATCCTCTGGCAAGTGCGATCTCAAGACTTTACATCCCTCCTGGCTATGGTTTTTTCTTTTTCTTTCCTATTTACTGCCACATTCAGAAAATTTGGAAAAGTAAAAGTGGGAAGTGTTTCTACTGTCTCTCAGCACTTGTTTGTGCATTAATTTTTCTTGACTTTTATCTCGATATTCATTTTAAAGTTGTAGTTAAAAACTATTTGAGAATGTGGTTTAATGTAATTATAATGAATGATGGTACTCATTACTCTGTGGTTTCCAATCAGTTGTTATTATTATCATTTTTAAATAAAATTATTTCTTATTTATTAGAGACTGCAGAAAATTATTTCATTTTTTCATTTGTCAATTCTTCTTTTGACCAAACTGTCACATAATGGAAGCTTCTCAAAACAAGAGATTGGTATTCTGGTTGTGGATTTTTGTAATCCACATCCTCTTACATTAGTTTTCTCAAGGACATTACATTCTGTCTCTGCTAGTGGTTGCAGGTCGTCCACTGGGATTCACCACCATTCCTCATGCAACTATTCCATTAGTTGAGTAATTGATTTTGGTTTCTCCTATTAAGTCATCATCTAGTGACACAGTTTGTCTGAAAGATGTTCAGTATGGTCGAGTTCGAGTTTCTAGGCAGGCCAGTGCAACCGGCTTACCATTGAATAGTAGTCCTTTAAACATTGCATCTGGCACAGTTGTCATGGAAATAACACAGGTGTATTCTGCAAAAGTGCTGCATTGTTGGGAGCATTTCACTGTCCAGAATGTTACCATAGGACTCCGTGTTCATACTACCATGGATAAACATCAGTGACCTTAAGCTGATGGCCATGTAGCATTACATTATCACTTTAGCACTGCCGAATTTCCTAGTTGGCACTGTACATTCTGACAGAAGCCGTTTCCTGTGTAGATGCCACACCCATACACGTCCATCAGACCGGAATAGTGTAAACTTCAACATATCACTCAATAGAACTAATCTCCTCTGTTCCAATATTTAGTTGCAATGGCCCAAACACCACCTGGGTCACCGAGTTTTATTGCTTGACTTTATGTGAGGCTTATGTGCTCTTCAAAAACATTCATCTCAGTCGGCCTCTGTACGCAGTTTTCCAATTGAAAACAATACTTCTGTTGCTGCATGAAACTCCTGTTGGATGTAAGACACATGTTGTGCCCTATTTTTGACAATCTCACATTTTAGCGTGACACAATGCCAATCAATCTTACACTTTCCCAGGATTAATACGACTTTTGATTTGTGCCTGTTAGCCTTCACTGGAATCAGGTAGTTATATAGCCAACTGAGATGACTGGCCACAATTATGCCCTTATCGAAATACAATAGCTCTGTAACCTGTGTCACTTCTTTGTTACCTGATTCTATACCAGACTGCAGTATATAGCAGCCACACAATTTAGTTGATGTTCTGAATTACATTTCTTCACAGGTGCCAAATTATTTTTTAGTAGATAGTGTAATTTTAAAACTTAATATATAATTCCAGAAAGTATTTAAATTTCAGTGCCAGACACATGTTTGAAGTATAAATAGAAGTAACTTAGCATGATGATAAAATTGTTTCTAAAAATTTTTTCCTCTCTTAATAAAATAGACAAGCAACAAGTATTTGTAACAGTGATAAAAAGGTAGATTGATTATTCTGCCAAATGACAGCAAATAATATCTCTTTCTTTTAGTGCACTGTCTGGAAGAAACGTGTACCTGAGTGTTCAATTTTTTTGTTGCAAGGATGTTTTGCTTGGTAAAGATGAACATCGGTGTAAAATTTTTTAATAGGATTTTGAAACTCCGCTGTTAATATTTCAAGTTTTAGATCCTCAAATATGGGTTTCTAAAGCTTAGATTTATGTTTTGGCCAATTCATGTGAGATAAAATTATTTGGTTTGTGTATCCACAGTTAATTTTTTTCCTCTGAATTTTTCTGTAGAATATGATTGGAGAATTTTTAAAGTTCCAAATCATGATCACTATAAAAAATGGAAGGAGAATTACCACTTATATCAAATGATGACTGGACATTTAAAATTATTATGATAATGCTGAAAATAACGAAGCTGCAATTGAATCAATACCATATTGTGAGAAGAAGAAATATAGTTTTTTATGCCGTAGGAAGCAAATGTGGAGAAACCCACAGGCCATAGAAGCAGTAAAACATAAATCCTATCTACCTCATAGAAACTCTGTCTCACAAAGTACAAAGTGTTAAGAACAATACCAATTCTTTGTAGATGTTAGGAGCATGTGTGAAGAATAATTGTTTGTCTAAGGAGACTGATATCATACAGTTGCAACCTATTGTGGAAAATTATGGAAATAAGAGATTGTAACCAAAAAATAATTCTTTTACTGCAAGGAGAATAAAATGTACAAATTCACAGGAAATAAATGTAGCAAAAAAAAAAAAGCATTCACCTTAATGCAAATTCGGCAGGGAATTCACCTTCACATCTTGATCCAAACTCTTTAACCAGACTCCTTCCATTTGCTGAAACATTTTCTGAAATATCTTTTCAAATTCGAAATCTGTGCCTTTTTATAATTGTACCTATTTCCCCCTTCAATTTTGGCTGCTGGTTCACTGAATCTTCTAATATCCATCAGAATTTATTCCTTCGGTTACTTGGCACCCTCTAAGGTTAGCATCAGGCTTTATTAGGAATATATCCAAAATATTTTGTCCCCTAATGTTCTGCTCTACCACTTGTTTAAATCCTCTTTCCCTTATTAGAGTATTTGCAAATCTCTTTTCCCTTGTGTCATTAATCTTATTTCCTACCCAATTTACACCTGGTAAATTTAAATCCCTGCCAATAATGACCATTCTATTCTCACCTCTGAAATCTGAGTATGAATTTAATTTCCCCGCAAGAGCCTCATCGTTGTCTACCATTTTTCCACTGCGGAAGCAGCCAGCACCCTGTTTTTTTTTATTTTTTATTACCCCAAGTAACTCATGGTCATGATCTATGAACACCAGTGAACTGTGGTAGGTTTTGTTAACTAGTTTGAAAACTCCTCCACCAATTTATCCCCTATCTCTGCAATACACTGTGTAACTATCGGGAAAAACCTCACTGTCTAGTATTTCTTCTTTTAACCAAATCTCTACCCCTATTATTACTTGTGGCTCATGTATTTCAATTATTTTGCAAATTTGATTACTTTGTTCATTATACTTCTACAGTTCACCAATAACACCCTTATTACTGGCTGTATATTTTTAGCATTTACCTCCTCTTTCCCAGTTGTAATCCAGTTTATTATAGTTCCAGCAACTTCATCTGTTTCTTTAACATCTGTGATTTTTCCCATTGTGTATATTTGCAATGAGACAACTGTAGAAAAGACACTAGCCCTATGGAAAGGATTTACTGTTGGTACTGCTTGATATTGAGGAAGCATATGATTGTGTATGCAAGAGAAAGGTGTGAGAAAGAGAGGAATTAGTAGAGCAACAGAAATAAACCAGGAAAGTATAAACTATGTGAAAATAGGGGGAGAAAGAACAGATTTGCTAAAGCAAAGAAACTGGCTAAAACAAGGAAGTGCCCTTTCACCACTACTTTTTGTGATAGTCGTGGTTGATAAAATGGAGATGGTGACAGAGATGATGAGAGAGGAAAACATAGAACTGATGGCTTTTGCAAGTGATCTGGTGTCTGATTAAACATTAGATAAAAACATTCGAGAAGAAAGGATCCACCACATTACCTAAATGTACAGGACTTCCAAGGACATTGTGAACTATTAAAAATGTGGATTGTATTCAAGAATCTGTGCAGGATAATTCTCAAGAGTCTATATGGAAAAGATCTTCACAATTAGCCACACATCACTCAACATTGCACTGTATCGTGAAGAATTTAAAATTTAAGGCTTACAAGATCCAATTAGTGAAAAAGCTAAAAAGAAGGTTAAAACAATTCTTAACTTTGTAAGACTGGAGATTTTCTCGGCGTTGTAAATGAATAAAATTTTCTCGGGTAACTAGCCGAGTTAGTCCATCGTTTGACCACGACGTTTCGGCGGTCACAAACTCTGCCGCCATTGTCAAGTGACTGTCACTTGACAATGGCGGCAGAGTTTGTGACCGCCGAAACGTCGTGGTCAAACGATGGACTAACTCGGCTAGTTACCCGAGAAAATTTTATTCAATTCTTAACTTGTGTGAGAATGAAGGCTTTCATGGCGTATCGATGAAATATAGTCTTCGCGGGTTTTCCGCCGTATGTTGTTGAAGAGAGACAACAACGAGCTTTCGGCGGCTGGCTCTGCCGCCATCTTCAGGTTAGATGTGTGCTGCAGGGGGTACCAGTGCTGCACTGACCGTGTCTGGCCTCCGCGCGCCCTAATAAGGCCTGGCCTCTCCCCTCCCCTCGCTCCGTCCCGCGGCTGCCGTCTTGCGCTCGTCGTTGGTTGGCTGATGGGGCGTCGGTCCCAGTCAACCCCGGCGGGCCGTAAACACTTCCCGTCGGCGCCCGCCTACCTCTCTGTTGGCAGGGTGAATGTTTCAGAAGGGACAGAGCCGGCTTCCACGCATCACTGAGCCATAAACCCGTGTCCCTGTTGACTGTGTTGTTGTTCAGCCGTATTTCTATCGCTTCCTTGATGACTGACTCCCAATATAAGGAACACTTGGCCAGCACCTTTACGTTGCCGAAGTCTATCTTGTGGCCGTTTTCAATAACATGCTGGGCGACCGCTGATTTATCTATCTGGAACATGCGGATGTTGCGTTCATGTTCTGCCACCCGAGCCTTGATGGTCCGGATCGTCTGACCAATGTAATTCTTGCCGCACTGGCAAGGTGTGCTATAAAACCCTGGAGTCGTCAAACCCAAGTCATCCTTCACAGGCCGGAGGTAGTCCCGAGTCTTGGGAGGTGGACAAAATACGCTCTTGATTCCATACCGGGCCAAAATCCTGCCTATTTTTCCTGAGATGTTGCCTGAGTATGGAATAAAAGCCAGGGCTTCGGGCTGAGCATCTGGGTCAACAGGGCGTTTGTGTGCCTTTCTTCTAATCGACCGCTCTATTGCACGTTCGGAATAACCATTCCTCCTGAAAGTATTGCGACATCTTGATTCGACGGAGGCCAGATGGAAGCCTTTCACATAGTGTGTACCGAAAACCTACACACACAGACCGTTATTTACACGCTACGAGCTTCCACCACCCAGCACAGAAGACCACAGTGCTGCAGACGTTGGTGCACAGGGCCAGGAAAATTTCCGACGCGGAATCCCTGCCGTCTGAGCTCGAACATCTTCGCAATACTTTCAGGAGGAATGGTTATTCCGAATGTGCAATAGAGCGGTCGATTAGAAGAAAGGCACACAAACGCCCTGTTGACCCAGATGCTCAGCCCGAAGCCCTGGCTTTTATTCCATACTCAGGCAACATCTCGGGAAAATTAGGCAGGATTTTGGCCCGGTATGGAATCAAGAGCGTATTTCGTCCACCTCCCAAGATTCGGGACTACCTCCGGCCTGTGAAGGATGACTTGGGTTTGACGACTCCAGGGGTTTATAGCATACCTTGCCAGTGCGGCAAGAATTACATTGGTCAGACGATCCGGACCATCAAGGCTCGGGTGGCAGAACATGAACGCAATATCCGCATGTTCCAGATATATAAATCAGCGGTCGCCCAGCATGTTATTGAAAACGGCCACAAGATAGACTTCGGCAACGTAAAGGTGCTGGCCAAGTGTTCCTTATATTGGGAGTCAGTCATCAAGGAAGCGATAGAAATACGGCTGAACAACAACACAGTCAACAGGGACACGGGTTTATGGCTCAGTGATGCGTGGGAGCCGGCTCTGTCCCTTCTGAAACATTCACCCTGCAAACAGAGAGGTAGGCGGGCGCCGACGGGAAGTGTTTACAGCCCGCCGGGGTTGGCTGGGACCGACGCCCCACCAGCCAACCAACGACGAGCGCAAGACGGCAGCCGCGGGACAGAGCGAGGGGAGGGGAGAGGCCAGGCCTTATTAGGGCGCGCGGAGGCCAGACACGGTCAGTGCAGTGCTGGTACCCCCTGCAGCACACATCTAACCTGAAGATGGCGGCAGAGCCAGCCGCCGAAAGCTCGTTGTTGTCTCTCTTCAACAACATACGGTGGAAAACCCGTGAAGACTATATTTCAATTCTTAACTTAATCTTGTGAATGATATTCATGCGATATTTGCTTACATTTTTTTTTTTTTTTTTTTTTTTTTTTTTTTTTTTTTTTTTTTTTTTTTTTTTTTTTTTTATGGAGAAGCTCATTTCCATTTTAATGTCAGCAAGCAGAATTGTCACTTTTGTGGAGACACGAATCCTCAGTGATTATACCAATGCCGAATTCATAACTCAAAGTGACAGTTTATGCTGCAGTATCGTATTATGCAATTGTCAGACCTTACTTCTTGAAAATCACAGACGACAAACATTCACGATAAATTTATCTTGCTATATGCAAATGACAATGGATTATTTTCAACCAAAACTAATGGAATGTCGAGGTTACAACACTAAACCATGGTTCCAGCAAAATGAGTCTGCTTGCCACACAGCCAATATGTCTGTTGAAGTGATACGTTAACTCTTCCTTTCTGGGAAGAGTTAACGTATCATGCTTATTTCAAGAAGGGGTGACATTGACTGCCCCTACTGATGTTTTCCTGTGGAGATAAATCAAGAGTAGCGTTTAGAGAAGTTCCCCATCCATTTTGGCTGATCTAAAAGTGGATATTGAGGAAGAGTTCAATAACATAACACAACAACTTTCATGCCAAGATTTCATTAACTTGCGGCTTAGATTTGAAGAATGTCAGCGAGTCAAAGGAAGTCATCCTGATGTGATTTTTAAAACACAATTTTCCATTGTTTTGCTTTGAAATTTAATAATAAAACCAATTGTTTATACATAAA
Source organism: Vandiemenella viatica (assembly GCA_031002005.1). NCBI lineage: Eukaryota > Metazoa > Arthropoda > Insecta > Orthoptera > Morabidae > Vandiemenella > Vandiemenella viatica. Next base: position 271,668,729 of record CM061920.1, read on the forward strand.
AACCTAATTGTATATTCTACCAAATGTGAAAAAACTATTGATACTCACTGGACTGATGTGGGACATATAAACTCAAGTATTATGAGGATCAGCAATTGTTTTATAGTATTTTCTATATGAGTCATGCCCAAAAATTCAAGACACTATCAGTATTGTTGTTTATTGATAAATATAACTATGTACCTTACTGCTACTTAAAATATGCATTTCCTTAATTTCCTTTTTTTTATAAAAAAGAAAAAAAAACATTACTTTTAAAACTATTTTATTTACCTGTATCCCTTCTGAACTTGGATTTACATTAATAACATTTTTCCCTTCAAAGAAGTTTTAATCATATGCAATGAAGATCCTATGATAATTTGCTTTGATGGTTTGATATTGCTACAGAAATCCCTTCTTTCGACAAAATTCTTAATTTAATTGCGAAGGAGCTCACGCTTTGGTGGAAATTTTCCTAAACACCCATTTTTTCTGTTTTATTTTCCCACCTATTCCAATTTTAAATTATTTTAGCATTTTTGAAATTAGTCATAATTTCTCTTGGTGATTTATTCCAATCTTTGAACTCCTTACGTACAAAAGAAAATCTTTCCACGTCTTTATGCCTAAAATACAGTGCCAGCTTGTGTATAAATTGTGCACAACCATGACTCTTTTTTACCCTCCTCCTGTCTTTCAATGAATCCCATTCCAGCTCCTTTATCATATCAGTTACTGATTGTGTTCTGTGATGATTCCCAAAGACAAATCTTTCACACTCTTGTAATTATCTACAAAAAATTAACAGCTTCAAATCCAATTTTTTTTGGAAGTTGGTAAGTTAATATATTCTTTATGCTATAGAAGGGAGAGGAGCAATAATAATTAAAAATCACTTATGTGTGTCCCTTCTTTGGATATTACATACAGAAGGAAATTTGCATTAAGATGTAACTAACATGGGATGCTATATGTTTGCATTAAACACTGGAAATTGTGTGTACTTTTTGGCTTCTAAGTAATTAATGTGTAATTAGAGACAAAATATATGGGGGGTTTCTTTAATAATAATATGTACTATTTCATCTCCATGAGACTGTGTTTACATGGGATCCAAACAAATATATCTAATCTAATCCCAAATACAACGGAGCAGGAAGAAATGCTATGAGGTGATATTAAAATGGTAAGGTAATATAAAATAGACCCAACTCTGTCACCCAAAAAAATTCTGGCTATACTCTTAACCATGACAGTAGAAACATGTCAGTGAACTCACACAGTCACATTAATGGTGGTTTTGGGGTGCAAGAACAAACACTATTATTGGAAATGTTAGTCAAGAGAAAAAATAATAGACATAAAATAAAATAGGGACATGTATAACACCTGAAAATTATTTTTAAAAATCCAAAAACTTAATAAAGAATATTAATAAAAAATTAAATTAAATATACACATACTCATGTAAGTGATTGGTATACTGGGTGAAGAAGAGGAGTATTTGCTGAGATTAAGGCCTTGGATGGGGGAGGGCTGGGTAAGCATCTGGTGTCAATGTGTTGGTAAATCAAATTCCACTTTCTTAGTTCGGTTGAGGCATGGTTTCAGGTAGTATTTTGATGGTTCTGTTTATGAAACTGTTATTAAGCCCACAGCCATTGGCAGCAACAGGGCGGTCTCGACTTTTGAGGTAAACTGTTTGTCTGGGATCATTATTCTGATTAATGGATTATGATTAAAGCGATGTAAGAACTCTGGCAATGGAGGCAGGTATGCCATTAAATGACAGGGAAGAAGTACAGTGACATGGCCTTTGATAGGTCAACTTTTACCGGTGGTAGTATTATACTAGACTGTGGTGGGGGGATGCATATTGCATGCTATGCCACGAGGCCTATGTCAAGACCTTAGAGCAAGCTCAGTCACATGTTTTCTATTTTCATTAGTATGGGTACATCCCAATTTTTTTTATTTTTTTTTTTTTTTTAAAAAAAAGGGTCAATTAAAAAGGAAATGTACATCTGTAGACAGGTAAAAAATTAACAACTGGGTGAACAATATCCTCAGCTGACAGATGAAGGGGCTGCTTCAAAAGCGCCACAATAACAACTGATGAACCCACAACCTGTACAGTGGGACATCCTGCTGTTCCATACAAGGCACAACCTACAGCATAGCTGAATTTTCAGGGAAGGCACAAAATGGGTGGTTCTGTACAATGGGATTTATAGTCTGTGTGACCTCACTCCAGTCACAGTAAAGCAAAAGTGTGGAGAGTACAAGCTGTTCTTGCTGTGCCAGATCTGATATGATTTAAACTACTTCAAATAAGTTGAGCAGAATGATCCAAGAAGTTTTAAACAGGGAATATTATTTTGCACCAGGACCACCAGTGTTGATCATACCCATTCTGCAATCCAGTTATTTGTAGAATCGAAGGAGTTGGATGTTAAACTTGGAAATTTTCCAGATCTCAACCATGTCATTTTAAATGGCTTAGTATCCTCATTGATGGGAAGTGCCTCATTGTTCAGTATTTGCAACCATAACTCAGTAAGGACATTTTGCTGATGATATGGATTGTTACTAAGCACTGCCACTGAAGTGGGATAGATGGGAGCATACTGGTTATGATGCATATGTTTTGGGAGCTATTAAGTCACAACATTGTTTGAACAATAGAGTGAATTGGAGGGAATGGGGAAGAGTGCAATACTATATAATCATGTCAGTGTCTGGGGAACATCATTGCAGTTCTTGTTGTCACAGCATGTGCACCTGACCTGAGGATGATGGCAGAAAGTGCTGTCAAAAGCTCATCTTTCACAGTTATGAAACCACAAAGAATAACTTTCAATGACATGTCAGGAAAGCAGGCTGGTAATGGAGCTCCGCCTCCACATCCAAAAGTATGGAACTTCTGCATGAAATCCTAACTCTGATTCCACCTTTGCAACTTTTAGTGCAGAGGTATAACAGAAGTTTTGTTTTCATAGAAATATATGTGTTATGTTACTTATACATTTTGTTTAGTTCAAAATTTGGCTCATCATAGCTTAGCTAATAGAACCATTATTGTTTTTTTCTTACTGTCCTGCAATAAAAGCAACAATGAATCAAAAGGTGTTGTTACCTAAGTGGCGAAAATACAAATTTTAATTTACATGTAAAGCATATCAGACTGTTCACGGCCAAATGTCGTTATCACACACTTGTGGGATGTTTCCTCCAATCAAGATCCAATACAGTAGCTTGTTGGATGGCAGGAACCATGTTGGTTGGTTTGGGAATCCAACAACCACCTACATCCAGCAGGTCCTGCATGTAGTTCTGCTATCCCTTTCACAGCGTATCATCCTACATCAGGAAAACAGATCATCATAATCCCTACAATTTGGACTGTGAATGGGTGTGGGTGGCAAACATGGTGACATGCAGTGGCATGGCTTTATGCTTATCATTAGTTGAGCCACAAACTCAAACAAGTTCATATGACAAAGATTGTTTTGTTGACAAGTGCAAAGTTAGTTAAATAATTAAAATCACTTGTAAAATCATCTCAAATTTTTGTTATTGTTGAGGTATTAGGCAATAAATAAATCAATATAGAAACAGACTATGCTTATGAAAAATGTAAAATTTGTGATAAAAATATACTTATTATTAATTTAAGTTTATTTTTAATAATAAACAGTTATAAATTCATTTTTCCGCCTCCTTCTCCGCTTCCACTAATCCTCCTCAGCTGTGGCAGTTAAGTGTTCAATCTGCATCCACATCCACAGAGATGACCTCCGTTTCAACCCTACAGGAAAGTAATCATTCATACAGTCTTATTTGTATTGGTGATGCCTTCAATCTACAAAGCAGTCAGTTATTTGACTAATGTTTCTGTCATCCTTTGCATTGCGTCATTTGTTATAAAAGAAATTCTTTGCGAAAAACTGGAAGCCTATTGTAATATTAGCTATTTTAATTTACAGTAATTAGAGTTTAATGTATTAATATCCACAGTGATTAAAATTTAGGCAACTGGTAACTTTATTTCATTTGTTCACAGAATTACAGCAAAAAGCTAGCTCAAAAGACATAACCATAATGGAAGTTGTTGCTGTTCTGGTTGTAATGGAAAGTTTTATTGTTATAACTGTAGAAATATACAGAAATATACTATTTTCAGATAGTATTTACTAATGGTATTTAAGGATGAAACATTCTTAAGAAAATTAACAGAACTTTTTCATTGCAGAAAAAAAATGAACATAATGTTAGACTGATAAGTTGGTGATATTTATTATATTAAAACAATTTATATTTTATTTAAAGCTGCAAATGACATTTTTATGTCTAGGGAGAAGAAAATATTTAAAAGTTTCTCAAAGTACTTTATTTCTCCAATGTTTTTCAACCTGTTTTAATGTCCTAAAAAAATGCATGCAATAAATTCTCCATTAGTATCTTTCAGTTCTTTTTGTAATTGTGTACATCCTGCATAATGTGATGACAATGCAAAGGTAATGTTATTTTGGAAAGAACTGTGATGATAGTGATCATAAATTTTGTACAATGCTATTGTTTTTGTCTAAAACAACACAGAGAATAGTCTGAGCCCTGAGCAACTTTGGCATTTACTAGAATTATATTCTTGACGTGAACCTTTATAAAGGAGAAATTTCCCAATTTATATTGTTTTGAAGCTTTTTCTTTTCTTGTATATGATGTCAAACATTATATTTGGAAGCATATTAGGAAAAATATTTTACTGTTAAACGTGAAATTATTCTAATAGTGTTTGTATTAAACATGTGAATGGTTATCCTGATAAGTCTTTTGACTGATATTCATTAATTGTATTTGGTAGTTTGCAAATATTTCAGTGCTCATTTTAATATTTGTTTTATAGCTTCTATATATATAACTGGTGGTGTTGAAACAACAGTATTTTGTCTTCCTATTTTAATGAAATTTTATTTTGGTTAGATAAATTACAGGATCTTCATCAATTAATATTTCTATGTTTATATTGTGGTTGGGATCATCATTAAATCAAAGGTGCTAAGTAGCGAAAAGGAATTAAATTAGGATAGGGAAATGAACCACCATTTACCTTTGGTTGATGGATGTGGGGTGCATACACACAGAAAAGACAAAAATACAAATGATACAGAAATTTTTGGGACAAGCCCTTTGTCAACAGGAGAACATTATGGAAGAAGCATGATGAGGGATACTGCCTCACAGAAAGACTGATGGCCAGGAAAATGCTAAAATAGTGGGGGTACATTCAAACAGAGGACAAGTAGAGGGGCAGTGATTCAGAGCTAATACCCGAGCATATATAAATATCAAAACTAATCTCCAGTCGGTGGGAAGAGCAAAATAATATAATTAAATCTAAATATGAAAAAATAATATATATGTGTGTGTGTTTAATATATATTAAACCAAAGACTCTATGAAGTAAACATCACCTTAGGTTTGTTGTGGTTCAATGTTGATAGTGGGGATGGATGCAAAAAGAGGATTAAAAAATGGCTAAACACAAATAAATAAAAATAATAATAATGACCAGGTACTGATATATATATAGTCGAAATAATAGGTGCTGAGTAGCAAATGGATTTAAAAAAAAAAAAGGATGGTGGTATGAACCACCACTTACCTTAGGTGTGAAAACATGGTGGTTCATTTCGCTATCCTTTTGTATATAATTTGACATCAGTCCATATCTCTAAATGCATTGTTAAGTATTTAGTTCTGGCAAGGGTACTTATTCTGATCTTAAATACCACAATTCTTAGAATTCAGCATCAGGAACAGTCAGATTACCCCATACTTTTCCCAGAACAAAAAACTTACTAATCATCTTAACTTTTAACTTATTTTGTTATCTTTTCATAGCAGTGCCTTCATTCTACCTGCCTATATCATCTGACTTATATTAATCTGTCCCTTATCATATCAGTAATCAAACTTATTCTAGATTAGATTTGATATGTTTGCTTTTTACCCCATATGAGAACAGTCTTGGGGATGTAGAACAGCACTTACAATTATTAACAAACCAGTAATATTACCAACTACTGATGACCTGTTAGTATATTGAATTATCAGTGTTAACTACAAATACTTAACATTCCATGATGGTTACAACTTCACAATGCTCTATTAATTTCTGCATTTTTAACAGTTTCAATAAAAAATAATATATAATTTTATTTATTATGAATAACTTTCTAACCTTTTCCTTCTATCACCGACAAACATTCCTTGCTCTCTGTTTGTTACTCGGTTGTTTCCATGACTAGTAATTTCTCCTAGAGTAACCTTAAGTCTTCTGTAATTTCTCCTTGAAACTCGTCATGCTACAATCCTCCCCAAGTTTACCATATATTTGGGAACAAATACTCTGGTAAACTTTTTATTGAGGGATTATATAGGGACCTTATACACTACTTCACCTTACTAATCATTACAATGTGCGTTTTTTTTTTTTTACAATCAACAACAATTGATACAAGAACGAAGAAAAACAACTTTAATGTCCTGTCATGGTCACCATGTTATTTTTATAGCCTCGATCTCAGTCGCCAGGGATACATGTTCCGTTTAAACTCAAAAATAGTGGAACAGTTGGTGGAGGAGTATTTATATTGGTTAGCAAAGACTTCTGTAGTTTAATGTGTTCATAGATCATAGCCATGAGTTGGATTTCTGGGGTGATATAAAAGAGGCTCCTGAGGAGAAACTATGCAAGTACTCAGAGTAGAATGGTCATTAGTGGTGGGGATTTATATTAACCATGTTGGGAAACAAATTTGCAAATACCTTAGTAAGAGTATGAGGCTTCACACACAAGTGATAGAGCAAAGCTCAAGGGGACCGTACATTTTTTATATATTTCTAATAAAGCCTAATTATAATCTTGTGGGGTCTCGAGTAACTGAGGGAATAAGTAATAATGAAGCAGTTCTTATGAATATCTGAGCTTTCAATGAACAAATTTCCAGAATTGAAAGTGGTAAGGTATAGTTTTAAGAAGACACATTTATCATAACTGAAGAAATCTTTCAGCAGAAGGTTAATTATATCGAAGGAAGATATAAATACAGTCTAGTAAAAATGGGGGCAGCTCAAGTAGCTGGTAAAAATGGGAGATGAAATTTAGAGAATTTAGGATGTTAAAGAGGTGCGTAGAAAGAGAACACAACAGAGTTAAGAGACAGCTAGGTAGTGGGGAACACTTGAAAAAACTAAACAAGGATTTAATAGCAGCAAAGAAAGAAGATAAGATAGGTATATAAAGAATATTATCGGTGCAGGATGATCGTCACCAGAACTAACACTCCATCACATTTAGATTAAATGTTCTTGTTCTGCAAATAATTCTTAGAGAACATTTTTGTGATATAAATATCTTTTTTGCTTGTGAAGGGTTTCTCCAGGGAGATGACTAGTCAGCAAGGAGTGAAAACATGCACAATTTACCAACTTCCTTGTTCCCATAACAGCTAATATCTTTAATTAAAAGGTTGCAGATTGATTTTTTTTTAATGAGGTTTCTGAATATTTTGCTTTCAGTTTAACTTGTTATTCATATATACACGTTGGAATTTTCTGAATCTGCTTTCATAAACGCAGTATCCAAGTAAACAGATTTTTACAGAGTGATGGTTGTGGTAAGGTTAACAGTATGTCTCTAGATTTGTCAGAGATCTTTACTGACAGAAATCTTAGCTTTGCTACATGAATATAATCTCTCTCTAGCAAATTGCTTGCAACCAGAACTGATCCTACTGGGTTTTTGCTTTCCACTGTATTATTTATGCTCTCCTCTCCTCTCTCATTTATGATCATCGATTCAAGTCCTGGTCTCAGCTTTCATGTGAATACATTACAATCATGTAGGATTGCTAGATTAGGTTAAGCTACAATACATGTACCAAATTGAAACTCTTTCAATAGGCAACTAAACATAAATTTAATTTACTTTGTGCATCTATTTACCACCAACACTATCAAGTGTTTTCACAAAAGCTAAAATCCTCACCTCATTTAAACTAAAAAAAACTTGTCTTTCTGTCTTCCCTGATTTTTCACTTGCACTGTGCAGCAATTTAAAAGAGATGACAAAATCAGGTTTGAAGGTTGAAGAAGTGGCGAATTCATGTGGAGTTGCAGCATTAATTTTTTGAGTCTCTATGCTGACATATAAGTTTGCATAAATGTAGTTGGCATTAATGCTACTCATATTCCATTAATAATTCACAGCAAATTTGCATTTTTTAACTTAATACCTATTTTGTAGTGAGGCTGATTTAGTAATGCAACAGTTTTGAAAATAAAAAGTATAAAATTTTCTTCCAGGCCTGAAAATTTACAGCTATACAAGCATGAAAGTCATAAGCCAAAGATCTTTTCATGAAGATAGTCCTGGAAGACATATCTGTCTGCGCTGTGGGAAAGTCTACTCACGGAAAGATACTCTACAAAGACATGAGAAGTTTGAATGTTGTGATTCAGATCCACAGTTCTCATGTCCATATTGTTCAACATGTTCAAAGTATAAACGTAATATTGTCAGTCACATTATAAACAAACATCATGATAAAGTGTAATATAACACATAATAAAAAATAATGTTAGATTTTCTTTGTCTTATATTAACTATGTCCTAAATTCTTTCCAGAAATATTTGATTTGGCATCATTTGGTAAATATTATTGGATTTTTTAAAAGAATGAAAAATTGTTTAAAATTATAAACCAGACAATAAAAAAATTGCACATTTGGCTTCTGAATAATTTTCTTTGTTGCTGTTTTTAACATTTTTTGTCATTCTTCTTCATGAGGAAAGCTTTGTCAAAATATGTAATTCTTATTTCTACTGGATTTTTCTACAGTATGAGATCCAAATAAATATGTTTCTACTTAACCAACATAAAATGGTATCTTTTTCTCTTCCTTTGGCACATCACCTTTTGTATGATGAATTGTTATATTTCAGATTCACATTAGGAATATAAGAAATTAAGTTATAAACAACAATGATATAAATGAATTAACTTTTATTTCTGCATAAGCTGAATTTTACTTTTGTTTTAATTAGTTTATAATAGTGAACTTCCCTGTCGTTAATGTTCTCAGCCTCAATCATAGCTGATTAACCTAAGTTTTAATTACAAGAAAGTTTAGTGTGATGGTATCAACTGTTTGTGTGATTAAACAAAGCACTTGGTCATTTAAATTATTATCCTTTATTTTAATTTGCCACAGTTTATGGAAGAATGTAATAATCCATATCTTATCTCTTTAACTGATTAATATTAAATGCATATGGTATTGTCAGCTGGGAGATCCCATAGGATTGTTTGGCTGTCTGCATGGCAGAGTTTTAATTTGATGCACATTACGCCTCTGTTGTGGCTGGACCTACAATTTGAAGTGGAATCTGAACCATGGCTTACACAACTCTTAAAAATTACTGCCCCTACCAAGATTTGAACCTGGGACTTGACTCCGAACTTTTGGTTGCAAGTACCTTAACCACTCGGCTATTTTATTTGTAAAATACATTACAATTCTTCAAAATTTGCTCAAGAGTCATACTCTAGAATTTGCTTTTCTTACGGTTTCATATTGATTTGTACAGTTACATCTAGGTAATTAAGGGGTTCAACTTTCACAAGTAATTAATTATTTGCTTTGTACTCATGAGCAAATGGTGAGTTCTTATTCATTATGCACATTACCTTGTATTTGTTGCAGTTTAATTTTAATTAATTTTTAATTGCAATGAGCACATGCTCTGGTGGCAATTTCCTTAGTCATCTAATTAACATTTTCTTATTATTTTTTTATTACCTTAAATACTTTGGGTGTTAAATTCCTTCCTAATTTTGTGATTTACGAATTGTAATTTTAAATTCCTTAAGTGTTTTCAGTAATTATTTATCACTTCACTTGGTAATTTTTTCCAATCCTGAACACTTACCCACAAAAGAAAATTTTCCTACTCCCTTATGCATGAAATCAAGTGCCAGCTTGTAGTCATTGTCATATTTTCCCTTCCATGCACTATTCCTGATTCTTCTACCAATATCCATCCAAGTGCCATCACCAACATATGCCTTGTACACTCTGAGCATTCTATTCACCCTCCTCCTTTCTTCCAATGACTTCCAATCCAGATCCTTTATCGTATCAGTTACTGACTAGGTCCTGCATTAATTTCCACTAACAAATCAAGCTGCTCTTTCTGTGGATGCCATCCAATGCCTGTACAGGTATTTGATGCGCAAAATGTAGGTTGCAACTACACCACCATATTCAGGCAATGGTCTGACCAAATTTTTGTATTCCAGTTTCTTAACTTCTCTGGTACATCCTCTCATCACCCTCTCGAGAAAAATGAAGGATTCTGTAACATTTTCTTACCACCTGCCACAGTAGTGTTTTAATGTCAAACTTTACACCAAGACATTTACACTTCATGCCTCAAACAAGAAATTCTATACCCCACAATCATAAACAACCTTTACTTTTCTATCTGTGTACCTACTAACCTGATTGTTAGTATTTATCTTGGTTCCATGTTGACCTACACATTTAGATATTCTATCCAGGTCACCTTGAAAATGTTCACAGTCTTCTGTTTTGATCCTATTATATACCGTTATGTCACTTGCAAACAATCTAAATTCTGAATGTAAACCGTCCACACAATCATTCATTAGAATGATGAATTACAATGGTCTCAATACACTCCCGGTGGCTCTCCCATATTTACTTCCACTTTTGTTGATAATGAATATCAGTAATGCTGTTGATTTGCAGATCAGCTTCATTCCTCACAAACATTTCTGATGCAGTTGGATATTGATCTCTCCATCATTTTCTCTATCACTAATATCAAACTAATGGCCTATAATTTTCAACCCTATTTGTCACCCCTCCTTTATGAAACAGTACTGCTATCACTCTTTTACAGTCCTCAGGTAAGGTGCAAGACTTCAGACTTATTTTAAACAAATTTTCAACGTAAGGTACAATACTGATTCCCACAATGTTTAGTAAATCTGTAGTTATACTATCTACATGTGCCCCTTTGTGATTTTTTTAGCTTTTTGAGTTCCTTCATAATTTCCTGTGGATCTATTTCAAATTTTGTATTTTCCTGATTTCTACTAACATGGACACTCTGATTTATTCCTCATCCCCCCTCCTCCCCCCTCCCCAATCATAATATGATAGTCCCTAGTGGTCAGATTAAACCAGTCACGCAATAACTCTGCCATTTTCAAATCCTCAGTAACTAAAACCTCTCTTCTTATCTACAACTGTCTGAATACCTACCCTTCCCCTCAGTTTTATAACATAGCCATAGAAATTTCATGATACATTGTTCAGTATACCCCCTGCACTGATAGTATTCTTCATGACCCATTGCTTGTTTGGTTGTTTTAAGTGTTCCCTAGAGCCTTCCTGTCCCTTAGCTCTCTTGTGTTCTCATGTCACTAAACTCTTTAAATTCCTAACCTCCCTATAATATTATGTAGGTTCTGTAATTCTCTTTATTTTCTGTTTTGGAATAAATATTTCTTCAATCTTTTTTATTATCTCCTTAAGCTCTTCCCACTTCCCATCCATAGTACTTGTACCATCCTTCCATTTGCTGAACTTTTTCCTGAAATATCTTTTTGATTATAAAACTTGTGCCTCTTTGTAATTGTACCTTTTACCCCTTTCAATTTCACTACTGGTTTACTAAATCCCCTAATATCCATCAGAACTTCATTTTGATCACTTATTCCTTGTGTCACTTGAAAGCCCAAAAGATTTTCATCAAGTTTTATTAGGAAGATATCCAACATGTTCGATCTCTTGGTGTTCTACTCTACCACCCATATAAAACCTCCCTCCCATACTAAGATATTTGAAAACCTCAGTTCCCTTGTGATATTTATCTTATTTACTACTCAGTTGATACCTGGTAAATCCAAATCCCCAACAATAACAATCATCCTGCCCTCACCTATTAATATCAATATGAAGGGCCTCATCTACATCATTTGTTCTTCTACTAAGGTAAGCAGCCACCCTAGAAACAACTTTGAAGGCAATTTAACTGTGTCCTTAGTTTATTCTTATTAATATATTCTCACTTGTTGTTTGAATGGTTGCATTTATCGATTGAACAGAAAGTGATTTCAGATGTCAATAAATTTGCATTCTAATTAAATTTTACTTACATTTCAGGTTGCTTTTATTGCAATCGCTGTGGTCGCAGTTATTCATCTAAAGGGAGCTTGAATAGCCACTTACGCTTTGACTGTGGAGTCAATCGCCAGTTTAGTTGTGATAGGTGTGGACGGAAATTCAAGCGTAAACATCATCTGACTGATCACTATGTAGTTCACTATTTCAATCCAAAAAAATAAAGAAACTTACTAAATTGAATCAATTAAAAATGAAAACATATTAAATTGCTTGCAAAATGTTTTATTTTCTGTATATTTAATGACTGAATGAGGTGGTATAAGCATTTGTGATATACATGTAAATTGTTGTATTGTTATAGTGGATTGTACTGTAATTAGTTTTCAGCATTATAACTTTGTAATAAAAAGTGAAAAATTGTTGATAGTAAATATGAGCATGGTATTACCAATATTTAAAATAAATTTTGCTACAAAATAAATAAAGTTTATCTTTAGAAATATATTCATTACAAAAGACTAAAAAAAAATTATTTTAAATGCTTACATGGAAAAATGTACAACTCCACATTCCTTCACTGAGTTGCTGAAAGTGAGATAAATATGCAGATAATAAAACTGTAGAAAAGTTGTATCTGTATATGAAACTTATTTTGAAAAGAGTATTGCAAATTACACTACTGAGAGATGCCTAAACCATAAAGTTTGGAATTTCTGTCAGTTTGTGCATCATGCAATAACTTATATAACTAGATAACTTATAGGATAATTTTTATTCAGATTAGTAACTTGGTTCTGATATATCAGGAGGCACTAAAGCATAAATATTAAAATTTTTGCGTATCTGAGAGTGCATCTTGTGGATAAAAAAAATAATGAACACAGTTCAGTGAAACTTATAACTTATGTCAACAGTTAATACATAACCTACTTTTTATCTTCAGCAGTAGTATAATTCACGATGACACATAGGACATGTGCATGTGCATGTCTCATGCAAAAATTAATGGAAGAATGTTGGTAAAACTTAGACCTTATATATTCTATGAGTGGCTGCGTTGATCGGAAGGCTTGCACGAACTCAGCCACTTACTTCTTTTAACTTGACAAAGGGTTTAACCTGAAATATTGTATTTTCTGTGTTTGGTATTGTTTTGCATTGCTGATGCCCTCCTCCCTTCACCTTAGGTGAGTGTTGGGTGTATTTTATCAATCCTTTCCTTATAACTTATAATAATATACAGTATATAATACTTTTTTCCCAATTGATACCATATTTTATGTATGATACAGACGCCAAAACCATAATTTTTTAATTTGTGTGCATGCCCAAAGCTAAGATCAACTATTTCAATTATACTGTCCATAACGATAGCTTATTGATATTTGATTTTTGTTAGATTGTTGATTAATGTCAGCTTTTACAATATTAAAATCGGTGTCAGTAATGACATGAGCGATAATGTCAGATTTTTTGTTTTATTGTCAGTCATGGCATGAGTTGCCATGTTCAAATATTTGTTTGGAACATTGCCAGTGTCATATAGTTATGAGCATCGGGATACTTAAGTCTTGACATGTGAAGCCATGTCAGTCAATTTAGTGGCTTAGTATTTTTTGTTTTATTGTCAGTCATGTCATGAGTCACCAAGTTCAAACATTTGGTAGGAACTCATACAGCACTGGCAGTGTCAGATAGTTATGAGTATCAGGATACTTAAGGCTTGACAATCAATTTAGTGACTTAGTATAAAATAAATGACTTGGAAAATAGGTGAAGTTGAAGCCATTTATTCATGTGTCTACAGTGTCTACAAAGTTGCTGTGTTATAGGAATTAGTTCACCTTAGAGAAAATTTAGTTCCTTCCATTAGCAGATTTACTCACTGCACCTAGCAAACTCTTTAGCACAAATTATGCATAACTGTGGCTTCTGTAACGAGCGTACTTTATTATTCACAAAATACATTACATTTCAGCTCCACCTACTCGTAACAATGTCTATAATACACTTCCCTGCCCAGTGGTTGATTACTGAATGTCAAAATGAAATCTGTGTCCTACTCATAGCCTTTTAGTCTCTTTTTGCTAAACATCTTGCTCTATCCTTGTTCCCAAGTCACATCGGCTACTGGTCACTGTAAGCACCTTAGAATTTGGTAAATTCTAGTTTTCTTGGCTATAGAGCATAAGGGAGGGAGTAAGCATTCCAGTAAACATAAAATTTTTCAGTTAGCAACTACAGGATATGAGAGACATCTTTCATGCAGAAGCCGATAGTGCAACCTAACTCAGTAAATAAGCGAATTTAAAAACAGTAAAGTCACTCAACACACAATACAAGCCTTAAATAAACAATTTCCGATAGTAAATAACCTTTAAACTAACCTGAAACAGTGTTATCCATAATTATCCAATTGGTAAACAGTCGATTTTTGTTACGTGATAATTTAACTAATTCTTAACACTTTTCGGTGCAGTAAAGTAATTTTATAATAATAATAATCAGAAAGAAGGTTAAATTAACTAAAATTCAGTAGTTTCAGGCCATGTAAATAGAGTAAATAAAATTTAAAAACTTTGTTAGACACACTTGTAGTTTCAGCATTAAATAATAACACGTTCGCGATAATTTCTCGGACTAAAAAGTAGATTTCCTGAAAGAGTAAAGAATCTAGTATATCATATTAAAGTTTCAAAACATTCCATGCAGTATAACAGATATTAAATCAATTTTCAAGTTATTATGTCGTAAACTAAAATGTGGTAATTTTTGAAGTTGAACTGTGAATAATTGAGACCATTTCCATAAACAAAACAACTTTTAAAACACGTAACTAAATAAAGGGAAAATTCAGAGAATAACTAACACCTTTTTGATAGAAGCAGCACTTTAATAATTATTAACCAGAAACCAAATTTTTTCCAACATGTTGTCTAAGCAGTCTCAACCTAGATTTTATAAGATTAATATCTTCTCTAATACACCACCGATAATAATAATAGTTACATTTTTGAAATCAGGAGCAAACACTGAACACGTTGACTTTAATTTAAACACGATAATTTGTAATCCAGCAGGAATTTCTAAAATTGCACAAATTAAGAAATAGATCGGGGATTTACCAACTGTTTTTAGGAAATTCATTACCATATTTTAATTATTTACAAGAAGACGCGTTAATTTAGAATTATGGTCATCATATTTTTAATAAACCTTAAGGACCAGGCTACACACTGTTAAACTTTGAACACTAACGATAATTAAACTTTTTTTAGACTATTTTTTGGTAAGCGGTAGATCACTGTTAGCGTGCAGCAGAGGGTATAAATTAAGCTGCTCAGGCCATCTGGCTGTCTTTATTCTTTGGTCTTTTAGCCTTTTGTTTCAAATCGTGGAGTAATCGTGAGCTAGTGTGTTTCATTGGGTAGTGTGAGTGTCGGTCAACCAAGATGACTTCCGTTCGTTTTTTGAACTTTGAGATACTACATGTGCATGATACACCACCATGTTAACTTTCACCGCCAGTGAATAGTGCTAGCATTGAATATGGACTTATAATTTTTCTAAAGAGGTTTCGTCTGGTACTTCTTCCTCTTCATGACTTGTAATTTTTGAAGACATTTAGTTTGATTGCCAATTCGATTGTAATAGCTATTTTTCAAATGTGACTGAAATAAATTCAGAATTTCTCATCAAGTGGACTTTAACCTTTCCTTAGCTTTTGGTTTAAATAAGCTTTGTGGTGACTGATAGGCTTTACAGTCAAATTATCCAGGCAGATACTTGGTCATTCAAATTTATTTATGTAAACTTAGTAGAACGTTTAACAAGTCAGAAGTCAGTTAAGGTAACTAAAACAATACTTCACCCCGGTATACTGGTTTGCCCCTTACATCACACTTCACAGCTCAGTGTAACTTTCAGTCGAAAATCAAGTGTCCCAGTCTCCTTCAACTGCAGTGTCACGCAACTAATATTGAAGTGATTGCCTCTGGCACTGGTGTAATATTTATGTGAAATAAAAAAAAAAAATCCCAAATATTATTTGTGTGCTAATAATGTGACATCAACATGCTAAGAAATTGAAAAATATTCACCGATTCAATTCTTCCAAAATATAATCTATCCATGTAATTTTGTCTGGCACAAGCCTTCTTGCAGTTGAAATGTTCTTCACAATTATCCCTATATAATGGTGGTAGTGTATTTAAATCATACAAACTATGATATAATGATGAAACTAAGGAAAATGGAAATGGCTTCTAGGTGATAAAATTATAAAGGAAGGAGAAATTAACCCACCACATACCACAGTGGACTGCTGCGATGAGAGGGAACACTTATGCTGACAAACAAATAAATACACAATATTTCAGCATCTGCCTTGTTCAGTAGTAGATAAGTGGGCCATTAGGCTCCATATATGTGCACACGTTGAACATCACCCAATGACTAGCTGGGTAGTGGGGGAATGGCTAATTGCAATGACTATGTGGCTGAGGCCCTAAGGCAACTGTCTGATACTGATACCTACCTTCCACAAGCTCCAGTTGCTACTACCTCCATATGCCAGGAAATGAAAACTCTCTTTGACCTACAAGGCCCCCTGCAAGGGCTCTCTCCCTCCTGACTCCCCTGAATCCTCGTACGCCCACACTGTATCTTCTTCCTAAGATCCACAAGACTGATAATCCCGGGTGACCTATAGTTGCATCCACTGCAAGGATTTGAGCTTTTGTGGTTCAACATCTCCAACTCTTTGTACAAAATCTTCCCTCCTATGCGAAAGACACTCCACATTTCCTGGAACGCCTATCCACAATCCACACACCTTTACCTCCAGACTCCTTCATGGTCTCCATTGATGTAACTTCCCTCTACACCAACATTCCCCATAGTCAGGGCCTTAGTGCCCTAGAACACTACCTAGACCTGCGACCGCCACATAGTACATATTTCCTTTCAATATTGGCCCATATAGTTCTCTCCAAAAATTTCTTTACCTTTGATTTTAAAGCATATCATCAAATCCGCAGTACCGCCATGGGCACCCGCATGGCTCCATCCTATGCCAACTTATTACTTGGTCATCTGGAGGAATATTTCCTGAACCACACTCGCTTTAAACCCACTGTGTGGTTCAGATTCATAGACGACATATTTATGATCTGGACCCACAGCGAAAAACAACTCCTTGAATTTCTCCATTCCCTTAACAATAGCAACAGTTCCATCAATTCCACCTAGACCTACTCCTCACATATCACATTCCTCGATGTTGACATCACGCTCAGCCATGGTAGCCTTCATACCTCAGTCCGCATGAAACCTACTAATTTACAGCAATATCTACACTTTGATAGTTGACATCCATTCCATACCAAACATTCCCTACCATACAGTCTTGCCATCCATGGAAATCATATTTGTTCTGATGCTCATTCCCTCCATCAATGCTTACAGAGCCTATCCCAATCCCTTATTTCCCGTTGTTACCCCACGGATCTTGTACATAAACAGATCTCCCATGTGATCACCCACCCACCACGTAACCACTCTCACTTGTCTCCTGGCCATTTCTCTCCTGGATTCAAGTCCATCAACCATATCTTGCCACAGGAGTATGACTTCCTTCGCTATTTTCCAGAAATGTGTACTCTCCTTCCAAAAATTCTACCCAGTGTCCTCCATGCATGTTTTAGCAGACCACTCAATCTTACGAACATCTTAGTCCACAAATACCCTCCATCAGTCTCTCCAAAAGCACCATATAGATCTTATCCTTGCAATACTCCCCACTGTAAAACCTGCATCATGCTTTTACTGACTACATATTCCAATCCTACTACAGGGGAAACTTTCCCCATCACTGAAAATGCCCCCTGTTCAACAACTCACACTATATACCAACTAATTTGCCGCCATTGCACTAGTTCCTACATAGGCCTCACCACACGGTAACTCTCAGTTAGAATGAATGGCCACAACCACAACTTGTACCTTCCAATACCAGAACATGCCAATAGCAATGATTCAAACAATCTCAATGACTGGTTTACTGTGAGAGCAGTCAGTGTTTTCCCTGACAGCACCACAGCAGCAGAACTCCAGAGATGGGAACTAGTATACCAGAATATCTTAGATACCAGACACCCACCTGGCCTTAACCACCGTTAAAATCCATCCACTTAACCCATCAAGTTTTTACTAGATATAACTTTTCGCGTCAGTACTAGGTCCCCTTGCTACATATGTTCATTTTACCATTGCCTGCAGTATATTATCGCAGACATTACCAATATATTTATAGTTCACACCATAGCCATTCCCCTACCCTTCCCCTACCACTACCCAGCTATTCATTGGGTGATGTTCCGTGTGTGCACACGTACGGAGCCTAATGGCCCGTTTATCTACTGCTGAAGAAGGCAGATACCAAAATATTGTGTATTTATTTGTTTGTCAGCATAAGTGTTCCCTCTCATCACAGCCATCCACTGTGATATGTGGTAAACTATGATATAACGCTCAAATAATTGTGCAGGCTTCCCTGGTCATCGTAAGTATTATCTTGGCTCCGTGGGTGAAGACTCTTCGATTTGTTAGAACCTAACATTTCGGCCATCATGCTGTTGCCTTCATTAGAGGACTGCAGTGTTTGTTGCTACTGTATATATAACAGTGGGAGCAGGTGTGCGCTAACGTTCCGGGATGACATCATGGTCATTACCGTGCATAGCGAAGGTGGTCGGATGGGGTCGTTCGTCTTGCATCCCCTTCAGTAGGTATGACCAAGTTGTAGACCACTATCACCATTTATGTTTCTAGTGCCTCTCTCACTTACCCAGGCCACCATCTGCTCTCTACGACCACTACGCTGGTCTGGTCAAATAAAGTCAAATGTTGAGCTACAGCTGATATGTTGATGTCGTTATTTTTAAAATGCCACATGTGTTCATTTAGTCTTTCCTAGAAGGTGCATCCCATTTCTCTGATATAAACCTGGCCACAGCTACAGGGTATTTGGTACACACCTGGTGTCTGTAACTTCTCCTTTTGTCTTTTACTTTTACAAGTAAATCTGAAATCTTCCTGGATGGTATGTATGCAGGATGAATGTTTTTCTTTTTTTTTGAAGGCAACCAATCTTATCTGTCACATCCTGGATGTACGGTAATACTGCCACTGGTCCATCAGTTGATCTGCTGATCTCTTCTGTCGGTGCTGAGGTATGAGGTGATACTTTGCACCCAGTGCTGCAATGCACCTGCTGACAATATCTGGGCAGCAACTGTTAGCAATTAAACTCTTCAGTAAAATACGTTTCTCAGCAGCTATGCTTGCTTCATCACTAACTGCAGATGCAGTTTTTTAAATACTGCCTTTTACTGCCAGATGATGGGAGTCAGCATACAAATAAGGGTTCATGTGCATCAGCTTCCTATATACCCCATTGTCCAGGGAACCATCCTTCCTTTTTACAATAATATCCATAAAAGGAAGCTGTTGGTCTTCTTCAACTTCCATAGTGAACTGTATATTTTCATGGGTGCTATTCAAAAACTGCAAAAAGACTTGGAGGAATTCTCATCCATTTTGCCAGATTATAAAAATATCATCAACGTATCTCAGCCATAGAGAAGGTTTCAAGTTGGAGTTGTGGAAGGCCTCAGCCTAAAATGCCTTAATAAAGATATAGGCCACAATGGGTGACAGTGGGCAACCCATTGCTTCTCCCTCCTTCTGTTAGTAAAAGTTGTTCCTGTATTTGAAGAAGGTAGTATTTAGGCAAAATTCACCCAGAGATGTCCATTCTAGTGGAAGGTTGTATGTTCTAAACATTCTCTAATTATGTTAATTTATTCATTGACTGGCACATTAGTCTTTCCTTTCCAAGTGTCTGTTTTTGATCATTTTAATAAAAGCTGATGAATTTCTGATGGTAGTAGCTCATGTACTCAGAGGTTTTATCTTATCCTCAAGATATTTAGCAGGCAGATGCATAGGAGACTGATATGTGCTGATGATGAGTCATAGCGGCACGCCGTCTTTATGAATTTTTGGAAGGCAATATAGTCGTGGAGTCAAACGATTAGATATTGCTAATCTTTTCTTGGACTCTGGTTCAACTCCAAAACATCCTATGGACTGTAGCAAGCAAAAATACATGAAGCGATATCAGTGGAATGGTTCCATCAAACTATCCTGTGGCACTCGCATTTTCACTTCCATCTCATTTGATAATGTGTTTGCTACCAAAATTTTTCCTTTCTATCTTTTAAGAATTGTTATATCCAGCAAATCA
This sequence comes from Vandiemenella viatica, assembly GCA_031002005.1. NCBI lineage: Eukaryota > Metazoa > Arthropoda > Insecta > Orthoptera > Morabidae > Vandiemenella > Vandiemenella viatica. The sequence continues at coordinate 271,689,241 of CM061920.1, forward strand.
CTTTTTCATTCATTCCAATATTTTTTATTTTATTTAGTACCATTTTATGGCTCATTCTGAAGGGTTAGAAAGATCTAGTGTTACACAATCAATTTGATTTTCCTTGTCTATTACATCTGAAATATCTTGTATATAACCAACTAATTGAGAAGAAAATCTCTTACATGCCTCACTGATTTTTTGATTTGGTTGCTTGTCAGTTTTGCCATTAATTTACATACTGCTGATGTTAAACTGATTGGCCTGCAATTTTTGAACCTATTTGGCACCCTTCCTTTATGGACCAGTGCTACTATCACACTTTACTAGTTCTCTGGTAAGCAGCAAGTAAGCAGCAACAAGCGCTTAGTTGGGTTGGTACCAAACTCTTAGTCTGAATCTATAATCGTGATGTGTTGCCTTTGGATAATTCAATTGTTCGTTACTGACGATCAGTTGCCACCAGATTGGGTAACCTCAATCAGAAAAGGTAGGCTGACATTAAATCGACATTAGGAATCGTAATTCTTCACCAAATTAATTGATTGCAAGTAGTGATCAATGATTCGAGTGAGGCCTACCCTCAATACCCCTAACTGCTTACAGTCACATGAAGGTTGGAAGTATTTCAAACGTGAGTTGATATTCTCTAAGATGGCTGCCAGAAATGCTAAGTCATAGTATTGTTTGCTGCCTCCTGCCTAAAGCTTTGTACCCAAATATGGGCCAGAGCGATGTGGTGCCATCTCAACTGATTCTTATGAACTGACCATGTGGAGTTTCAGTACCCCCCTAAATATAGCAGTGCCGTGGGAACCAGAAAAATCCCCAATCATCATGAAAAATTTCCACATATCAGAATTATTCCAAATGACTTGAAATTTTAATACTAGTTAGCTAACCTACTAAACGTTAAAATGAATCCTAATCAAAATTCATGTAGCTATCATAGTTTTGCCATAAAAAATTATTTTACAAAAATTTCTCTCACGTCTCAAGTTTTTGAATTATTAAGTCAGAATTATTTCTAAACTGTTTTTTACAACCGTCTCCTTCATTTGATGTACAAATCTGCCCGGTTACAATTTCCTAATACTCTCTAACTGAAAAAGATGAAAATGGTGAGAGCAGAAAAATCACAGAAAATAGTTATTTCCTACAATATCGAAGTTACCAGTCAAAAAGTTACTTTAAATTATTCTTTAACCAAATTCCCATCAATGTGTCATTGTGTAGTTTCTACCAAACGTCCTTGATTTGATATCAATTTTGCAAAATCCTTCCGCAGGACAAGGTTTATCTCCGCTAAACAGGAAACTCTTAGTTTTTGTCAAAATAATGAAAATTTTTACTTTCTCTTATTTTGTCCAAAATACTTTATGGATTTTCATAAGACTTGCTGCAAAATTTTCAGACTGGATTGTACTCTCTTATTAACATAGCTTCTCATACTGAATTTATTTATATTCTTCCATTCAATGATTTTTCTATCAGTCACATATTCTACAAATTTTACGAAACCTTCTAAAAACAACCCTTAACTTTTAGTTACCTCTCTCGAAATTTAATATGATCTGTTAGAAAATATCACTCTTCTTTTAAGTTATAAACCATTTTCCCAGGTTAAGAATTGTAGCTTCTGGAATTTTAAATGTGTTTACTACATCATTCTGCTTTCAGGCAAACTTGATTTTAAAATGCCGATATTTCTTCAACTATTAAGCATGAGAGTGAATGCAATGTTTTCTTTTCAAAAACAGTCTGATACCAATGATGTTTATTTACATTAAGTTATGACTATATATGACGGTTCACTGCTGCTTACCACAGGACTGGAAAAGTGCAGTAGTAGTACTGGTACATAAAGGAGGGGTGAGAAATAGAGTTCAGAATTACAGGCCAATCAGTTTGACATCAGTGGTAGGTAAATTAATGGAAAGATTGATGTGCAATCACCTCAGAAATATATGTGAGGAACATAAGTGGTTTTCAAGCAGGCAACATGTGTTCAGGCAAGGATATTCATGTGAATCTCAGTTGGTGCGATAAATGCAAGATATTTTCAGAAGAAATGGACAAGGGAGGCCAAATTGATAGTGTAGCACTAGATCTGTCAAAGGCATTTGACAGAGTGAGCCATAAAATGGTAATAAATAATGTAAAAACTATTGGAGTGGATGAGAAAGTGATTTGCTGGGTAGAAGAATATTTAAAAGGTAGTGTAAGACCCAAGGCTGATACCGGGGCTGTAGTATAGCCTTAGTGCCTCAACTTCCTCTTGGGGTTGACTCAAAGTTCTATGGAAAATTTACGAAATAATTTAGACTTGGTTTGACCATGTAGCTGGATAACTCAACCTAAATGCTTGAGGTTGCCACAATATTTGTTAACCCACAAATAGAGAAAAGGTAGTAAGCAAACTACTGAAGCACACAAGTTCACTTCTAGAAAATCCAAAGTTTTATTTTTCAAAGTCACAATTTTAAATATGCATTTTACAGTTGAGCAGGCAAATCGAACACTCTTTCTAAAAGTTTGCAGGTTGTGGAGAGAAATTTAACCGACTGACCCCTTTAGTGATTTTATAAGTTCTCAACAGTCATTAAAGTTACTATATAACCCGACACCCCACATGGTCGCAAACAGTTCACTGACCAGCATAGCAAGTTACGACCCACGACAAAACCGATGTAATGTTACTTCACATACTTTTCCCGAAGCACAGACCAGACGAAACCGAAAGCAAGAAAAGACAGACTACATTTTGCTAAGTTCCTATTTTACAAATCACTGGTCAAGTCATGCGCGGAGTTGCTCGATCACTTTCCGGCGTAAGAATGAGACAATGTGTGCTTACCGCATGAACTATTATAGCCTTGCGCGCCTATGACCTTGGAAAATCTTTCTTTAATTAATATCTTTAAAAGTATACGATGGTTCAACTTGAAATTTTTACAGGGACTTTCAATCATCCTGTTCTATCGATTTTAATATAATTTATCATTCCAAAAGGTTTCTATTGTCTTAAGACTGAATTCATCACGTGACCAATATTGGCGGACTTTGTGGACTTTCCCGAAACTCTCACCCGACAATCAACGACAATCAATTTTCAAAAGCTTGATTACCAGACAAATACTAAAACTTTTTATGGAAACCCATATATGTATGAAATTGTCTTAATTAGGGATATCTGCTGATGTAAATTTTAATTTAATATCTCTTTTAATAAAAAAGTTCATTATTTTCTCCTAATTAAAATCGCTAATTAAACTTTGCTGAATTTCTTAATTTTACTGCCAAAATATCGGGGATAGTGCTGACTACAGCTGGTGATAAAAGATCGGTTGTAGCTTTACGCAATTTAAAGATATTACAGATCTTAGAATTTTACCATTCTGATCGCGTGTTTCAAAACATTAGCAAACGGGAATATCTCTAAAACTAAATGTTTCCCGATATGATAAATACACTTTAAAATTATTTTTATAACGAAATAATTCCTTAAAGTTGAAAACTGCACTTCTCGAAATTTCTAAGTCCCGCCTAAGCAAAACTAGAATTTGCCAAAATTCTAAGGTGCTTACAGTAGAAAACAGAAAGTTAGGGTAGGAAATGTAGTATCGAAAGTAGTGGAATTAAAAATGGGAGTGCCGCAGGGTAGCGTATTGTGATCATTGCTATTCTTTATTCTAATGAATAATTGTGTTGATTGTTTAATATCTGAAATTAGATTGTTTGCAGATGACATAATGCTATATAAAAGAATCAAAATGATAGAGACAGTTGCAGGGTGATCTGGACAGGATATCTAGTTGGGTTGGTAAACATGGGATGAAGATAAATGCAAAGAAGAGTCAACTTATTAGATACACATATAAAAAACTAAAGGTTAATTATCAATATAAGGTGGGGAAAGAATTGCTTGCTGAAGACTTGAAATGTAAATACTTTTGATAACAAGCTTAACTGGGCTGGATACATTGGACAGGTGGTAGGAAAAGGTTTCAAAGTGCTGCACTTGTTGGAGAGAGTGATGAGGGGATGTACGGGAGAAGTAAAGGAACTGGGTTACAAAACTTTTGTGAGACCATTGCTCGAATATGGTGGTGTAGTATGGGACCCTCATTTTACGTATCAAATACAGGAGTTGGAGAGGGTGCAAAGAAGGGCTGCTAGATTTGTTTCTGGAAATTATCGCAGAATGCAATCAGTGACGGATATGATAAAGGAGCTGAAATGGGATTCATTGCAAGACAGGAGGAGGTTGATGAGGGTCATGGGAGTGTACAGGACATATACTGGCATTGGGGCATGGAATGATATTGCAATAGGTATGAAAAGTAGTGTATGGAAGGGAAAAGATGACCATGACCACAAGCTGGCACTCGATTTCAGGCACAAAGGTGTAGGAAGATTCTCTTTTTTAGGTAAGGGTGTCAGGGATTGGAATGAGTTACCAAGAGAAATGATGACTAATTTACCGAATACTTTGAAAGAATTTAAAGATAAAATTTGTAGAGGGCAAATGTAGGTGGGTGCAGGATGGGGGGAAGATGTGTGTGTGTAGGGAAATTGCAACCGGAGCCTGTGCTCCATTGCAATTAAATTAAATTAAACTTCTTCTCCATCCTTATCTATAATGTCTTAACGGGGGTCTAAGTTGCTTCACGTCCGTAGGTATAACCTCAATTGCTCTACACGTGACCCCTGGGTGGTGCTAAGAAAGCAACAGCGATAAGATGAGACCGAACTGTCTGAACAGACCTCTCGGTCAAAGGATACACAAAAAGGAGCCAGAAGGTCCTTTTCAGGACCCACAAGCTCGTAGAATTGGACCATCTCTACGCATTTGTCAACTGAATATCGAAGGAATAAGTCAAGCAAAATGTGAATATCTTTCGAGACTTGCACAGAAATATGCAGTCAATGTCATTGTGCTCCAAGAAACTCACACAGCAGACGAACAACAGATACAAGGCAGAGGGAGAGTACCAGGTTTTAAATTAATAGCCTCCAATTTTCATCCCAAGTACGGCCTCGCAATTTATGTCAAGAATGATTTGCCAAATTGCCAACTCCTGTCAGTAAATTCTGATAATGGCATTTATACCATCACGGCAAAAGTTGAAAATCTGACAATAGTCAATATGTACAAGCCACCTAAAACTATTTGGCCTAACCCTCCTTTTCCACCTCAACAACACCCAACTATACTACTTGGTGACTTCAACAGTAAACATCACCTCTGGGGCTTACAGCAAGAATGACCTTAATGGTGAAATACTTGAAAGCTGGATGGAAACTGATAATCTGGAATTAATTTATGATGCTAAAGATCTGCCGACCTTTCAGTCAGCTCGATGGTGTCGAGGATACACTCCAGACCTATGTTTTACAACCCAAATCCAGAGTGCAATCAGTCAAGTTCGTCGTTCAGTGGTCAAGGATTTTCCTCACAGTCAACACAGACCTGTTATCCTAGAGGTAGGAATGTCCATACCTGTTATACGATCGCACCCTACACCAAGATGGAACTTCAAGAAAGCCAACTGGATTGAATTTGCAAAACAAACAGACTCCAATATCAGATGGATTAAACCAACCTACAATAATTATAATAGATTTGTTGGGATCATCAAAGGTGTAGCTAGACGATGCATTCCTAGAGGATATCACAAAGAGTACATCCCTGGTTGGAGCCCAGAGAGTGAGAATTTATTAATGAAATATGAGGAACATCCAACCTCTGATAATGCAACACGCCTCCTTCAATCACTAGATGAGGGTCGTAGAAATATCTGGCATCGCACAGTAGAATCCTTGGATTACACCCACTCTAGCAGAAAAGCCTGGTCAGTCATTAGAAAATTAGATCAGAAGATCAAAAAACTGCCATCAATCTGAATGATTTTGCCAAACATCTAGTATCGGTTTCTAAGAACACAAAAGATAAGCAAACCAAAAGAGATATCAAATTAAAGTTACGCAACAAGAAAAAAGCAGCCCCACAATCTTCTCAATTCTCCATTCCATTCCATGAAGAAGAAACCAAAGATGCAATCAAACAAATGAAACTGGGAAAAGCAGCTGGATTTGATGGTATATATCCTGAACTTTTGGCCCACTGTGGACCAGCTACAGTAAGATGGCTTACCAACTTCTTCTCAAATATCCTACAAACTGGAAACCTCCCACTGTTAATGAAGAAAACAAAAATATTAGCCATATTAAAACCAAATAAGGACCCCACGAAAGTGGCAAATTATCGACCAATAGCACTTCTAAGTGTAACATACAAACTCCTTGAGCGCCTGATCAATAATAGAATTTCTGAAGTGATCAATAAACACATTCCCATAGAACAAGCAGGATTTAGGCCAGGGAGAAGTTGTAATGACCAGGTTTTCACTCTCACCTCTCATATTGAAAATGGGTTTGAGAAGAAATCAGTAAGTGTGGCTGCCTTTTTGGATCTGTCAGCTGCTTATGACACTGTTTGGCGAGAAGGACTTCTTCTGAAATTTTTGAGTATTATCCCATGTTGAAAACTTACAGAATTACTTAACAACATGTTGAGCAATAGATACTTTCAGATATACTCTGATAATGACAGAAGCAGAATATTTATACTAAATGATGGTTTACCCCAAGGAACTGTTTTAGCACCCCTTCTATTCAATTTGTATGCTCATGATTTACCGGAAACATCTTCAAGAAAATTTACTTACGCTGATGACATTTGTTTGGTGAACCAGAACACCAACTTTTCTGATGCAGAAACAACTTTATCAGCTGATCTGGAAAAGTTAGATGACTACTTCAAGAAATGGTGCCTCCATCTAAATCCTCAGAAAACAGTTATTTCAACATTTCATTTGCGCAACAGACAAGCACACTATAAACCAGAAGTTAAATTCAGAGGCCAACTATTGCCTTTTTGCGGCACACCAAAATATCTGGGTATAACACTGGACAGAACTCTAACTTTCAAACAGCATCTCTCAAATGTGGCTGCCAAAGTCAAAACGAGAAACAATATTCTCCATAAGCTTGCAGGTACTTCATGGGGAGCCAGTGCTCACATTCTAAGATCCACAGCCTTAGATCTGTCATACTCTGTTGCTGAATACTGCTGCCCATCCTGGATCAATAGTGTCCATACAAAGAAGGTAGATGTGCAACTCAACCAGGCAATGAGGATAATTACGGGATGTATTCATAGTACGAACACCATATGGCTTCCAGTGCTATGCAACATCTCACCCCCAGCACTAAGAAGATCAGAAGCTCTTTTAAAAATCTGGAAAAATATCCTGAAGAACCCTCAGCTGCCTATACATCAAGACATGATTCAAGCGAAACACCAACGCTTGAAATCAAGAAAACCACCATGGCGCACAGCAATCAACCTCACAGAGTCCTCTTTCAACACCAATAAGCTGTGGACAACTCAGTGGGAGCAGCCAATAAAAATCTAGTTGAGGACCCCTCAGTAAGGTTACAAGGTTTCAAACTCCCTAGGCGGCAGTGGAGAATCATCAATCGAATTCGAACAGGACAAGGCAGATGCGCCTACTTATTATACAAATGGGGCTGGGTAGATTCTGCAAATTGTGACTTGTGGAGCCACCTTACAGACAATCAATCACATCATTTCTGACTGTCCTCTTCGGGCCTACAAGGGAACAATGGCGGAAATCCATGATGCGTCGATCAGTGCAGTTGACTGGATTAAAACATTAGATCTCGAGATATGAAATTGTACAAGATTGTGATATGTATATTTCCTATTGTCTACCTCATAAATAATCATACAATAAATAAATAATTGTCTTAACACCCTCCATTCCCCTTAGTTTTTTTATAACAGTCATAGAAATTTCTAGATCAGTGGTCCCCCTCCACCAATAACATTCCTCACAAAGCCACCTTTGGCTATTTATAATTTCTCATTTAATTGTTTGAATTATTCCGTACATCCTTGCTAAACTCCATTTTTTTTTTCTCCCCAACCTCTTTAGTTGCCTCACCTCTCCCTCCCTCTTATAGTACATAGGTACTGCCCTTTATTTTCTGTTTTGGAATAAATATTTCTTAACCTATTTTTATTATCTCTTTGAACTTTTCCCACTTCAACTCCACTTTACTCGTGCCATCCTTCCATTTGCTGAAACTTTCCCTGAAATATCTCTTCTTTTTATAATTGTACCTATTTTCCACTGGTTTAGTGAATCCTCTAATACCAATCAGGACTGTTTCATTATTACTTATTCCTACAGTTACTTCAGACACCACAGGGTTATTATTGGTCTTTAAAATGAAGATATCCAACATGTTTCATCCACTTGTGTTCTGCTCTACCACTTGTGTAAATCCTTTTTCCATTACTAAGGTATTTGAAAATTGTGACAGGACAGTTAAATCTTTACTAGTTCGAGCTTGTGGATTTACCAATTTATGTTGTATAATTTTGCATCAACTAAAATAAATAAAAATATTAGTTTGTGCAGGGTTGACAGTGAGAAAAAATTATTTTTGAAACTCATTGGAAAAAAAGAAAAGAGGAAAAAATGAATGGTAAAAAGAAGAAAGTTAGGCAGTCAACAATTAAGTACGAGTGAGAGTGTATGCATTTAGCTCATGAGTGCTTATGGTCCTCAAACATTTCGTAAGAGTAGCCTTAAAAACAATCCTGTAACCTTCATATAAACACAATCCGATACGAGTTCTAGTTGTAGTTGTTGGAGATATTAGTTGCACAGATGCATTCAAAACAGTGGAAAAATAAATTCTTTCAATCAGTCTTAACCATAATCAATTCAATAAAACCAGTACAGAGCCTTATTTAAATGCCACAAAATCTCTATTCCTTTGTGTTGTTAATCTTATTTCATACCTAGTTCACACCTGCTAAATTGTATCTCCTCTAATAATAACCATTCTACTCTCACTTCTAAACTCTGAGTATGAATGTAGTTTCTTTCCAAGGGGCTCAACTTTGTCATTCATTCCTCCACTGTGGTAAGCAACCAACACCCTGAATTTCTCTTTTTTACTATTCCCAAAATCTACCCCAAGTAACACATGATTGTAATCTATAAACACCAGTGAACTGTAGCAGCCTCCTCCATTTGTGGCTCTATATCTGCAGTACACTCTATAACCATCAGGAAAAACTTCTATGTCTAGTTCTAAGTAAAATAAACAAAGTAACAGATTTTACAAACTTAATTGAGATACACAAACCACACGTAATTATAGCAAGAGTCTATAATTACGTGTGGTTTGTGTATCTCAATTAAGTTTGTGTAATCTGTTACTTTGTTTATTTTACATCTATAGTTCACCAGTAACACTCCTATTACTGGCTTTTTGATATTTTCACCATTAGGCCTTGCCTTTCCAGTTCTTTGGCCATCAGTTATTGTTTCAGCAGCTTCATCTATTTCTGTAGCATTTGTATTTTTTCCCACCATGGATCTACAACCATTGTACCTTTTATCATCTATTACGATCCCCTCACCAACAGTCCCAAACCTAAAATAGGCACAGTCCTGACCCCATCTTCAATCTCTTGCTACTCACACCTTCTTGTTTTTGACAGCAGTGTGCCACCATATCTAGTCTGTTACCTCTTACTATCTCAATGAATGACCAATTGGTCGATTATCTGCTCCATGATTATTCTGATGATAATTAATTACCTATGGATTTTTCAGAAATAAATAAAAAAATGCTGTGCTTAATGGACAACATGTTTATTATTTGTTGGTGTATATTAAGTTTAATATGTTTAATTTTTGCTGTCTTCTCTGTTGTATTCAATTACTGAGTAATTAGTTATTCATCAATTATATTTCTCTGAAAGAATTATGATGGTTAAAAATTAAACAGAAAATGCTTTAAGCCAAGAACTCTTTTTCCTTCGTAGGTATTTTTTAGCCCTTCTTCAGTATTAAATCATGAAGTGTAATTGTTTGGAGTTGGCAGGTATCAGACCATTAATAATACTTGAATACCTGAAAACTGCGGAACATATGGGAAGTATAGTCTTTGGAGAATTACTATAGAAGAAAAAGAACTGAGTCAATAAAAATAAAGCATATCTAAATCTAAAAAGTTAAAATGAAATTTTAACTATAATAGGTTGTGATTCTGGTCAGGACAGAAGGCAACTATAGGAGATGAAAAATTAGATTGTTTGGTGTGAAGAGAAGAGGGAAGAAATGGGAAATGGTAGTACATACTGGTAGTTCCATCTTCCTCCTCCCTACTGTAATAAGGCTTAAGATCACATTAATCTTGTTGAATTTGAGGTGGCAATTAGTGGATTCAGTAAACCAGTGTGCAAGAAATAAAATGGAAGTAGGTAATATTCATAATAATATTGTTCTAAAAACTAAAGGAATATTTCACATGAAGGTTCAGTTAATGGAATGAGGGCAGTTTTACAGCGTAGAGGAAGTGTTTGTTTGTATATAGAACCTTCATACTGCAATATGAGATAAACAGCTGAAGAGGGTGGTAAGAAGAAACCATAACAAAACGCACTGGGAAGCACAGGAAACAATAAATCAAGGAATTAATAGTACTAAAGAGTGAAGTAAATACAAGTTTATGAATAAAACTATGGCTAGAATGGAAGCACTGAATATACAACCAGAAATTTCTATGATTGTGTGGACCAAAAAATTACATATAACCAGTGAGGTATTAGTAGGAGCATTATCATGATGCCATTTCCATGAGTAGTTTTGCCACAATTCTGGACTTTTTTGATGGATTGCTTCATGAAAATGGCACATAACCTCCAGGTAGTATTCCTCATAAACAGTAGGACCTTTTGCCAGCAACTCATAATGCACAATTTCAATGAAATAAAAGAAAACAGTGAAGAGAACCTTCACACTTTGAACTTGTTGAATTGTTTATCGATCAGAGATCTTCAGGCAGCTTCCATTTGGATGAGTGGAACTTGCTTTTGACATCATAACTGTAAACCCTTGTAATCGTAGGCTTCACCTCTTGTTTGACTGTTTTAAGAAGTTATGGATTGTTGTTGTCTTGATGTGAGCAATGTCTACATGATGTTGTTTATCGCCGAAATTTGGCAATTTTAGAAAAAACTTGCTGCCCACATTTCATGCCAAAAAAAAAAAAATATTGCTTACCAAGAGCCAAATGATATTGCAACATCATCAGGAACTTCTCTAATAGTAGCATGGCGATTTTCTAGAATCATTTTTTCACTTATTCGACATTGTCATCGGTTGTTGATGTGTTAGGGCAGCTGTCATCTTCAGCTTCTTCACAGCACTCTTTGAAACAACCTGTGCCATTCTTAAACCCAGCCAGCCTTTCACCCATCCCACCATTCATTCTTTTGGTCAAGCCTGAAGGGCCCTAATCGTTTCACCTATCTTCCGGTCATTTCGCCCATCTCAATTTAAGCTGGTATTTATCACAACATGTTGAACTAACAGTGATATCATGTTGAATCTCTAAAAACCTTATACAAATGCATTATCAGCAAACAATCTCATACTGTTATTAATATGCTTACCAATGTACTCTAAAACACTTGAGATATACTCTTAAACATTGTCGCTATAAATTATGAACCTTCCCTTTCCACATTTCTTCTTCTTCCTCCCAATCAAGAATGAGGCCTATTGATCTGTTCCAGCTTCAGGGACTGTTCTCATTTCTTTGCTCTCCTACTTTTATTTCTAATACCTTTTGGTCTATGTTGGTTTACTACTTTTTGTAATCGTGTATCATCCATTCTATGCAGATGGTCTTTCTAGTTATTCTTATGTTCCTCTTTCTTTTCATTCATACTATATATTTCAAACACCTTTCATATACTCTCATTTCTTATTAGATCTTACAAACTTCATCTCTCCACATTGTATGCTTCCATACAGAAGCTTATGAACTGCCATCAGTTTCCACATTTCTTTTACTTCATTTCCCCATCAATAATTGGACTATGACAATTATTTCAGTTCTGTTATACTGATCAATGTTTATAACCTATCCATCCCCTCATATTTATTTAAGGTTCACTGTTCTAAATGGTTTCATTTGGATTCAATAACTGATTTTTAAAACTAATCCATGGTGATATGTATGGTATGGCTCCAGAGTCCAGACATCTAGACCCAAAATCAACATTTTTGCTTTATTTTTCTTTGTGTATCATTAACTTGTTTCACCAATACAAATGTATATTTTAAATAGAGAATAAATATGCACTCTCTTCTGAAAAAAACAAACAAAAAAAAACACTATATCCCTGACATTTTCTGATTTAACCCGTTGACTGCTGTTGACGAGTTTACTCATCATGCTGCCTGCTGCCCCCGTGTGCTAATGACGAGTTTAGTCGCAGGCGCCGGTTTTCCTATGAGCGCTGTTGACGAGTTAAGTCGCACCCGCCTGCCATACCTGAGAGCTGATGACGAATATATAGGCGCCGCTACCTGAGTAGTACAACGGACTTCACGCCCCATTTCTCAACAGCCTTTCGCAGTTCTGGTTGCTAGCTAATCGTCCAAATGTTTGTCTTTTGGAAGCCTAGGCTTCTCTCTACAGTTCACTGTTCAATGGAAATTACATCATTGTTCTTGGTGTCCTGTATTTTATAAAGAAAATGGCAAGACGTCGTGGGTGCATTGAGGAAGAAATCATGGAGAGTCTTACGAGGAGTGACACCGAGGATGAACTACTTGATTTTGATGCAAGTGATAGCTTTTCCACAGAATTGGAAAGCTTTAGTCCTAAACCATACTCATCAGCAGGGGTGACAATGCAGTCTCATGTTTCAAGAAGAGATGTTAGTTGTTCTGAATCTGAAGAATCAGAAAGTGATAGTGAAACGCCTACATAGAAATTACATCTTAGCGATAAAGCTGACTGGAAAGAAAATGATTTTCATCCAGTTAGTCACCCATTTGATGATACGCTATTGGGACGTGTGTCAAATAAGGAATGTGTCAAGTATTCTGTCAGTTTTCATTTTATTTTTTACAGAAGTACTGATTACATATACAGCTGATGAAAAGACTCGGATTTATATAACCACTATGGATAATACTCCAGAATCAGTGCATTCTCGAATATCAAAGTGGAAAAATGCTGAATATGATGAATTTTTTTGTTTCATAGCTATTTGTCTTCTGATGGCTCGTGTGAAAAAATTGAAAATTAGTGAATATTGGACCAGAGAAGTTCTTCTAAATACTCCAATTTTTAGTGAACGTATGTCCAAATACCGCTGTTTGTTACTCTGGTGAGGTTTCGTTAGATTTCGCCGGAACACCCCCCCCCTCCCCATTTCACCTCATGTAATTAATGGACAGACACTTCACAGCTTTGAAATGTTGAAGAATCTGTTGAGTACTTATGTGGAACAAATTTCATCAAAGAAACAAAATTACGTATAATCGGGTAATTACAAAGCGCCGCAAACATTCTGTCAACATCAAGATATTTGGTAATTTACATCTAAAAGATATTCCGCAAGCCAAATTTCAGTGTGTGGGGGAGGCTGCTTGTGCAAGTATCATTTTCAGGTGTCTTATTATATTCGTGAATAGCGCGAAGAAAAATCTGATGCCTTTAACTATCTGTATGAGGTCGAATATCTCTAATTTTACAGTCGTGGTCTGAACGCGGCATGTAAGTGTGGAAGTAAAATATTTCTAGCATCTTCATCGAATCTACGATCTTTAAATTTCAACAATAACACTCTAATGCAGTAAGGAACCTATAGAAAATTGAAGTTGTTATAAGCGGGTATGCAAGAAAGAACGGTAAACTATTGAGGTAAATTTAAGAATTACGACGCTTTCGACATACGCTGCAAAAATTGAGTAAAAAACTACAAGCAAAATAGAATTATTAGTGACGAAATATAGGGTTAGTGATTGTTTGATCCAGCAGTAATTTATTTGCAGAGAAACTATGTAGTGAGAGTATTTATTGTGTATCAGCCATGAGAGGTCATGCCAGGAATGTTCAGCACTGGGCGGGTGGGGCAGTGCGGGCCGCTGTGTCCCCAGGAATAATCACTTAGTACAGGTAGCAGGCCTCAGCGTGGCAGGTAGACAATCCGTCGTCATCAGTCAAAGGGTTAATAGACTTAATGTTTTTATAAACAGGATTTTAATGAGGGAACAGCAAAATATAGGCCACTCTCCCACATCCTCAGCCGGATCCACAGTCTCTACTTCACTCATAGAGAATTCTTACTTCACTTCACGGATTCACTTAATACTACCAATTCAAATACTTTATTACACTAGTAATTTATTCTCTGTCTGCCATTAGTGAAATGTTTGACAACTGCAACATTACAATCCTACCAAAATTACTCAGTCTACAATAGAATGATTGTCACTACAACCCCTTCACAAGCTGGTTGACATAAAAAATCGCCAATTGTAAATGATAACTGGAATTTTGTCATAGTTGCCTTTAAGTACATCATCATTATTATCATAAACAGATTCCAGCCATTGGCTGGGTGTGCTTTGTGGCCAAGTGTCTCAGTTTTCTTACTTCTTCTCTCTCTCACCACCTAAGTCCAGTCCTCTCCTTTCTTCATTACATACTCCTCTCAGCCATCCATCACTTGGTTGTACTCTAGGTCATTTAATATGCATCTTCATTTTGTGGTTTTTTCTTGTGATCCTCTCTTCCTCCATGCTCTTTACATGCCCATACCATCTTATCTGACCTTCTCATTTAATTCATGTAGGGGTTCCTCTTTTACTATGTCTTCAGAGTTCATCCTGGTGACAACTGATATTATATTTTCCTCCAACAATGTCACTCACTGCCATGTCAATCCATACAGTAACAACCCTCAATAATCCATCCATCCTAAGGCTACAAGGATAAAAGATCATTGTAGCCTTATCCCTCCTGATACTTCACCCATCCTTTTCTTTAAATTTCAACATTTGCCATCTGCATTTAGACTTCAATGTGTTGTTCCATAAAGAAACTCTTCCTTGGCTGACTCAGGATTTCTTACTGTCTGGACAGCATCAACTCCGCGATAGAGGACTTCTGAGAGAGTAGCATTGACTTCTTCACCTACTCCTCCACCCCAATAAGGCACCTAAAAGTAGTTCTAAGAGGCGCATCCTTGATGTTCGCGACAGACAATATCAAGATCAAATTGGAAAACAGCAGTTACGGTGCACTATTTGTCACTCAGATGAAGATGCTGGGTACCAACTCTCCAGTGCCCCTGTATATGATTACCATAGTGGAGAGCCTGGAAAATCACACAATATATCTTCATTGTAGACTAGCTGAATTGACAGTGAGTTCTGAGAATATGCAATCAAGCAGAGGACCTCCTCAGTGTTATTGATGCCTGGCATTTGGACATGTGCAGATACCCCCTGCCAAACAAGCACTGGCCCAACTGTGAGAACGCCGTCAGCAAAACCAATCTCCAGACAACACAAAGCCTCCATCACACATGGCTGAAACTTCAGAGTGGCCAGTTCTACCAGGTCACCAGACAACAGCCGACAGTGCTACACCTTCCAACCATGGTCCCAACCTCCGGCCAATCCACAAAACCCAAAGCCAACAGGAGAAGTCAGGAAGACCATCCCAGTGTCACCCACCTGCTTCAGCAGATGCTGATGCTGATGCTGATGACCACCCTCATGGCCCACCTGGAAAGCCTGCCACAGAAGATCATTGATGCAATCAGAAATTCGAGCAAACATAAGGCACCCAACCATGAACAGACGTAGACATGCAAACAGTCTCACATTCTGTTCACAGAACGCAAATGGAGTCTTTCAACAGCAGTTAGAATTAAGATAATTCCTTCTAGGCAAAAGCATAGACATATGCCTCATCTGCAACACACACCTGACACTGCAGGGGAGTTTTGGTGGAGACTTCCAATGGGCCTGTCAACATCGCTATTGCGACGTGTAAGCTACCTTACTACTTATTTTCAATATTCAGTAAAAATCCGACGAAGTTTGAGGTTAACATTCAATACATGATACCATAGTTTGAAATCGAGATAACAACACTGTAGGTTCAGAAAAGTAAATGAACAACACATAACAACCTTAAATAAGAAGTTTCTAATTAAATATAAACCATAAACTTACCTAAATGAGCATAATCCATAATAATTCTGAAGTAAAGTAAACAAGGTTTGGTTAAACAACCACATCACTGATATTCCACATAATTGACCACTGTAAAGCACTTTAATAATAATATTTTCACCATTTGATATTAAATTCACCAATAACTCATAGTTCTAGACTGATTTAAAGCAGTAAATATGATTTTTAAAGCATCACCCCATGTGGTAATTTCAATAATAAATTCTAGCACATCGAAGTAGTTGCTGAGTTTTAAAAGTAGATTTAAACAAGCTAAATAACCGGCAGACAAATATTCTTTAAGTTTCTAATACCATCAACTAATAAACAGAAGATATAAATAAATGAAAATCCGTTATCCTGTGACTTCGTAGCAACCAACTTGTAATTTAAATTTCTATCTGGCTAACATATTTCATGAACCAAAAACTTTTCTAAAGCACTTAAATAAAATAAAGGTACATTTTAAAAATAGTTTCAGGCCATAAACAAGAAAATCTTGCACCACCAGCAAATCAGCAAATTTTAGAAATTCAATAACTTTTGACATCCTTAACCGATTTAAAAGATTTTTACACCACTGAACTCAGCAGAAGCTGGGGAACACTTTGCAAATAATCTAAACTTGATATTTTTAACTTTCGCAAATTCATATTCTGGACAAGACGTGTTGCAGTGCTAAAGTCATGTGAGCTTTCCGATTAACCAACTTTCAAAAATCATTTACACCGGTCTGGAAGCTCTGAAAACAAAACCAACCACACCACCACACTTGTTTCGTTACGGTCTACAACTTGTTCTCCGTTAACACAAATTTTTCTAGATAGACTGTTGTTTAGGTCAGTAGGTCATTTCTGATAAAGGTAGGCCGGCTGCTGGCTTCGAGGCAGTTTGTGGAAACATTTGGTCGAGATAACATGTAGCATTTGGTTTAGCGGATTTGAGTGAGACCGGTTCGCGGGTGGTCATGGGAGACCGGAACCAACATGGCTGACCATCGGAATTGCCAACCATAGAACTTTGAACTTTGACGACATGTGTTCATCAGTGTCGGAACTTTAACTTTTACTTTCATTTCGGGGTGGAGCAGTCTGTCTTGTTTCATGACTTGTGATCTTCGGCTAATGATTAACTCTGATTGCCACTGCTAACTGTGACTTTATGTAAATTCAGTGAAAATTTTAAGAATATATCCTTTAGTGATCCTGACTTCAACTTTTATTTCTAACTTAGTACCTTTCTTACAGGAGGTTAATTCTGTGAGTGTCGGCCATTTTCATCATTACAGTTAGCATTCTCCAAGGTTTTTCACGGTTATAGAACTTTTCCCGAACTTTTGGTAACATTTTTGGAAGACTTCAAGTTTAGGTGTACAAGCCAATACCCGACCCCAGCGTCGGTTTTCCCCTAACAGACGGTTATTCCAGGTTTCTTGGAAGCGAGAATGATAAACTGCCTATCATCAGACCACAAGGCAGTGATTATAGAAGCACCATATGTAGAAGCAGAATGAAAGACTAAAAAGAGAAAAAAAATATCAAAAAGCAGATTGGCAGCACTTCAAAATAATCTTGGCCCAACAGCTTCACGGGCAGGAGGCTGATGAAGTTATTGATGTTGAGCTTCAGAAACTCACGGACATCATCAAAACAGCAACCAACTCTGCAAAACCACCATCACAGAGCTGTACACAGCAGAAGAGCCTTCCAGCTGATGTCCTGGAGCTGATTACCATCAAGGACAGGGCAGCCCATCTCTGGCAAGAAACGTGTAGTCCTGAGGAGAGATGACACCTAAATTACCTGATAGGGGATATCAAAGCCAGGATAACAGAACACGGAAACCAACAGTGGGCAGACAAGTTGTCAACACTCCAAGTTGAAGATGGCTTGGCTTCGAAGCAGTCTAAGTAACTCACTGGACATTGCTGCTAAATCCCATCCCTGAATGGAGTAGATGGTCTTTTCTGTAAGCCAACAGACAAAGCCAACCCCCTGGCTGGTGCATCTGAGGGAAACTTTAGAACTGTCATGGAGCCAATAGACAAACACCACTGCTATAGTGTCAGGCACCTCCTCTGTTGGTACCTGCAAGACAGCGGTGAAGACCAAGAGGGTGAAATCAACCTATTTGCTGTCAAAGACCTATGGGAGGAATTCTCAAAGCTTCCCCTGGACAAGGTGCCGGGAAATGATGGCATCATGAACAGGGTTCTGAAGAATCTACGAACAGATGCGATTGTTAGGCTCGTACAGTTATTTAACAAGATCGTACAGACCAAAGTGTACCCAGCAGCATGGAAAATAGCGGTGATCATTCTGATTCCTAAGCCTGGTAAGAACGCAGCAGATCCCTATAGACCAATCAGCCTCCTACCTAATCTCAGCAAACTGTTCGAGAGGCTGTTACTCAAGCAACTGCAGGTGCACATCCATGAAGAAGGCATGATACCAGCAGAACAGCACTGCTTCCGACCTGGCCATTCAACCATGCACCAACTGCTGAGGGTTTTCTAGGAATCAACTACAGCGTTCAAGACACAAAACCATTGTGACATGGTCCTCCTCAACGTGTTGAAGACCTTTGACTCCGTGTGGCACCGAGGACTTCTCTGCAAAATGGCCACACCTGGAGTTCCAGGTTATTGAAGAGATGCCTCCAGCCAAGAAACTTCAGAGTGAAAATAGGTGATGCCATACCAACAACAAGGCCCATACGTGCCAGGATACCTCAAGGCAGTGTGCTCAGCCCAGTGCTCTACACGCTTCACACAGCAGGCATCCTGATGCGGCAACAAGCCAAGCTGGCATTATATACCGATGACACAGCGTTCATCACTATGTCTCACTGATGGATCACAGCAGGCATCCTGATGCGGCAACAAGCCAAGCTGGCATTATATACCGTTGACACAGTGTTCATCACTATGTCTCACTGACGGATCCTTATGGGACATCACCTCCGAGCAGCACTGCAAGACATCGACAAGTGGGCCCCCATATGGAGGAAAGTGTCAGGCCATCATGTGGACATGGAAGTGTAAGCCACCAGGACTGATACTAAATCTCCTTGCTGGTCATGGCAAAGTATCTTGGGGGGACCCTAGATATGAAACTAACATGGAAGCCGCACCTCAAAGACATCAGCACAAAGTTCATCAACAGAATCTTACAATCCAGTACAACCTAAGTTAAATACAATATGTTCAAAAGCTTTATTTGTAGAGTGTTTGAAACAATAACTCATTAGTGTGCTTGTAGTTTGCTAAAAACAGTACAAAAACAGCAAGTGATACCACCGATAGATTAAGACGCATAGGCAGCATTTTGCTGTTACAGCATGAAGTATATTATCTCACATAATAACCACATGCCACCACTTTTTCATACTTCAATTCTAATGTCACATTCCTTAATGTCATTGTGACACTAACTGATGTCCCTCCATCCTCCAGTTGTTATCTTCATATCAGCAATTTTCACCACTTCTACATGCAATGTTTTCTGCTTATAGCACCATGAGCGGTAGTATACACATTTGCCCTGAATAACAAATGATCAGAAAAACCTTGCTGGTCATTAATCATCTTATCCATAGGTTGTTCTCCCCTCCCCCTTTTCCCCTTTTGAGCTGAATATTTTGTACACCTTCCTTCCTAAAACAACAAGCAGATGCATCAAAAAGTAGCATCTCTGCCATGCTTCCCACATAGTTTTCTTAGCTTTAAACCAAATCCTAAAAAAGGTCTGGTATTTCCCCTAATGTGGGGTCTCCCTCAAAACATTTATCTATCCAAAGATACAAAGGGTGAACAAATACCTTATCCTCAATAAAGCCTCAATAAAGAAATAATGTATAAACATAACCAATGTTATTGAGGAACATAATGGCCTTTTCCCCTGCTAAACCTTTAGTTGTCAGGAACTAGTTCCACCACATTACCTGTCAAAGATTATGCTATATGAGAAACTTTTTGAATATGTATAACTGATATGCACACACCATATTGCCTCATTTGAACATCTGCTTCCCTTGTGACTGTCATAACTCTCCCTTTTTACTTATATTTGTGAAAATTGCAACACCCAAAAGGAATGGTCCAAATCAGTGTAAAATCTGAGAATGTACAGAATAGTGGTTTAGATTGCAGAGAGTTGACATGCATTTTAGCCCAGTAACACATTCTTTTGTGTGACCAGACACTCATTCAGTGCAAAGCCATCAAACAAACTGGAAAAGTGCAAGAATTCTGTTATTCCTCATCAACAGCAAAGCACACAATACCACCATGTGAGTGAGTTTGAACATGGTAGAGTAATTGGTCTCCGAGAAACAGGTTTGTCATTTCATGACATTGCAGTTCGAATAAGGCTAACTCCTACAGCAGCAATCCATGTGTGGAACCAGAGAATAAAAGATCATACACAGTGATGAGTGGGTACTGGTCTACACAATGTTATCACAGCACAGGATGTCCGCCATCTCATCCACAAGGCCGTTACCAACCAAACAGCTTTCTCATAGTATTTGCATGACATTGGAGGACTGCAGTAGGTGAAGATATGTCTACGTCCACTGATCGATGCTGTCTGCTGAGGACTGGATTATTGGCACACATGATAGTATGTCAGCTTCCATTAAAAAGAAACCACCAATGCCTGAGATTGCAATAGGCACTTAAACACCATTATTGGCATGCCGAGTGGGAAAGTGTAAAGTTTTCAGATGTCTTGTACTACAATGATGACTACATATGGGTTAGACACAATTGGACAGACTGCATTATTGAGTGGCATAGCATACAAATGCCTGTTGTGATTATTTGGGGGCGCCACTGGCTATAATATGTGATCTCACCTCCTGTTTTTTTTTTTTTTTTTTTATTATTTTTTTGTTTTTTGTTTTTTTTTTTTTAGAGTAATCTGAACAGCACCTACTACATCATGGAGGTTTAATAGTTTGAGGCACTTCTTCTTCTGCAGGTAGCTCAACATTCGATATTTAACAAGACAATGCCAGGCCACATGAGGCAAGGAATGTGCAAGCTTTTTTCAAAGAATGATTAGTACCCTTACGCCTTTGGCCTACACCTTCTCCTGATGTGTTGCCTATAGAATGTGTTTGGAATATGGTCGGTAAGCAACTTGTCCATTGTGTTCCTCCTGTAACTGTTGTGGATGCTTTGTGAACGAGCTTGCAAAATGTTGACAGTGGTCCCCAGTGGAATATTCAGGCACTGTTTGATTCCATTCCACCATGTCCAGAGGCTCTAATTACAAGATGTGATGGCTTCAATCTGTACTGGATTCTCATGGTCAAAGTATATGTACAGTTCTGTAGTTCTAATCATATGTCTCCTTCTTAGTATTGCAATATTCACAATATATATATCTCAGAAAAAAGCCTACTGACTGCAATCCCTGGTCAACCAGCAGCATGCACCAGATCTGCCACATCTCCTGTCTTTGGTTGTTTGGTTGTTTCATGGAACAGAGATACTGAATCTTCTATACATATATAAATCTATAACTAGGCTACATCTACATCTATACTCTGCAATTATGGGTGGGAGAGGGTGCTAAGCACCAATCCTAATTCTGTGCATTCCAAGAACAAGGAAAGAAAGAATACAGAAATGTATCGGTAAAGCATCTTATTTCCCGAATCTCATCCCTCCTGTTATTGCGAGCTAAATAGCTTTGTGGAGGAAGTATTTCATTGCACTTGTAAATTAAAGATTTTCACATATTCTCCAACAAATTCAAATGAAAATGATGTTGTCTGTCTGGCAAACAATCCCAGCCCAACCCACGTATCATCTCTGTGACACTTCCGTAAGGACTGTAACTAGCAGTCACGAATCGACCGTATCTCTTCTGTACTTTCTCTAATGTGTCAATCAATCCCTTGTGATTCAGATCCGAAATTCTACAACAGTAATCCAAATGTGGACGCACTAGTGTTTTGTGCACTATTTCCTTTGTATGAGCATTACAACTTTTCAAAATACAACCTATGATTTGTAGTTTAGAATTAGCTTTGCCTATGACGGAAGTTATGTGCAAGTCCCGTTTCATGTTACTTTGTACTGTTATGCCTAGATACTTCAGGGAGGCCACCGTGTCAACAACTGAATTGTTAACTTTGTGCTCATGAGCAAACGGGGTCTTTTTGTTACTTATTTGCTTTGCCTTGAACTTTTTGCAGTTAATTGTAAACTGCCATTTATGACACCATTCCAAAATAACATCCAGATCAAGCTGAATTTCAAAGCAATGGTCAGAGCACCTCACTTCCTTCAAGATAAGTGCATCATCAGTGAACAACGTTGTCAACCAGATCGTTTATAAAAATTAGGAAAAGAAGTGATCGTATTGCACTTCCTTGAGGAAAAAGTAACACCTAGCTTAGAAGAGGCCTTAACAATGACATACTGTGACCGACTACTTAGAAAATTGTGTATCCATTTGCAAATCTGATCCGATATATGGTATGCTTGAATCTTCGCTAAAAGTCGGTTGGGTTGTACAGAGTCAAAAGCTTTCTGAAAATTGCATCAATCTGTGATCCTGCATCGATAACTTTCATTATGTCATCCAAAAATAGGGCCAGTTGCATTTCGCATGATCTATTCTTCTGAAATCCGTGTTGGTTTGCTGTAAGTAACTCATTTTCATCTAGAAACTTCATAAAGTTAGAGTATATGACATGCTCCAGAATTCTACTGTAAACAGATGTTAGAGATAGGTTGATAATTCCAAGGACCTCTCCGACCTCCTTTCTTGAAAATGGGAAACACCTGTGTTATTTTCCAGTCAGAAGGTACTTCTCTTTCTTCTAAAGATTTACGAAATATATCTGACAGAAATGGTTTTATTTCTTCCGTGTATTCCGAAAATCCTCTAACTGATATACCATCAGGACCCAGTGCTTTCCCCCACTTCAGGAGCTTTAATTGCTTTCTAATACCTACACTATCTAATTGTACTGGTTCCATCTCAAATTTTACACACCGTGGAAAAGCAGGAATGTTCTCCATGTTTTCGTTAGTGAAAGAATGTTTAAATTTGGTGTTAAATACAGTAGCCTTGTCATGGCTGTCATCAACTTTCTTACTATGTTGCAGTAGAACTGGCATATTGTTGACACTACCACTAACTTTTTTTACATACGACCAAAATTTCTTTGGGGTTTCATTGAGGCTCTTGGAAAATGAATTGCAACAAATGACACTAAAGGCATTGCGCATCGCATTCTTAACATTTCCTCAACTAACTTTTGAAAATCACTCCTATAAATCATCCTTGAGTGTACATGTATCTTCCTTCGCATATTAAGTAAACTTTTAACTTTAATACCACGGGGGATTGTTCCCATCCCTGATTGTCCTTTTCGGTATATGTAAGTCCATATCTTCCATGACTATACGTATATATCAAAGCCACACCTCTTCAACCGAGTCTCTTGAATCTATAAAGGTAAGGTAGTTATCTCTCAAAAATTTTCTTAAACACACCTTTGGGGCGTTTTTGAACCTATAAACAATCCTTTATTTTTTCTTTTTGTGTGCGGCTGCTAATTTTACTGTAGCAGTTTACAGCTCTATGATCAGTTATTCCCGTGGTGGTAGAAATGACTGTGAATAATTCAGGTCTATTTGTAACGAGAATATCTAAAATGTTTTCATTATCATTGTAGCACCGCATTGGTTCAGGCTGTGTCTGTTCCTTTGTTACCACAATGTGCAAAATCTATTAAAGCAAATCTTGTAAATCTTATCACTCTAGGTGATCACGAGCCACAGCAAGAAATAGTAATATGTTTGTAACAAGAACAGATGAGTTCGACAGTTGACACTGCATCTAAGACAAACGCTACTTCCTTAACCTCGGTAGATATCTATCACAGATTTATTCCATTGTTTATATTCTGTTAATATTAATTTTGCCCATGTCATTTTTTTTAATTTCTTCATTTTTCAGAAATATAAGATGCTAGAAGAGATTGAAAATGTAAATCAATCCATTGCATTATAGAATAACACTCAAATAATCAGTGAAACTTAATTTACAGTGAACAATACTACATTACAACCAAAGTTTCTGCTTAGTATTGATTCTAAAATTTGATTGAAATTATGTAGAATATTTCCTCTTCATATTAACATGACTAATTTTTATTTAGCTTCGAGAACATTTAATTAGTAAATTCCTTAATTTTTCTGTAATACTTTACATTACATTCTCTATGGATTAGAATAACATTTATGTACAATATTCCCCCATCATTGTAAAAGTATAATTTTCACATGTCTTTATGGACACCAGAAAAAGAAAAGTAATTAGAGAAGTGAAACATTTAAGGGTTACGGTTAGCATTCTGGCCTTGCGTTCGGGAGGACAGCGGTTCAAATCCACGTCCGGGCATCCAGATTTGGGTTTTCCATGGTTTCCCAAATCACTCCAGGCAAATACCGGGATGCTTCCTTCAAATGGCCATGGCCGAATTCCTTCCCATTCCTTGCCCCCATCCTTTCCTGTCTCTAAAGACCTCGCTGTTAAAAGACGTTAAGCAGTGTTTTTTTTTTTTTTTTTTTTTTTTGAGCGATGGGGGGGGGGGGGAGAATTAATTGATAATCAAAATCACTGACCTTACTATCATATATATAAATATAGCAATTTCACCTCCGTGAAGTGTTTATACAATCATTTGAATATGATTTGGAACTGTTCCATTATCTTCTTGATGGACGTTTTGTTCAAACAAAGGGGAGCACATTGCTTTCATACATATCCTGGCAAATGCACCTTGATGGATGTGCATATGCCTACCTAACCATTGGCATCTATCTCTCTAATGTTTAATGTGATTTTAGAAGAAGCCATTATAAAACTACAAGGATTCTGAGTTAAAGGTGATGGTATTTGCAGATAATATAAAGATCCATAAGGAGACAGAACAAAATCTGGATAGAAACCTGGAAAAAATTATTACAATGGGAAGACATACATTATTGATAAGGGTGGGAAAAAAATAAGGAAGATACCAAGAAACACTAGTCCACCAAAGGAGGTGTCATTAGACAATACGAGTCGTTAATTTACTTGGGTATCAAAGTAATCACTAGTGGAAAGGTGCAAGAGTAAATGCAACAGAGAATATGAAAGGGTGGCCTATTTTATCATGATTGATGATAGAATCTGGATGTATAACATAGAGAAAATAGCAAAAATCATACTGTATAAAGTGTGCTAATAACAAATATTGCCCTTTGACTCTGAAAACTTGATATGTATATAGAGAAATCAAAACAGTCTATAACTATGAAATTCTGAGAGGCATGGAAATCATTACAAAGAATGATAAAATCAGGAACAAAAACAGCAAGGAAGATTAAAAGTTAAATTATTAGAAGAAATGCTCGTGAAGAAAAGATTACAATGGCTTGGGCAAGTCATAGAAATGGAAAAGATGAGACTGCCAAAGTCAGTTCTCGTCAGCAAAGGAAACGGAAGGAGACCTAATAGAAGACCATAGACAAGAAGGATGGACAAGGCGCCAAAAGACTAGTAATGGAGGAGGAATAATGGAGGGACAGTCAGAAATAGAATAGGATGTACCAGAATTGGAAATTTCAAACAATAACCAATTTCTACCTTTATGAACTAGGGTTTTCTGCAGTATTTTGTCACTGCTAACCTTCTTCCTAAGCTTTGTTAGGTGATGGACTCACTTTATTTCACTTTTCAGTTTTTAATATTGTTTCATGGTATTTCTTCTTGCTCTGTAATTGCTTGGGATTGTTGTTATTTATTTATGTTTTATATACCCTACCCACTGCCCATCATGTATGTCTCAGCAGACAATGGATCTTAACACCATCTTGGCCCATAAACACACACCTTTGGATTCTCCCAAATACCCACATGGATTTTTTGTATGCTTCCAATAACTGTTGATTAACAAAACATGACTAGAAAACATTGCCAGTAAACAATTAAAATTTTGGTTTATTTAAACTATTATCTGATAATATTTAAATTATATAAGAACGAAGTCTTTCTCGGCATTGAGAATGTATAAACTGCTCTCGGGTGACTAGCCGAGTCAAGAGTGCGTTGCTATTCGTGTAGCAACGCACTCTTGACTCGGCTAGTCACCCGAGAGCAGTTTATACAATATTTAAATTACTGTTAATTTAATATGTTTGCTGTAGAATTGATAGCCATTTAGCAAATAAAGACTTTTAAAAACATTTCATTAAGAATTGTGTAGTTACATTTATAAAAAAAAAGTTTTCTGAATCTTGTATTACAATTTCTGAGTTTCCAGCAATATTTTTTTAAAAAAGAAACCAACACATATTGCTTCTACACATTGAAAATGTATGCTTGTGTTTTGAAACACTGTGGTACTGTGGTTAAAGCTTAATTATTGTACTAAGCTAACTTGTGATATTTAATTCCTAAACAAATTATACCAAGTTTTATCAGCCACTTGTGATCTTCTGTTTACTTTTGTTGATTTTTTTGCACCCTAAAAATTTTTTAATTCATTTATTTAATATGTTCTGATCATTACCAATGAATTTTCACTATCATTCATTTCATGTAATGGCATTTTACTAGAATAATTAAAAATCATCTTTTCAGATGCTAACCTTATTCCTGTTTTTAGTTTGAAGTACTGACAGGTTACCATCATGAGAATTCCATGAAATGAGATAAACTTTTTAGTATGAATAGGAATGGATACGGAAAATAACCCATCTCTGACCAAAAATGAAAGCTGTAACATGTATACAAGAGATGAACTACATATTTCAGTTTAAATTTTTATTTATGTAGGGAGGATTCATCATAGCACATGGTTTGACTGGTGTGGTGTGTGCACAACTCCCTTGCCAAATAGTCCAATCTTCCCTACATGAATAAGGGGTTAAACCAAAATATTGTT
This sequence comes from Vandiemenella viatica, assembly GCA_031002005.1. Lineage (NCBI taxonomy): Eukaryota > Metazoa > Arthropoda > Insecta > Orthoptera > Morabidae > Vandiemenella > Vandiemenella viatica. The sequence continues at coordinate 271,716,333 of CM061920.1, forward strand.
AGTTTGTGTTCATCTTTTGTGTCGTAGCCTTCAACTTTAATGAGTGATGGGTTATTTTTTCTATACTTAGAGATCACCATATGAGTTTTAGCATTTTACTTGAATATTGTTATAAAACTATGTTTAGATTTTCTTTTCATATTTTTATTCATAGGCTGTTATTTATCTGTTTGTAAATTCACTTACAGTAGAGACTAATTAGGCTCTTGGACTGTAATTGTAGTGTGTTATATTGGGCTCACTATAGTGTTTAAAATAAAGGTTTTAAGACTAAAACCAAAATCACAAACTACCATCAAACTAGCCAATTTTATGATGAGCTTTAAAATATGCTGGTAAAGGTATAAGGTAATAAATTATTTGTCTGGCCAGAATATATTCTGAATACAAATTTCATCACACTACAATCTTTCTGAAAGTCTTACAGTATTTAATGTATCTTGTGAATGGTATTTTCCAATTTTGATAGTAATAGTCCCTCAAACTATTATTTCAAAAAACTGTTTGTATGTTATTATGGGTCTTCATCAAATTTTAGCCTTGGTATTCTAGGGGTAGTGTGAATATTTATAAACTAATATAACAAAATTTAAATCCTGATATCACTTTTATGTGATACATAAGTTAGTTTTTCATTCTCACCTTAGTAGGCTATTTAACTACATACATAGTTGTATATTCTTATTAACATATCCTCACTTATTACAAATTGTTATTTGTATTGTCACATTTATGGTTGGAACAGAAAGTGATTTCAGATGTCAATAAATTTGTATTCTAATTCAGTTTTACTTACATTCCAGGTTGCTTTTATTGCAATCGCTGTGGTCGCAGTTATTCATCTAAAGGTAGCTTGACAAGGCATTTGCGCTTTGAATGTGGAGTCATTCGCCAGTTTACTTGTGATAGGTGTGGACGGAAATTCAAGCGTAAACATCATCTGACTGATCACTATGTAGTTCATTATTTCAACCCAAACAATAAGGAAACTTACTAAAGTGAATCTATTGAAAATGAAAACAGATTAAATTGCTCATAAATTGTTTATTTTCTGTGTATTTAATTACTGAAAGAGGAGCTATAAGCATTTGTGATATACATGTAAATTGTTATAGTGCAATGTGCAGTAAGTCAGAAAAAAATTTATAGAAATTCCTTGTGAAGTTTTTTTTTCAGAAATTAATGTTTACTGTTGTTATAAACAGTTATAACTGTGAAATTTATACATTTTTAAAATCATAATTCAATGTGAGATTTTAACCAGTCAGTTTGCTGAATATTTAATTGTTTTTATTCCTTTTTTTGGTCACCTTCATTATAGTCTTTTATTGTTATTCACATTATGCATCTCTGCCTTCTTAGCTGGTAGCTGCACACAATAATCAGAATGTAGGAATCTACAATAAATTTTCAGCATAATAACTTTGTAATAAACTGAAAGTGACAAACTATTGATAGTAAATATGAACATGGTATTACCAATATTTAAAATAAATGTTGCTACAAAATACATAAAGTTTATCTTTAGAAATATACTCATTACAAAAGAGTAAAAAAAAATAAATTATTTTAAATGCTGACATGGAAAAATGTACAACTCCACATTCCTTCACTGAGTTGCTGAGAGTGTGATAAATATGCAGGGTATATATATATATATATATATATATATATATATATATATATATATTAATAAAACTGTGGAAAAGTTGTGTCTGTATATGAAACTTATTTTGAAAAGAGTATTGCAATTTACACTACTGATGACACAGATGACTAAACCATAATGTTTGGAATTTTTGTCAGTTTCTGCATCATGCAATAACCTATAGAATAATTTTATTCAGATTAGTAACTTAGTTCTGATAACTCAAAGGGCCGCCAAGGAGTAAATTTTGAAATTTTTTTTGTTGTTTAATGAATTTATTGTCCGTTCAGCAGATATTGCTATACAGGACGATGTTGAATTTTACAAAAAAACATAACTTACATATTGTCATGGTTGAGGTCAACCCACAGGGCCCCTCAGTGACTAAAATACAGTAATACAATAAATTTTTATAACAATGTTAGCAACATGAATGTCAGTATTAAAGTATTAAAAACAGTTATCAGAATTAGAACAGTAATTCAAACAGATAAAATGAAATTGGTTTAAAATAATTATACTTTATATATATGTACATTTTATTTCGAGCAATGACAAAAATCTGAGCTATACTTAACAAACTAGATGTCAAATAGAAGGTGACAGGCCACACGGTATTTAATTTATTAGCTGGTTCACTTCTTCTTCGGAATCACTGCCTGATAGAAAAATATCTTGAGGAAGGCGTTTTTTTTTAGCCTAGTTTGGCCGGTTCTTTTCCCTAGTTTGTACCAGGAACTGTATTCATTCATTTGATGAAATGTATTGTTTTATAAATTGGTAAATGTAAGAAATATTTAACTCTCTGTGTAGCTGACTATTTCTAACATACCATGGTGCATTCACTGCTAATCTGAGTAGTTTGTTTTGAAATATTTGTATTCTATGTAATTTGCTATGGCTAGCACATCCCCATATAGGACATGCATATGTTATAGTGGCCATAATATCATTTTGTAAATTAGCAAGCAGCACTCTGTTTTTAATGATGATTTTTTGTTTAACACAGGATACAATTTGTGTAATCTGGCATAGGCTTGGTTTAGTTTGTTGTAAATGAGTATGTTCCATGTTAAGCACCTGTCAAGATTGACTCCTAGGTATTTAATAGATTGATCATTTTGATTCCATGCTATGTTACTTCCCATGATGTTTATCTCCAGGGAGTTTGGTGGGCGTCTGAGAGTGAAGATTTTGGTTTGACATTTTCCAGGATTTAAAGATATACACCACTGATTGAGCCATTTAGTTAATTGCATTATTGTTTCCTGGAGGTTATTTCGTGCAATATGAATGTCATTGTGCGAAGAGTATATGATTGTGTCATCAGCGTACTGTGCAGTCAAGGTGTTTCGAGGAGTCGGTATATCTGAGGTGTGTATGTTGAATAGCATTGGCCCTAAGACAGATCCCTGTGGGACTCAGCTATTGATCATGTTGTGGATATTTTTGTGTCTATTCTTACGCTGAAAGTTCGATTTTGTAAAAAGCTTTCCAAAATTTTATACAAATATAGAGGCATTCCTGTGTTTTTAAGTTTGTATAGTAGGCCAATGTGCCATACTTTTTCAAATACCTGGGCAACATTGAGAAAAGCAGCCAATGTGTGATGTTTGAGCTCAAAGCCCTTTGTAATATCTTCTGCCAGGCGTAGTTTTTGGTGTGAGGTTGAGTGCATAGGGCAGAAACCAAATTGATGAGGCAGAATAGTTCCCGTAGTATCAAGGAAGGAAGTTAGTTGCTTTTGTATTATTTTTTCTAGCAGTTTTAACAAAGTATGGAGTAAACGTATTGGTCTGTAACTAGAGGGCAGGTTTGTTAGGTTTGTTGAAAACTATGATATTAGCATGTTTCCACTCTATTGGGAAATACCCGGTACAGAGAATGCTGTTGAAAAGTGACGTGAGGTAGCTTACTGCCTTTGGGGGTATTGACTTTAGCGCAATGTTAGGTATGTTATCATGGCCTGGGGATTTTCATACAGGTAAGTTCTTAATTATTTGTCGCAGTTCTTTTGGAGTAGTGAATTTGACGTAATTCTCCGCGCCAATGGTAACATACTGATTAGAATTTTCTATTGTTGTGTTGAATTCATGATCTATTATAGGGTTTGGATTGAAGGTATTTTCAAAGTAGTCAGCGTTGGTGTGGGAGTCGCTGCCTTTGCTATTGTCTGCGAGTTTGATTTTTATATTTGATTAATTAAATGATTCTTTGCGGTATTTTTTCATGGAATGATCTAAACGATTTTGTTTGTGATTTTTTGGTCGATAGTTCTATCACCTGGTGAATTAGTTGTCATATGCCTTCATCAATATTACCTTTATTATCTTGCCTGTATAATGATGGTAATATCTGATTAAGATTAATTTCAAATTGATTCCAGTTTACTTGTCTGGTTAATATCTTTGGTGTTTGTTCTGATATTTCTGTGCTTGTACCAAATTTTGCTAACACCGGAATGTGGTCTGAGTCTAATACAGAGATTGCTTCCATATATACTGGCAGTGGTGTATTTTTAGCTAGCGCAATGTCAACTATGTCAGGGGTAACATTTGGGTTATTAGAGAAATAGGTCGGCCCGTGTGGTGCGAATATATGTAAACCGAGGTTACCTGCTGTGTCGAGCAGTGTTCAGTGTTGTTGTTCTGCATCCCCAAGCTTCATGCTTGCTACTGAGATCCCCCATTAGTAAGGTAGCTTGATTTTGATCAAATATTGGTATGAGCTGTTGTGTAAGCCTCCGATTTGGTTGTTTATAGGCAGCAACTATTGTTATTTCGGAGTTTGTTTTAGTTTTGATTCGTATTCCAGCTGTTTCGAGATCATTGGCAGGCATATAGATTGAATATTGACTGATATTATTTTTAACCAGTATAGCTACCCTGCTGGAGGCTATAGGCACATCACGATATGTTCTATAAATTTTATAGCCAGTAATTTTAAAAGTGTCATTCAAAGTGACGTGTGTCTCAGTTATGCATCTAATGTCAACATTGAGGTGGCTCATAAATTCGGCAAGTGTTGATTTCTTATTTCGTACGCCATTTGCATTCCAGTTTACGAGTGTTAACTTAGAAACATTGACCGTATTATTTGCCATTTTGGAGAGAACTAGCTACTGACGACATGATGATCTCTTTTATCATAGGGAGAATAGCTGTGATTAATCCAGAGATTAGTTCATTTATTAGGCTGGTCCATGCAGTACCTTGCCCAGTGTTGTGCTCGTTATGGGGTATGTTTGTGTCGTGAGGTGATGTGTTACGGTTTCCTTGTAATATATTACTGTAAGAGGGTCAAGAATTATTTTGTGGAGTATGCTCTAAATTAGGTTTTTCTTTGTTTTGTATCATTTGGTTAGCTATGTATTTATAGCGTGGTGGAGGCGGCACTATGGTTGGTAAAGACCGAAATTCCGGTGAGGCCGGATTGGGCAGTATGTGTGTCCCAGTCAACTGTCTGTCTGAGAAGTGCATCTTGTGGGGAAAAAACTAATGAACAGAGTTCAATGAAATAGCAACAGTTAATACAGCATATTTTTTTATCTTCATCAGTAAAATAGTTCATGATGAAACATAGGACAATATTTGCCTGTGTGTGAATGCCACATGCAAAAATTAACAGAAGAATGTCGGTAAAACTTATAACTTATGTTAATATATATAATACCTTATTTCCAATTGCTAACATTTCTTATCTATGATACAGAGACCAAAACCATAAATTTTTTAATTTTTGTGCATGCCTAAAGCTAAAATCAACTTTTTCAGTTATATTCTACATAATGATAGCTTACGTTATATTTGACTGTTGTTAGATTATTCTTTATTGTCATCTTTTATTATATTAAAATCAGTGTCAGTAATGACATGAGTCACAATCTCAGATCTTTGGTTTTATTGTCAGTCATGGCATGAGTCGGCATGTTCAAACATTTGTTAGGAACTCATACTGGCACTGACAGTGTCATATAGTTATGAGCATTGGGATACTTAACTCTCAGCATGTGCAGTCATGTTAATAACTTTAGTGGCTTAGTATAACATAAATGACTTGGATAGTGGGTGAAATTGAAGCATTTTATTCATGTGTCTACAACGTCTACAAAGTTACTGGGTTCTTGTTTAATTGTAATTAGTTCACCTTAGAGAAAATGTAGTTCCCTCCATGAGCAGATTTACTCTTTGCACCTAGCAAACTCTTTAACACAAGTTATGCATAACTGTGGGTTCTGTAACGGCCCTACTTTATTATTCACAAAATACATTACATTTCAGTGCACCTACTTGTAACAATGTCTGTCATGCACTTTCCTGCCCAGTGGTTGATTACTGAATATCAAAAAGAAAACTCTGTCCTACTCCTAGCCTTTTAGTCTCTTTTTCCTAATCATCTTGTGCTATCCTTGTTCACCAGTCACATCAGCTGCTGGTCAGACATTACAATTAAGTGTAACTTTCAGTCAAAAATCAAGGGTCACAGTGTCCTTCAACTGCAGTGTCACACAGCTGCTATTGTAGCGAGTGCCTCTTGCTGGTGTAATTTTTATGCATAATAAAATAAAAAAAATCCCCAAAATTATGTATGTCCTTATAATATGACATCAACATGTTGAGAAATTGAAAAAGATCCACTGATTCAATTGTTTCAAAATATAATCTATCCATGTAATTTTGTCTTGCACAAGGCTTCTTGCATTTGGAATGTTCTTCACAATTATCCATATACAATGGTAATAGTGTATTTAAATCATACAAACTATGATGTATCGATCAAATAATTAAGCAAGCAACTGTGGCCGTCGTAAGAATTATCTTGGCTCTCCGGGTGGAGCTGCATCGATTTGTTAAAACCTAATGTTTCGGCCATCATGCTGTGGCCTTCATCAGAGGACTGCTGCTTTTATTGCCGCTGTCACCTATGTATAGCAGTATAGTGAAGGTGGTCAGATGGGGTCGTTTGTCTTGCGTCCACTTCAGTTGCTATGACCAAAAATGGCCAAGTTGTAAACCACTATCAGCATTCATGCTGTTAGGTATCTTTTGTATTTCTAGTGGCTCTCTCACTCACCTGCACCACCATCTGCTCTCTATGGCCACTACTCTGGTATGGTCAAATAAAATAGAATATCTACTGTCAGCTGAATGTTGAGCTACAGCCGATGTCGTTATTCTTAAAATGCCTGATGTGTTCATGTAGTCTTTCCTTGATGGTGCATTCCATTTGGCCGATATAAACCTGGCCACAGCTGCAGGGTATTTGGTACACACCTGGTGTCTGTAACTTCTCCCTTATGTCTTTTAATTTTACAAGTACATCCAAAATCTTCCTGGATGCTCTGTATACAGGACAGATGTTTTTCCTTTTTAGAAGGTGACCAATATTACCCATCACACACTGGATGTACAGTAATACTGCCACTGGTTCATCAGTTGATCTGCTGATCTCTTATGTCAGTGCTGAGTTAGGAGATGATACTTGAGTATCCATTACTGCAATGCACTAGCTGACCATATCTGGGCAATATCTTAGCAATAAAAGCCTTCCTTAAAATATGTTTCTCAGCATCTGTGCTTGCTTCATCACTAACTGCAGATGCACAAATGGTTAAAGTTTTTAAAATATCATGATTTACTGCCACATGGTGGTGGGAGTCAGTACACAAATAGCAGATTGTGGGAATCAGCTTCCTATAAACCCCATGACCCAGGGAACCATCCTCCTTCCTTTTTACAATAATATCCATAAAAGGAAGCTGTTGGTCCTCTTCAACTACCGTAGTGTACTGAATATTTTCATGAGCGCTATTCAGATACTTGAAAAAGGCCTGGAGGGATTCGCTTCCAAGCAGCCAGATTATATATCTCAGCCATAGAGACAGTTTCAAGTTGGAGTTATGAATGATCTCATCTTCAAATGCCTCCATAAAGATATCAGTCACAATAGGTGACAGTGGGCAACCCATTGTTGCTACCTCCTTCTGTTGGTAAAGTTGTTCTGGTATTCAAAGAAGGTAGTATTTAGGCAAAACTTAGCCAGAGATGCCCATTCTAGAAGCAGGTTCTGGTTTTCTAAACATTCTCTAATTATGTTGATTACTTCGTCGACTGGTACATTAATGAAAATGGGCATTACATTAAAGCTAACTAGTAGATTGTTCCTTCCCAGGTGTCTGTTTTTGATCATTTTAATAAAATCCTGATGAATTTTTGATGGTAGGAGCCAATGTCCTCAAAGTTTTTAGCTTGTCCGCAATATATTTGGAAGTGGATGCATGGGAGACTTATACGCGCTGATGATGGGTCGTATTGGCATGCAGTGTTTACGAATTTTTGGAAGACAATACAGTCATGGAGTCAAATGGTTAAATGTTGTTAATGTTTTCTTGGCCTCTGGTTCCATTCCAGAAGATCCGATGGAGTGTAGCAGCAAAAATACTTGAAGCGACATCAGTGGAATGGTTCCAATATGCTAGCCTGTTGTACTCGAATTTTCACTTCCACTTCTTTTGCTCTGCATTTGTTACCATAACTTTTTTGCTTCGTACCTTTTAAGTATTCTCTGACCCAGCAAATCGCTTTTTTATGCACTCCAATAGTTTTTATTTTATTTAGCACTATTTTATGGCTCATTCTGAAGACTTAGAAATATCTATTGCTACACCATCAATTTGATTTCCATAGTCTATGACACCTGAAATATCTTGCATATAACCAAACAACTGAGTAGAAAACCACTTAAATTCCTCACAGATTTTCTGATGTGGTTCTTATCAATTTTTCAATTAATTTACCTACCACTGATGTCAAACTGATAGGCCCGCAATTTTTGGCCTATTTGGCACCCCTTCTTTATGGACCAGTGCTAATGTCACACTTTACCAGTTCTGTGGTAAGGAGCAAGTATCCAGACTCAATTTAAATAATTTTGAAATTAAGGTAAAATATCACAGCCTTCTAAATTTAAGATATCTGTGGTAATATTATCTACAGCAACCCTTTATGCTTTTTTGGCTTTCTTAGTTGCTTCATGATACACTCAGGATGAATTTCAGATTTTTCATTCTGTGCAATTCTAATTATGTGGATAACGCTGTTCTCCAATTTACACCCTCCCTTTCTCGAAACATAGTCTCTAGTGGTCTCTCTAAACCAGCTACCTAAATTTCCTGGCTTTTTCAAATCCTTAGTAACTTCTTATTCTCTATTGTTATATAATTGTCTCCCTTACCCTTAGTTTTTTATAATAGTCATGGAAACTTCTAGATCAATGGTCCCCCTCCACCAATAATATTCCTCACAAACCCATCTTTGTCAATTACTAATTCCTTATTTAGTTGTTTCAGTTATTCCCTACTTCCTTGCTTTTTCTTAACTCTGTTTTTCTCTCTATTCCCCAACCTTTTTAATTGCCTCACCTCTCCGTCTTATAGTACATAGGGTCTGTATTTCCCTGTATTTACTGTTTTGGAATAAATATTTCTTCACCTCTTTATATTATCTCTTTGAACTTCAACTCCACAGTACTTGTGACATCTTTCCATTTGCTGAAAGTTTCCCTGTAATATCTCTTCAATTTTGAAATCTGTAGCTTTTTATAATTGTACCTATTTCCCACTGGTTTAGTGAATCCTCTAATACCCATCTAAACTGTTTCATGATTACTTATTCCTACAGTTTATCGTGTGACTGGTTATAATTATAAATAACTCAGTTCTTTTGCTGTCAAAATATATTGTTTATTATTCACAACTCATATTCTTCTGGGAATTACATCGGACTTATAGTATTTGAAGAATGCAAGGTTCTTCAGCAACCGTTTGGGCTTTATGTTGCTAACGTCAAGCTATCTCTTGATTTCTTATCACCATGGCAACTTACATTTCTTTGCTATAGGAGTATATATATCATTTTTTGTTTAATTTCATGGCACAAAAATATGGTATTCTTATGAAATGTTTCTGTTCTGTCACAAGTTACTTCAGAAACCACAGGGCTATTGTCGGGATTCAAAAGAAAGATATCCAATATGTTGTCAGGGCGTAGTTGTATACTGGGGTTGAGGTATCGACTATTTCACCTGAACCAGATGTCGTCCAAAAATATTATAAGTCCAAAAGAAAGTTCAGTAACCGTGTTGAATTGTTTCTGCTAACTGTTAACATTGACCACAGTCGCCACTTGTAGTTTTAAACCCACCACAAGAAGGGTACTAAAGTATAAATGAAAGTCACAAGTCGAAATCACAGAATTATATTTTCCAAAATATTCACGTTAATAATGTCATTTTACAGTTAGCAGGGCAATCGGACATTCATCTTCACCAAAAATCACAAGTTGAGAATCAAGAGCAAAACCGCATTCCCCCGGTGAAAATAAAACAAAGATTCGAAATACACATATCCTGAAGCTGATTGTACGAAAAATGATGATGGTCTACACTTTCAAACAATGGCCGCCACTAACGCATCCTAACCCTGTACTCTTGCCACGCCCGACGCCATGATGTAAACATTCCAATGACCACCTCCATCCAAACCGCGCCGGACACGAACGTGCGTTCACATGCACGTTATACTCGAGACTGAACCACTGGCTTACAAAGCGTCCCTGGCCACTGCACTTATATAGGCTTGCCTCCCGTGATGCCGTATGACTACAGTGTACCTCCGCGCTGCTACACATGCCCTCCTGTTTACTCTAATAACTTTCTTCTTAAGAGTTTAATCTCGATGAGGAAATGGGAAAGTGATGTGTGTTACAAGTTGAAGTGTTTAGTATCTGAATATCACGTTAATTTTGTCTCTCAGAAGAATTGTCAAAATGGTTGATTTTCCTAAGTCTTACGGCTTTGGTCAATGTTTTGTTACTTTTTAAATTGGCTGTAATTATTAACTCGAAAGTAGGCTTAAAATATTACTCTCGATTTTAGATTCTCCAAAAATATCTACTTTGTTTAAATCCATTGAGTTATGTAAAACCGGTAATTCCTAACAATCGGTTGTAAATATTATTTAGTTTTCATGGTATAACTCTGAAGTTTTCTGGCTTATCAAGCCGGAAAAATTATCAAAATGTAGCCTGAATTAAACTGCTTATTTTGAAGTTTATTTTATCTTTGTAGCTGTTACCTCTGAGACACAATAAATTATTTAGTTATTTACACGTGGGTTTTATGCCGAGTGAATTTGCAAAACCTATAACATCGGTTCTATGGCTTTAAATGACGTGAAATTAATATGTGGGAAGCTAAAAGAATGTATTTTTACGACAAACTAATTTTTAACCCGGAATCTAAGTAGGCTTTTAAATGAAAAAATGTCAAAGTCGGGTATTCTATTTTACGTGTTCATTTTATGTTTAAAAATACTTAGAGTGTTGGAAACTATCTGATTTAGATGAATTTACTTCGCTTTATGGCTGTTTTAATTTATTCTCTACTTTATATTGTGTGGCAGTGTTTAAAATCAGTGTAGAAGCATTTTATGTGTGCAGTGTTTATAGCAAGTTACTTTGTGATTGGATTATCATACAACAGGTTAGTGAAATGCCTTTAAATGTGTCTAGAAAATTAATTATGTGTATTTATCGGTATTTAGATGCTCTTAGCGCTTTTGAAATGGTTTAATAGTGTTAGAATTAATTCCGTAACATTGAACAAACTAGTCGACTTACTGGCTACCGGTTTTCCACTGATATCTCATATTTTACGGACTGAAACTACTTGAAATCTATTAAAACTGAAAGATAATATTATTAGCAGTGTATGCCTCTACTTTTTATATCCTGAAACTACTTCGAATGTCTCAAATCTTTTAAGGAAATCGCTTATGTGGATGGGTCATTTTATTTCTACAAAACGGCTTCTTGTGATTATTAAACGCTTGAAAACTGTCAGAAACCTGTTTATTATTCTATTAAACTGTCTCAGGGATTATTCTGATTACTTTTAGAACTTTACATGGTCAAGTTTCATCACTCTGTGATATCTTCATACTGCTTCAATCTACCATCCAAACATCCAGTCTATTTCCCTAAAATACCTGCTAAACTGTATTTAAATGTGAAGTTATGTTTATAATAGTTCTAGGCCTGTGTATTATTAGACTTTTAAACTCTTTACTGGACGAAAATCACTTCAGAAATACCAAAGTCTGTTATGTGCCAAAATTTAAGGTTAGATGTTACTGTATTGAAATTATCTGTTTATCTTTAACATAAAGTTTATTAACCGTGATAAAAGGTTTATTTAGTGACTATATTTACTATTTATGGCCATTTCCTTCATTTAAATTGGTTCATAACAATTCGTTAAACAATGTCAGTATCTGATATTACAAGTTTACTTTTACATGAGGTTACCTATTTTCTATTAGAATATCGTTGATTTAATGCAATTTATATGTTATTTACCTTGGTTATGGATTATTTATTCACTTTAGTGTATGGAAAGTGTTGTCAACTCGATTTTACGTGTGGTACCGGATACTTAAGTTAACCCAAAACTCGGCCCGATTCTAACCAAATATTGCAAATATAACGAGGGATACCTTACAATGTTTTGCCCACTTGTGTTCTGCTCTACCACTTGTGTAAATCTTTTTCTATTACTAAAGTTTTTGCAAATTGTGATGGGACAGTTAAATATTTCGTAGTTAGAGCTTGTGGATTTACAGATTTATGTTGTATAATTTTGCACCAAATAAAAAAAATAACAAAAAAATTAGTTTGTGCATGGTTGACTATGAGCAAAATTTGTTTTCAAAACTCATTGGAAAAAAGAAGAGAGAAAAAAATGAACAGTAAAAAAGAAGAAAGTTAGGTTGTTAACAAGTAAGTACGATTGAGAATTGATGCTTTTAGCTCATGACTGCTTTTGGTTCTCAGATATGTTGTAAGAGTAGCCTTGATAAAAAAAAAAAAAATCCTGTAACCTTCATAAACACGAAATCTGATACAAGCTCTAGTTGTAAATGTTGGAGTTGTTAGCTCCAAAGATGCATTTAAAACAGTGGCAAAACAAAGACTTCTTTCAACTCAATCCTAACCACAATAAATTCAATAAGACCAGTACATAGCCTTATTTAAATGCCACATAATCTCTATTCCCTTGTGTTGTTAATTTTATTTCCTACCCCGTTTACACCTGCTATATTTGAATCTTCAGCAATACTAACCATTCTATTCTCACTTCTGAACTCTTAGTATGAATGTAATTTCTTCCCAAGGTCCTCAACTTTATCATTCATTCCCTCCCATATGGTAAGCAGCCAACACCCTGATTTTCTCTTTTTTATTAGCCCAGAAATCTACCCCAAGTAACTCATGATTGTAATCTATGAACACCAGTGAACTGTAGCAGTCTTTGAATACCCCTCCACCAATTGCTCCTCTATGTCTGTGGTACACTCTATAACTATTGGGAAAAACCTCTATGTCTATTTCTAACCAAGACTGTATAATTACGTGTGGTTTGTGTATCTCAATTAAGTTTGTAAAATCTATTACTTTGTTTATTATACATCTACAGATCACTCTTCTTACTATGCCTTACCAATCCTTAACATTTGTGTTTTTTCCCACCATGGATTTACAATCGTTGAGCCTTTGATCATCTGTCTGCATTCCCTCACCAACAGCCCCTAACCTAAAATAGGCACATTCCAGACCCCATCTTCAATCTCATGGTACTCACAAAGTCTTGTATTTGACAGAATGGTTTCACCATATATAGTCTATTACCTCCTATTACCTCAATGAATGACCAGTTGGTTGAATATCTGCTCCATGTTTATTCAGATGATAATTACCTCTGGATTTTTCAGTAATAAATAAGAAAAATGCTGTGCTTAATGGACAAAATGTCTGTTACTTGTTGGTGTATATTAAATTTAATATGTTTCATTTTTGCTGTTTTCTCTGTTGTATTCAATTATTGGGTGATTAGCTATTCATCTTTTATATTTCCCTGAAAGAATTTTGATGGTAAAAATGAAACAGAAAATGCTTTAAGCCAAGAACTATGTCTCTTTTTCCTTCATAGGGTTTTTTAGCCCTTTTTCAGCACAAAAACACGAAGTGTTATTGGTTGGAGTTGGCAAGCATCAGACAATTAAATAATACTTGAATGCATGAAATCTGAGGAACATATGGGAAATATAGTCTTGGGAGAATTACTATAGAAAGTTAATTCAAATAATGAAGAAAAAGAACTGAGTCAATAAAAATAATACATATCTAAATTTAAAAAGTTAAAATGAAATCTTGCAGAATTTGAGGTGGCTATTAGTGGATTCAGCAAACCAGTGTACAAGAAATAAAATGGAAGTAGGTAACAATCATAATAAGATTGTTCCAAAAATTGAAGGAATATTTCCCAGGAAGTTTCAGTTTTCATAAGAAAGGCAGTGTTCCAGTGGAAACAGTCGAAAGATATATAATGTGCCTGAACAAATGTATATATATATATGAAATCAGGAGCAATAAGTAGTGAAAAGGTATACAAACAAGGGGTGAGAAATAGATTCGAAAATTATACGTCAATCAGTATGACGTCAGTGATAGGTAAATTAATGGAAAGGTTGATATGGAACCACATGAGAAATATATGTGAGGAATGTAAGTGGTTTTGAAGTAGGCAACATGGCTTTAGGCAAGGATATTCATTCGAATCTCAGTTGGTGGGATATATGCAAGATATTTCAGATGAAGTGGACAAGGGAAGCCAAATTGATATTGTAGCACAAGATCTGTCAAAGACTTTTGACAGACTGAGCCATAAAATGGTAATAAATAAGTTAAAAATTATTGGAGTGTATGAGAAAGTGATTTGCTGGGTAGAAGGATTTTTAAAAAGTTGAAAACAGTAAATGAGAGTAGGAAATGCAGTATCAAAAAAAGTGAAAGTAAAAATGGGAGTGCCACAGGGTAGCGTATTGCGACCATTGCTATTTATTATTCTAATGAATAATTGTGTTCATTGTTTACTATCTGAAATTAGATTGTTTGCAGATGACATAATGATATATATATAAATTTAAAATAGGTAGAGGACTGTAAACAGTTGCGGGGTGATCTGGACAGGATATCTAGTTGGGTTGGTAAACATGGGATGAAGATAAATGCAATGAAGAGTTAACTTATTAGATACACAAATGGTAAACAAAAGATTGATAATGATTATAAGGTGGGGAAAGAATTGCTTGCTGAAGACTTGAAATTTAAATATCTTGGGATTAAATTTGATAAAAAAACTTAACTGGGCAGGACACAGTGGACAGGTGGTAGGAAAATGTTTCAAAATTCTTCATTTGCTGGAGAGTGATAAGGGGATGTACGAGAAAAGTAAAGGAATTGTGTTACAAAACTTGGTTGGACCATTGCTCGAATATGGTAGTGTAATATGGGACCCACATTTTTGCATATCAAATACAGAAGATGGAGATGGTGCAAAAAAAGACTGCCAGATTTGTTTCTGGAAATTATCGCAGAATGCAATCGGTAACTGATATGATAAAAGAGCTGGAATGGGATTCATTGCAGGACAGGAGGACAGTGAAGAGGGTCATAGGAGTGTACAAGGCATATACTGGTGATGAGGCATGGAAAGATATTGATGTAGGTATGAAAAGTTGTGCATGGAAGGAAGAAGATGACCATGACCACAAGCTGGCACTAGATTTCAGGCACAAGGGTGTGGGAAGATTCTCTTTTTTAGGTAAGGGTGTATAAGCTATCTGTTAAATTATGTAACTGCATAGCGAAATTTTATTCTCAGAACTACGAGTTAGATTGGATAGAATATTATTGCATTTCATTTTTATAGTCATTTTTTATGTTTATTCAAGTTAGAAAGCAGTTTTACAGTTTTCAAGATAGTATTTGCAATATTTTAAATTTCAACATTCCCCGGCATTCGCCTGGAGTGGGATTGCGAAAGTTCATACTTAAAGTATTTATTTTTGGCTAAATTATTAAAGTTAGGATATTTTTCATGATAACTAAATTTAACATTTATTTAAAGATCTAGTGATTTGTAAAGTTTCAGAAAGATAGAATTATTTTTATTGTCATGGTCAGATTAGCCAATGTTAGGACTTCAGATGTGAGATGAGAAACTGATCAGTTATTGTGGAGATTCTCATGGGAAGTGCAGCCACTAGGTTTTCCCATGTTCCTGGAGTACCAGAACTTTCCTGGTTAATAGCCACGGCGAGCAAGTCAGTCCACTAGGAACAATGCGAGGAGACAGTCTTCAAGTAGCAATCGACGCGACACCACGTTAGCTTCAGTAGTTGGTGAAAGTTTTATTTTGGAATAATGCCACTTGTTTTACCCAAGTTAACCATAATGTTGTGTTAAAATAGTATTTCTACAAGTGAGGCCTCGGGATTGTCTAAATTAAATAAACTTTTGAACAATGGGAGCGCGTGACGAACTTTTATTGGCTTTCTTCAACTAGAGATTTAATTCTTTGAACTATTGGGGTGTGGTCTGGCTCGACTGGTTAATCGAACTTGTAAAACATTTCTTTGGAAAAGTCGTCTAAATGCCTGTACAGTTTCGGTTTTGTGAAATTGGAGAATATAATTATTTAAATGGCAATGAACTATTTATTGAACTTTACCTTTTCATAGATTTTAGGTTAAAATCTGTGTGGCGACCTTATTATTCTATTTAAGCCAAAACTGTTACATCCAAGGCTACACACGGTCAGAGTTAAGACAACAAGCTTTATGCAGAACCCCACTGCACATCTAGGTTTTTACAGGTGTCAAGGGAAATGATGAATAATTTACCAAAAATGTTGAAAGAATTTTAAGTTAAAATTTGTGGAGGGCAAAGTTAGGTGGGTGTAGGAAAAGGGGAAGATGGGTGTTAGGGAAATTGCCACTGGAGCATGTGCTCCATTGCAATTAAATTAAATGGAAAAAAGAAAAATACTGTCCACATTACTTTTACAAATCCCAAACCCTATCCTCCTCTCTATCCCTTTAATTACTGTCAATGTTGTTTATATAAAACTATAATTTCTATCTGATTTTGGCTGAAGAATGCACTTGTTTACTTCAAAACAAACAGAAAAATACTATCTAAATTTGGTTTAGAGAACCCAAACCCCTCTCCCCCTTTCAATATACAGTTTCTATCTGATTCTGAAGGAAATTTTCTCAAGAATACTTCAAAACATACAGAACAGTTGTGTTTAAATTTGGTTGCATAAGCTCAACCCCTCTTTTCTTCTATCCTCACCACTCTTAATTTCCAATGTTCTTTATAGATTCCCACAGTTTTTATCAGATTTCGATGGAATACGGCACATGTATACTTAAAAATAAAGAGAAACATATTGTCTACTTTCTATTTACAAAACCCAACCTCTTGCTCCCTTGCCCAATTTAATATTTGCAAATGTTCTTTACACAAAGCTACAATTTCTGATGGAACTTTGCACATGTATACTTTAAAACAAAGAGAAAAATATTTACTAGCTTTAGAAAAATCAAATTATTCTTTGTCTGTACACCCCCTAAATTGGTATTTTATACATACTGATGCTTTAAATCAAACAGAAAAGATAATCTACATTTGGTATACAAAAGCCCAATCTCCTTTTCCCCTTTACCTTCACCCCTTTTAATTTCCAATGTTCTTTACAAAAATCCACAGTTTTAAATTCTGTCAAAATCAATTATGCAATTTTTAAGTCATGGCAGAATATTCATAAAATAAATGTGCCCTAATGTCTCAACATGTACCTTAGATTTCATCTTGGACCCCAAGTTTCGGGTTGTAGAACCAATTAAAAATCAATATTTTCTGTGTGATACCGGAACAAACAGATATATTCTAGAGAAAGATTTATGTATGTGGTATGTATTAATACCAAGATATTACATGTTTCGATTATTGAGCAGCAGCTTGAACAGATTTTATGATTAGGTCAAAACACAGCCTGATACATAATGTAAACTGACATTCCTTACTTAACACATCAGCCAATTTACCCTGTTCTGGAAGTTGTTGGGCTATATAAAGCCATAATTGTTTTGAAAGCCAGTACTTTAATCATTGAGCTACCAGGAAGTTTGCAAAATTAGAACTTCTGTGGCATAACTAAAAATTTTAAAATAACTTTATGCCTTGCTTAGAAAAAGGTAAATCTAAATGGACAATATTTTACATTACTATTATTGAAATTTTACATTAATCAATTATTTTTGGAGTGGTGAATGTTTCATCAGAGAAGATGAGTAACATTGAGGAAGAGAGAGTCTGCTGAACAAACAAATAGTGGTCAGTGTTTATTGATGGTTCAAGAGGTTAGAGATTTTTTAACTATATCCTATACAGGAGGCACTAAGTCATGTCATAACTGCTTAGCTATTGACTACTGCTGTAACTGATTAGTGATTCCCCACCCCTTCACTATTTGGCTACTGCTATGCTCTGTTAGCAATTTTCAGGGAGGTCCCACTAAAGAAAAGTCAATTTTTTTTCCCATCCACATACCTTGTGACCACCCTAATGTGTCATACATGAGGCAATGCAACAAATTTCAGCATTTATTTTTTAAAATTAATACTGTCTATTGCGAGTCAAAACAGCTGCTGGATATTAAAAAACCCGGGTGCACCTCTTTATTTGATCCAACTAAGATTTCTTTTTTTTTTTTTGCATTCAACTCTTGTGTCATATTTTGATTTTTACTTGGAAGTGATTTGTATCACAGGGTATTTAATTTTTCACAAGATGTTACAAAAGTACTGGAATTTACTCTCATTTAATTTGCATATTTTTGGTCAAAAATATTTGAAGCTTTCTTCTGTGGATCCTCATTTCTATAGATTCAAGTCACTTCATTTTTGCAGCCTTGAGGATTCATATCTCTACACCGTACATTAACATTGAATAGCAGTGGATTTTCACCGTATATCATCAGAACTTGATACATCAGTTGTCACTGCAAAACATAGCTGTCATTCTGTTAAATGTTTCCTTAGATGTTTTTATCCAGAAGATTTCTCTTTAAGGATGTAGAGTTTTTTGAAATCATACTTCTCCAGTATTTAAAGCAACTGTCCCTTTCAATGAGTTGTCCCATTATATGTGTTTAATCATCTCAATAAGTGATGGAAAACCATTAGCTATATTTTAGCTAGTTTAATCCTGTGAGTTTTATCTTGTCCAGCATGATTATAAATTACTGTTGTAATTTGCTACAAGCACATTATCATATATAATAAATTAATTACTGTACCAGTCACCTCTACCATGACCCACGTTATATACTAGCTCAAATGCCTCCATATCTTGAGTTTTTGCATCAGATTCGCCATAAATCAGTTGTCCATCATATGAAAAATCAGATAAAGCAGTTTAATCACAAAATCTGTAGTAATTGGGTTCTGCAATGTGAAAGAGTTGATTTTACAACATTTCCAACGTATAGAAATAAGATTTTGGGTTCTACAGGAAAAGATGAGACTCAGGTACATACAATACCAGAGCTAGACTATAAGAGTTATTTAACTAGGAAAAAAGAAAATATAGATTAAATTACAAAGAAAACAGTATTTAGATAAGAATAATTGTAACATACCCACCAGTGTGCCGGCAAGTCTTAAGGCACCAACACACTGGATCAGGCTTGATTCCTGGATCCCACATATCACAGGATATATCACTGCAATCATCTAGGCAAATGCTGAGATAGTTCCTAATTTACACCACATAAACTATACATTTTATGAACATTCATGAATATCTATCATAGAGGACCAAAAGTAGGCAAATCACAGACAGATTGGAACAGTTAAGCTCCCTCCATTAGAATAGATGCCTTCCGACAAGTGGAAGTCATGGCTGATAAATAAATAAAAGTGAAATGTAAATTTGGCAAATAGGAGCAAGAATCATGTGAGAAACAAAACACGTTCTCAGTTAAGAGACATACACAGATTATGGGAGTGAAGTTATCAAGCGAGCTTGCTGCTGGGATTTAAGCAACACACTGCCTGAACTTATAGAATGTGGATGTTTAAAGAGAAAATTGAGTTTGATGGTCACCACGTAAAACTTATGCTGTTAGTGGAAGCTAAGCAAAACTAAAGTTCCAACTATTAATAATGTTATTTGGCCATACCTACAAAATTTCGATAACAGGGCCTCCACACGCTTGAATTACCCCTCAAACGTGAAAGGAAAAAGTCAGAATGATCACATAGTACACAGTTCTCAAGTTTCACAAGAGTTATGAATTTTTAGGAGTTCTCTTATAAAAGTTTAGTACCAGATTATATGGATGAGGCAATCAGACTACATTTCCTTAGATGATTAGCACACTCACGAGCGAAGATGAACTCTCACCAGTGCCCCATATATAGATGATAGTAAAACTACAACATTATTAGACTGCACTACCACCATGTGCAGCCATTTGCTCAGCTAACCACAAGTAAATTGTGCCATTCAAACACTGCCGGAAGTGTGTCCACAAAACCACTATGGCTTTCCTCAACTTGTGGAGTCGATTGGTTTTGTGACGTCAGCAAAATACTTTAAAAACTAATATCTCAAAAGGTACTTAATTGTTTAGCTTGTTATGGTCTCCCTAGTATTTTATTCTATCTATTCTGTCTGGTTTAGTCCTCAAAAAGGTTTCTATTAAATTAATCTAAATTCTCTTACGTCATCAGTCTAGGCCCACTTTCCTACAACCACGACAATGCATTTCCAAAATCTCATTTATCTTACAGATGCTTTAAACTTTCTACAGAAACCAATATATTATTTTAGCCCTCTTAATTTGCTCTAACTTCTGATATTAATTTCTTGCTTTTATCTCTTTCAGTTTAAATTTCATTTTTTTTTTCTCTTAGTTAAAAACTCTAATTAAAATTTGCCTAATTACTTGACTTAATATTCAAAATACTCTAGAAGGTGCTGACTACAACTGATGATAATACCTTTACTATACCTTTACATATTTATTAGTTAATTCAATTCTTCACTTTTAGTCTCCACTGACCGCATGGCTGTAAAAACATCAACAAATAGAATTATATTATAAACTAAATTTTTCTGGGTATAATGGATAGACATTAAAATTCTTCTCATAAAGAGTTTTAACAGTGAAAATGAATGCAAGAAAATCCATTATGGTTTAAAAACTACTTTACCTAAATTTTTTATCTTCCTCATAGACAGCCTTAAAATCGAACTATAAAGTAGGTTACTACTGGGAATAGCTTGTAGAAATGATTTTCCATACTTTTTCCCTGGATTAAATCTATCCTTAAATGGTTTTGACAAGCTTATAGATATGTTGTAAAGTATGGAAATTTAAAAGTCATAAAGAGGGTTTAAGTGATACTATACAGATTAAAATTAAAAATCGGAACATAGGATTTAAAAATATTGCAAAAATTTGTTAGTGAGCATATAAAACAATTTTAGCAAGTTAAGAACTTGGAATGGGATAGAGAAGGGAATATTAATAAACTAGAAATAATAAGGAAATTTTATCTGATATTTTTTAAGTAGCATAAAATAAAAGTTAAAATAGATTATAAAATTTGAGTTCATGGTGGAAGAACAGAGAAACCATTTAAAATGATTTTCCAGAAAGAAGTAGATATAGCGAAAAATAACCATATCAGGGTAATTAGTAGTTTTTGTTGTTCATGTAGATTAAATTTTAGATGAGTTTAAGTGGTTGCATTAAGTTGATAAATTGAACTAAACAGTACTTCATCTGGGTTGGCTGGCTGAAGTAAATTCGAATTCAAATTAAGTATGGTGACACGATTTATGGCTACTGTATAAGGGTGAGTGGACACTCATCAAAACCTAATTGCATGGCTGAGTCCAGGTAGTCACTGTGATGTATTGCTAGAGAGAGGTCACATTAGTTTGGCAGTGAGTTTGTAATGAAACATAGCCATTCACTAATAAGATTTGTGAGGAGATTTAAACCATAGTTTGGACACTAATATGGAAATGTTTGTGTAATTAAGAACTTTCAGTCTCATGTGAGTGGGATGAATCACTGTTACATACTAGTGGGTTTTCATCCTTTCTAAAACAAAACTTGATATCCTCCAAAGATTTCAAAGTATGATTTAGTCATTTGTGTCTGGTGTTGTACTTTTTTTTTAAAAAAAGGAACAATTAAACAAAATGAATTTCTAAATTTATTGATTGACTCATTGATTGTAGTGTCGAGCTATCACAATATTTCCTATATACCTTCATACTTACATTATTTTCTGAACAAAGTTGAGTGGTGACTGCATTAATATAATCTGAACCACTAATCTTTTAAAAGAACTCATTCCAGTTATTTGTTCAGAGATCACCAGTAAAATTAAGAGCGCAGATGCCCCTTAATCATACAATTCTTTAATGGCAATCATATACAATACATAAGCCCCTGCCATCCTATTTCTTATAGCTAGGGCTCTATTTTTTACATGATCTTGTTGCTGACCATGCAATCCTCCACAAATCTACTGACTATGTCTCCATGTGATTTATGGAGATGGGAACATTCTGGATACCAGACACCCTTTGGGCCTCAATTTCAGA
This sequence comes from Vandiemenella viatica, assembly GCA_031002005.1. Classification (NCBI taxonomy): domain Eukaryota; kingdom Metazoa; phylum Arthropoda; class Insecta; order Orthoptera; family Morabidae; genus Vandiemenella; species Vandiemenella viatica. The sequence continues at coordinate 271,738,572 of CM061920.1, forward strand.
TAATACGCCCATAATTTGCAAGTATATTTTACTTATATGTATTTTTATGTTAATTATTCATTATTATTCTTTATTTATCTTCTATATTTTTAATAATTTTTCAGCAGTTCCATATGTCCTTTTTTTGTGGTCCATGAGACACCAACTCTTGTGCACGGGAATCATGTGTTAGTATGAGAGAGGGAGGAAATGTGCCTTTCTTGTGATAGAACCAGATTTTTCAGATCCAGAGCATTTATACTATTAGAGAGAGGAATAGTGCCATCTGTATGCAAAACATGTAACTATGTTCTGTGTGTGAAATTTCTAGTTTTGTGATTGAAATGTGTAGTTTATGAAGCAGAGATTGGGGGCCATCCCGGCATTCACCATGATAACTGTGCGAAACTGCATAAAAACAACAGTCAGAGCAGCAGGTACATGTTGACCAGGATTCAATTCTTATCCCATTGTACCTACCCAATTCACTGTGGTGTCATCATAACATGCGCAGCCACATTGATGGGTTATGTCAAAGTTTATTTTCTTATGATTAATTTTTTCTGACAATTACCATCTAAGCCAATATTGTTTCTGTCACCGTACCAATGTGATCATAATGATCTAAACCACCACTTACATTGCTGTTGATTATAGGTACTTGTGTACGCTAAAAAAAAAAAATCATACAGCTACAATTGGGTCTCAGAACTTAATTATTACATACTAAATTATAATTTAAATTTGATTTCCCTCTTATATTTCATTCTTTTCATCTATCTTTCAACTTCTCTTATATGTTTTCAGGTTGGTTTCAGTGCAGCCACTGTGGACGGATATATTCATCAAAAGGCAATTTATCAAGACATCAACGGTTTGAATGTGGTGTTGTTCCCAGATTTGCTTGTGAACAGTGTGGAAAAAAGTTTAAGCATAAACATCATTTAGCTGTCCACTCTATTTCTCATCAAAACAGAACCAATTGCAATTATACTTTACATATTTAAATTGAAAATCCTTTAAGGAATTTAGAATAAGAGTAATTATCAATGAATTAGCCAAAAAATTTTTTGGGTGGCAAATATCAAGTGATTATTGTCTTGCTATTTTATTTATATGTTATGAGACTAATATACAAATTGAAGGTTAATGTCAAGGCATTAATACTGCTGAAGACTACATGCAATACTCCTTAAGGTATTTATTAGTTTGGAAATTTTGTAATTGTGGACCAGGTGACTTCTGACATTAGTGGATTTTCCATGTAAACATCTGAGCTTGCAACATGTAATGTTTTTACTGTTATTGATACGAACAGCTATGTTCATTATCAACAATTCGGTGTATAAATTCTTCTTTGCCTCATCTCTGTAATATGTGGCTTGTACTTCTTTTAAGTAATACTAATATTATTTATGATAAGTTTTCTGTTCTGTCATATTTGTGATGGTAAATAGAATTTTTATCAAATAGATATTAATATTTAATTTCTCCTGGTTTTTATGGTTTTGTTGTAAAATTTTAATGTGCATAAGTTAAGAGTTTTGTCACAGCTTATACTGCTTCTGGTTAAGTAGTTATCTGCTCATGCTTTAACTATATTTTGTTCATATATAATGATATAAAATATTCATTACCATAAAAAATTAAAAGAAAATATAATAACTATTATGAAAATAGAGTTAGCCATTTTCACACTGCCATATTATTTTGATGAACAGGAAGAGGCATTTATTAATATATATTTCTCTTATTTAAGTATCTTGTGATATTTAAGGTTAATTCTGAAAATTTATATCTTAAATGTTATAAGAGTCATTATGTAGGTAAGTAGGTAGGTAGGTAGGTCGGTTATAATGAAATCAAAGATTTTTAAAACCATTTTTTACACTCCTCTGTGAAAGTGACTGTAATATGAGAACTATATTAAAAATATTATTATATTTTTACAAAAGTTGATACTCATGATTTATTTTAGTTAGTTTTCAATTCAATGTTTCTGAGAATATTTAAGATGGATGATAGCATCTGGAATTATGGTTTAGTAGAATGTGATAGTATTTCCAGGTGTAACAATTATTGAACTGCAAATATGAAATATTTATTAAACATAAAACTGGTAAAATTGACGTAAGTTTTAATTTTTGGAATTTATTCAATTGAAGAAATTTATTTTGCTTACTTTAAAGCTAATGCGTGAAACACATCCATTTCTGTTTTTCATATGATTCTGAAATTTTGGCTTATCTATCAGTAAAACAGATCTTAATAACCTCAGAATATTGAATTAGTTGTACCAAAAATAGTGGAGCAGATTATTTACCATAAAGTTTTGCTATCATCTTGCTGTTGGAAAATACTGCATCTTGAAATTGAAGAAACATTCTTCAACAATAATGCTGTCTAGTATTCATATGTACTAAACAGAATGTTTCTCAGATCTGATACATGTTTTAAGAAGATATATAAAGGAATTATTCCTCACACAGAAAGCCAAAAAGAAATAGATTATCTAAAAATTCAAGTAATATTACTATGAAAGGCATCTTACTTAATGTACACATTTGAATAACTTGAATGGAATTTGAAGTTTCAGTCTCCGCCTAATCTTGGAATCAGTTTTTCCATCTCTTACTTGTTTATTTGTAGAATTCCAGAGCCCATTATGTTTTATATGTTAGTTGCTTTTTAAATAATCTCTTCTCTCGTGAAATAAATGCTATTGAACATATATAGCCCTTATTAGTGAAACCAGATGCATTTGATTCCTGGTAATGTGATATTCAAACTAATGCATACACATGTATTATTACAATTATTCTGTTTTTTATTTGTTTCAGGAGTGTTTCAGTGTATTCACTGCGGGCGCTCCTATCTAAGAAAATGTACTCTGCAAAGACATCAACGATTTGAATGTGGTGTAACACGTCAGTTTGTTTGTGATCCATGTGGCAAGAAATTCAAGCACAGACATCATCTTATATCACATCAGATCCTCCGTGGTCACCAATCAGTAAATTATTCAAAGGCATTTAATATGCCACCTCGGTTAGAATTCCAAAATAAAGAGTGAAACTTTAAGATTCAGCTTCAGTTTTTGTTTAGTGTTATATATTAAAATAGCAATATAATTTCCATATATTTAATAGAAATATTAAACTGATAAATATTATAAAACATGATCAATATCTTTTTGTATGTGACAGCCACTAAAACATGATAAGTACTATAAATTGAAATTTTTAGAATATTTAAGTATTAAAAAAAGTGTGAAATTGTTTAAAATTTATGAGATATCATTTAAATATAGCCTTTGTACATAGTACTAAATTCACAAATCAAGCAGACACCAAGTAGCCACCTAACTATATCACTCTTATATCTACATTTCAGACCCAGTGTATTTTTCATTCCACTATTTTAAGCTATTATTTTTTTTTAAGATGGTTGACTCAAATGTTTAAGTTCCATTAAATCAATTTTAGAATATGCAGTAATTAAAGGAACAAATTCTACCATCAGAACTTCATCTTTCCTGATTAGTAGAGCTCAACAATACACATTTCACAAACTGTACTATAGACAGACACATGACAACACTCACTAAATCAAAAAAATGATAAGACAAAAAATTATGATTACATACTCTCACATCAACTATGGCGAGCCAATGGCTCATCACAGTTAGAAACAGAAGACTGAAAGGAACAGGAAGATAGTAAGCACAAATGAACCAACCAAAACATGCAATTCAATAAAAGAACTGTTGATTTTTGGCTGCAGTGCAGTTTAGAGGAAAATCAAACAGAATTTTGGAGAGATGAATACAAGAAGCTGGTAACTGTAACAACAAAATGTTTAGTGGGGTTATACTAAACAGCTTATCGTCAACTGTAACCATGTTTTGCGCCTTGGATAATTAGATTATTCTACAGTTCTTGGTTGTTACCATTTTGAAAAAACCTCAAAAATGGAAAGGTACGTTCATCAAATAAAAGTTACTGCTTCTAATTGAAAGTTCAAAACATTACTATATTCTTGAGAAATAATTTTACAAGTTCAAACAATCTTTCAGGCAATCAGAAATCGTCACCAAATATATTGACTGCAGGTTGTGATAAGTCATTAAAATCAAACAAAACCCCATAAAACCCTTTACTGACTGATAGTCACATGAGGATATTTGAATTGTTCCACTGCACCACAAAATTTCTAATACGGCTCCCTACATTACACCATGCAGTCTCCTACATAGCCAGTTACCTGCCCACACACCAACACACGCTCTGCTCAAGAGGTTTCCAGCGACAGCATCTCCAAGAGGTTGGAGGTGTGGTATTTATAGGTAAGTAAGTAGTCCCAGATCACCAGTACAAAAATACAGTTTTAAGGCTATGGAGCTGAAATAACTTTTAACTTGCTTCTAATTTACTGCTCCATGATTTGGTACTAAAATCACCGTGTTTACTATTGTCTAACAGGTTGAACCAAAATTCTTACACAAACTTTAATTTCAAATCTGTGTATAGCTAACTGACAGCTCTGAAACATACTTTTAACAATTCTACATAGTTTTATCTGTAAAGTGTGAAGTTTTGAAGTTGCTACCTGATTTCCTTGATTTATTATGAATTTTGCAAAATCCTTCACTTGGATGATATATATCTTAGCCATCTTGTTGTAACAGACTATTTTGTGAGTCTAGTCAGGTTAGAGTGGTGTACAACTCTATCTGCAATAGCACTTACTTGGCAAAGTATCTCTCCTTCAGCGCCCATTCCAGTTCGTCCTACAGCGTCTAAGACAGATGGCTGCAACTTCAGTGACTGTAAATGCTTTGCCAGTTTGTTATATAAGTAAAAGCCATCAAATGCCTTTTGCCTATTTATTTCACCAGTGGCAGAGAGGTTACAAACCTTGGCGTTCCCTCGAGTAATGATCCAGGTGCACTTAGAATTCACTAACACTGAATAAGTTCACTTAGAGTTTGATAGTGGCTCGGACGGACCCAGCTGGCTTTCCAAAGTGTCCTTACTTAAACAAGCATAGTGGTAGTGTAGACTTGGTTCCACTTTTTGAGGGTGAGGCATACTGCTGCCCCATTTTTATAATCGCTTCTCACACTCCTGGACATGTGACTTGTTCCGAAGACCTGTGATTTGCGCAGTGTCAGTCATTGCCCCCCAAATCTTCCATCCGTGTTCTCAAAATCTGCCGCATAACTTGAGACTACTTTTGCACCTTGTCAGGTTTAATTTTGATCATTCCAGGCACACACTTCTGCTGAACCAGCTGGCAGTCAGTACTCTACTTATGCTGCTACGGGCTCACTGTACCTTTAACAGCTGCCTTCTATTTCCATACTTTTAAAATATTTATTTACTCCTTCTTAATTATTTATTTCTTAAAATTGCCTATTACATTGTAACTGCACAGTTCCTGCCAAAATCCTATAAAAGTTTACTTTCTCTTATCTTGACCCAACTACTTTATGGATTTTAATGAAACTTGCTGAAAACTGTTTGTATTGAATTATACTTTCTTATTAATGTAGTTCTCCTCTACTGAATTTACTTATATTTTTCTAAACTGGCTATTTTGGCATTTCTACCTGTGGTGAAAGTTTTTACAAATTGCTCTAAGATAAATCTTTAAACTTAAGTGAAATTTTCCAAATTCTAATATGTTGTGTAAGACAAGATTATGCTTCTTTCAGGCTATAAACTGACTTTCTATCTTCCAAATTATGACTTCTAGAATTTTAAATGTGTAATTGGGTCTTAGATTTTTTTTTCGTGGGCTTAAATCTTTAATGTCTTAAAACTCTTTAGTAGAATTTCCTTGCTACAAGATTTCTATCCTCATTTTACTAGTTATAATTCTAAATGTCTCTAGAAATGAAGGCAGTGTTTACTTTTATGAAATATTCTGAATCCAAATACCAGATATGCTAATCTTATGTTCTGACTTTCTATAACTGTTTGACCTGATTTATGACTTGAACTATCTAAGTAAATGACTTTAAAATTGATGTGCAATGCTATTCAAATGAACTCACAGCTCTGTGAATAAATTTTGATATGAAGTTACAAAATTTTTATATTACATAACATAGGAGAAGAAATTTGCATTGTGAAATTTGAGATAGCCGATTATTTAGGTTCAGTTAGTAATGTAAATAAGGTAATCTCTCATAGAAAATGTTCGCAACATAATTTTTTTTTTTAATATATATAAGAAAATTCCAGAATAGCTTTAGGTTAGGAGATTTTTGTTCAAATAATATACATATTAGAAATAGAATTATAGAGAAGAGAAGGTAATATTACCTGCCAACATACATTGCATTCATGGACTGTCAAAAAGCTTTTGATAAAATAGATAGAAAATTGATGGGGGAAATTGTTCACAGGAATGGTTATCCGAAAAATCAGTAAATAGTTTATATTTTAGTAACAAATATAATAATAAAAAATAAATAAAAATATTGAACAGCACAATTGTTAACAATTGAATAAGCAATGAGACAGATATGTAATCTTTCTTCAACACTTTTTAACATATATATGAGTGAAGATATGTGGCAGAATGAATATCCAAAGAGGGGTGTTAACTTACATCAAGGCACATCCCCAAATGTATTTTTGTTTTTTGATGACCTATTGGTAATATAGGATACTGAAAATGTGTTACTAAAAATATGTTCAGATCATTACAACCTGAATATAACCATGAAAAAAATGGTTTTCTGTGGTAGAGAATATTAGAGCAAAAATAATTATAAATGATTACCTGATTCGACAAGTTTTTCAATATAACTACCTTGGTTGTGACATAACATATAGTGCCAAATGATTCAGCATCCTTCATGATTGTGGGATCCCTTATTGCTGGATTGCAATCCACAATCATAGTTTGGTAGAGATCAGGAAAGATTTTGGAAACAGTTGGAGATTTCGAGTTCAGTTCAAATTATGTGGTATAGAAGCTTCCAAAACAATCAAGAAGGGAATGGCTGGAATTAGCTTGGATTAGTGAAACTTTATTTAGGAGAGGTGGTGGTTGACCTCAACTGGTTACTATTCAGACAGCATTAGGATGTGAACGTAGTGTGCATGGTGAGTGACGAGTTGGGTGCAGGGCAGGAAGTTGGATTTAGAATATTTTGAAAATGTGACGAGTTTACTTAGGATATTTTATCAATGATATAGAAGATCCTGCTTTAATCATGAAATCTGACAGACCTTTGTAAGATTTAAAGTCAGAGAATGGATGAAGTCTGTAATAGAAGAAAGAATCAAAAAATAATTCACACTGATATGGACAGGAGATATTGAAACAGATTTTAATAAAAATATCGTCTTCATAGTACCAAAAAAAGAACAAACTGACAGATGTGAAAATTATTTCATAATAAGTCTGGTATCATATGCTTTAAAATTACTGACTAGGGGATGGGGGAGGGGGGGGAGGAAGAGGAATGAGTACGAAATTGTAAGAAAATTTAGATGAAGATCAGTTCGGAGTTAAGAAAAATGGGGGTATGAGAAGCAATACTGGTGAAGATTAATATTTGAAAGATGAATCAGAAACAGCAAGGATACTTTTAGGTTGATTGTAGACATAAAAAAACTTTCAATAATGTTGGATGAAACAAAAAGTTTAAAATATTAAGGAACATGGCACTAAAATTTCTAGGGAGAATAATAATTTATTAATTCTGTATGGATCAAATGGTTGTAATAATATTAGAAAATCATGAGAGGAAAATAAGGCAAAGTTGTAGACTATCCTAACTGAAATTTAACTTGTATATAAACGAATTAATTAAGAAAGTGGAGGAGAAATTTAAGGAAAACATTAACAGTATGCTTCAATTTGCCTATGATGTTGCACAGTAAGCAGATGAATGAGGACATGGAAAAAATACTGGAGGAATGTGAACTAAATAAAAATGACACAAAATACATGCAATGTAGTAAACATGATAAAAGTAACAATAGATCAAATAAAAAACTTTGATTACATGTAAACGAAGAGATGAGAGAACTGTGAAATTTTGAAAAATGACAAATAATCACTAAAGCAAGAACATTGTCAAAAGCAGAATAACACTTCCAAGAAAGCTGCCCCACCTTCAAAAACGGAAATCTCTTAGTTCAAAATTTAAGCCTAAGACTCAGAATAAATAAATTGCTAAAACTGCATGTGAGGAATGCAGTACCTCCGGTACTTTATAAAATTGGAGCTTCGACTTTAGAAATACCAGAATGATGAAAAATTGAAGTATTTGAAATGTGGTACGTTACAAGAATGTTGATAACTAAATGAATAGATAAGTACAAAATGAAAGTGTTTTGTAAATAATGGCCAGGGAACCAAATTTTGGAAGAGTTACAACCAAAAGAAGAAACAAGATAAGGGGTCACATTTCAAGTAATTCAGAACTGAGTAATTTGATACTGGAGGAGTCAAAAGTATGAACTGTAAAAAGAGATGAAAATTAGAATATATAAAGCAGGTTACTGATGACACACGCAGTAATGTGTACATTGAGACGAAGAGATGTAATTGAATATTAATTACAATGGAGCACATGTTCTCATGTAAATTTCCAGACATCTATTTACCCCTTTCTTCTTATTATTATTATTACTATTTTTCTTTATTATTATCTCATATACTTAGAGTATAAATTTTTGTAGCAATCTACTTTTGTCATTAACAAATTTTAAATTCCTTCAGTGTTTTTGGTAAATTATTATTCAATTCCTTTACTAATTTATTTCAATCTCTGACACCATTATCCACAAAAGAAAATTTCCCATACTGTAAGCATGAAATTGAATGTCATCTTATGTTCATGGTCATCTTTTCCCTTCCATGCTCTACTCCTAATTTTTTGGCCATTATCATTCTGAGCCTCATCACCAACATGCTTGTACACTTCCAGCACTCTCTTCACTCTCCTCCTGTCTTCCAATGACTCCTAATTCAGCTCTTTTACTATTTCAGGCATAGCAATGAAATCTTGTCAGGCGTAAATGTTGCATGGGGGGTATAACACTTTTGCCTAAACTGTGAACAATTAAGTTCTTGACCTGTGTAGCCTTTCTGGTACCTTTAATATTAAATAAGTTGGCTGCCATGTATTCATATTATAAACCCCAGATACGAAGGGTGTAATGAAATGAGTTGACTCGATAGAGTTTTAAATTACACAATACTTCTATTCTTGATTAGGTTCGCTTTTACAACATCAATACCAGAAATGTGGATAAAACATCAAACAATAGTTTCATTGAAGATTACAGGTTAAGCTCATTCATACAAGAAGACAAACTCACTAAGTCCCCCAACTTTAGTGAGTTCCCAACTATTGCGGCATGTTGGAACTCGCCGCAACCACTACCAATCGGAGCGGTTCGCCCCGCTAACTCATGCGAAGTTACGTGATTGATTTCCAGTGAAAGAATGAGACAATTCATGGTGGCTGCATTGCCTTTTGTAACCTTTGCTAGGCCCATTAAGTCAGTAACTTTTTTCTTTAATTAATATCTTGTAAATTACTAAATAGTTTGACTTGCAATTTATTCAAGGGCTTCATATGATCATATTCTATCTGTTTTAATTTATTTTATCTTGCAAAAGGGTTTCTATCAGCTTAACATTAAAGTCTCTTGCATCACTGGTTAGCTGCGATCTTACGTGCTACAACAACAATTAGCGACAATGTATCTTTAAAAACTTAATTATCTAACAAATGCTTCTAATTTTTGCCAAAACCATTATACATTCATGATCCTCTTAATTTAGGCTATCTACTGATATTGTATTCCTTTTAGTTAAAAAGTTCATTTTTTCTCTTAATTAAAAGTGCTAATTAAACTTTGCCAAATTAGTTAATTTTACCATCAAAATATCGGGAACAGTGCTGACTATAGCTGGTGATAAAAGATCAGCTGTGACAGGTGCCAGACACGGACATGTAAATAATTAATTGTGGCACCCAAGTTATCTCAGTATCTGTGGGTCAGCCGACCAGTCCAGATGTCTCCACACCTGTAAAAGACGTCGGAGCTAGTCATCGAAATATCGTGTTTTCACAACACAATCCAGTGGTACACCCATGAAGACTTCATTGCAGTTGTACACTGGGAAAGTCTTCGTTCTTACATATCAATTATTGACTGAGTACTGCTCTCCTTTGCATGCTCTCCAACTCCTGTATTTGGTACCCAAAATAACACGATATTCAAACAATGGTCTGACGAAAGGTTTGTAACCCAGTTCCCTAACTTCTCTTTGCATCCTTTCACCACCCTCTGCAGTAAATGAAGGATTTTGTAACCTTCCACTGCCACATGCCCAATGTGTTATGCCAAAATATTTACACTTCAAGCCTTCAACTTACAATTCTATCTGTATCCTACAATCATAATCAACCTTTATTTTTTTTCAGTGTAGCTAATAACCTGACTCTTCTTGGCATTTGTTAACAGTTAGATATTCTATCAGATTACCCTGCAGCTGTTTGCAGTCTTCTCATGTTTTGATCCTAATGTATAACATCGATATCCCTGTCATCTGCAAACAACCTAACTTCTGACTGTATACCATGTACATAATCATTCATTAGAATAATGAATAGCAATGGTCCCAATACACTATCCTCTGGCACTTCCATATTCACTTCCACCTCTTCTGATATCGTATTTATTAATTTATTGCTTTGCTTTTTATATTTTAAGAATTCCATAACCAAGCAAGTCACTTTTTCATCTGTTCCAATAGTTTTTATCCTATTTAGTACCATTTTAGTGTTCACTCTGTCAAATGTCTTAGAAAGATTTAGTACAACATTATCAACTTGGTCTCCCTGGTCCAATTCATCTGAAATATCTTGCATATAGCCCACCTACTGAGATTCACATGAATCAGATAGCACAAAATAGGAAGAGATGAGGGCATGCTCCAAACTATATAGAGGAAGAGGGGAGGGAGGGAATATTAAAAGAAAAGGTAGAAGTTATTATCAATTGAAACATTTTCTTCTTTTTTATTTTTGTAAATAAGAGTGAATGGAAGAGGATGTTGATAAGTGTATTTATGTAACTACTCAGATTCCCACACTTGAACTAAAAGTTCAGATATAATAATTGTAGTTTAGGCACAAGATGTGTGAGGAGCAATGTTTCATAATACAATTAATGGTTGCAATTGGTTACAATTAATAGTTATTGATAAATTTGTATCAGATGTTCTCTTTTAGGAATAACTTCCTGAGCACACCAAAATATAGTTATGTAACTGAATATTACATTGCATGTTTTGATATGCTTTTGTTATAGTTCTTTTAAGGGTATAACATGAATAGGAGGGAAAAAATCAACTATTATAGTAAATATTATAACACAAAACCCATCAACAGTGAGCTACTTAATAGATTTTTGGATAGATATATACACATATTACAACCACCATGGGAGATGGCAGGATTACTTCAAAGGAGGTGCATTTGTAAGGGGCCTGACTGATATAGGGGATAGAATATCAGTCTAACACTCCTTCACTAACCAACTTACTTCTGCTAAGATTCTTCACACTAAAATATTCTTCTGAAAGAGCACAAATTGTAGGCCATGAAAATGCCGTTGGAATTTAATCAACTGTAAATTATATCAGCCGCCCCTCTCATAATTACCTTCTGAGAGACAGGGAATGAGTTCAAACTAAGAAATGAAATCACTGTTGCATTTTCACTATTGTTTTATTTTGAAATTAAAACTCAAAGTTTGGTACAGTTGAATTTTTGGCTATCAGAAATATTTTTCTGGAAGAAAGCAAGTTATGAACTGTAGGAAGCAAACAGAAAACCCCTCAAGTAATTTAAAGTTACTTAACCATTGCTAAGTTTGCACTCGACACTTCAAAATCCAAGATGGCGTATATTCACCCATGCTTTCAGTCACTTGCACAAGATAAAATTTCCAGTGTGTTACCAAAAGTTACGCAGTTCCGACCCGATCAACTTCCCGGCAGCTTGTGCCCAAAAAACTTGCTACAACTCCTTATATAAGCTTGTGATACCCTTGGGCGTCACATGACTTGCTGAAAATAGTGCCCTCAAATTTCCTCTCCCCTTGGCTTCAGCTTTTAACAATATTTAGGACCCAAAATTCTAAACACTTTTCCCCTCTTAGTATTTCCTCAAAAAGTTAACAAATACAACGGGCCTCACACCTTCTAGGGGGCCTTGCGCCTCCTAGGGGGGGCCCACACCTAGGCTAGCCGGCGACCTTTTTTTTTTAGCTCTACAATTTTCCCCCGGACGGCAACAACAATCAAGGGCCTCTTTTTCACATTTGCTATGGGCCTCGCACTTTCTTAATCTGGCCCTGGTTGTTCAAAATAACTGCCATTGCCAAAACTTCACGCAACCCATATGTTTCCTTGCATTGTGTAAAAAGTAAAATTCGTATCCTGAAATAAAAATTTGCCTAATGTCCCTTATTCTTGGATACATGTTTTAAAAGTATCCTCGACCCTGTACAGTGTCTGGTTTAGCTGTAAAAAATGTATTTGTGTTTTCAACGTATGTTTATTTTAGAATTGCTTTCCCACTTTATCCTCTGCTAAGAACTGCTTTAAACGTTTACCTTGTTGTTCAGAAAGGATGAAGTTAAGAAAAACTTGTTGTTTATGTTCAAAATGTGTTTAAAAGTGTCGATTATAATTTCGGAAATTGCCGGTTAATTGAAATTTAGTGTTTTTCTTACTTTAAATGATTTATACCCTAAGTATTCCGAGCTAAATGTTGCGAAATTCTGTTTCTACTATTTTATTATTATTTTAAACGTTCTTTACCATGTTATCTCGAAATGAAAATTGACTATTAGCATTCTGGATTATGACTGATTTCCCTAATTTCTGTAAGTCTAAGGATTATTTACTGTTCCTAAATGTTTACTTATGGCTATTATTCTATGTTTAATTACTTTTCTGTCTTTAAGACGCTTTATATTCAGAGTTAACTGTGGTATTGCTTACTGCATGACTTCAAACCCTCATATCTGTGGCAATGAGGTTAACAATTCTGCAATCTTTAGAGAGTTTACTCACTCCCCCCTATGCTATCTTTCCAAAAGTGTCTCCTAGTCTCCTGCCTATATACCCCCATCCGCATACCACATGTATATCGACGCTTTCCAAAAATAATATAAAAAGGTGTAATTATAGAATGTGTTCTAACTTTACTTGTGTGTAGCCTGACCTTCAAGGATTATGAAAAGTATTTAACAAAAATTCTCAAATTATTAGCTTTCTTGTAATTAAATTTAGTTTTCAAGCGCACTGATAAAAATTTTACACAAGTTAATTTGTGATTCCCCAATTTCTATCTGAATTTATTCAATTTTTAGGTTATCCTGCTGGATTGCAAATTATCGCAATAAAATTAGTGTCATCATGTTCTATAAACATTACTGATTTCAGTGGTGTAGATTTTATTATGATCGGTGGTGAAATGACAAAGTTATGAATCTAACAAAGATCGGGTTTAAATTTGTTGAGCAGATACTTGATTTATGTTTAATTACTATTCAGGTGTTGTTTACATCGAAAAAGTGAAGTTATCGGAATTTTCTGTGAATTTAGTTAGATGTTTTAACAGTTGTTTTATTTACGTAAGTGGCTTGGTTTAATTGCAATTTAATTTTGAAATTACCGCGTTGTGATTGATGACGAAATAACTCTAAAATGTATATAAAATCTGTTCTACTGCATGAAATGTTCTGAAATTTTAATATGTTATTCTAGATTTTTATTTTCAGGGAATCTACTTTTTAGTTCGAGAAATTATCGAAAACATACGATAAAAAATGTTAAAAGTGAAAGTGTTTCCCATGAGGTGTTTAAAATTTTATTTAAGCTATTTACACAGCCTGAAACTAAGGAATTTTAGTGAATTTAGCTTTCTTTTGAATTATTATTATTTTTGAAATTACTTTACTGCATCAAAACGTGTTAAGAATTAGTGAAATGATCACGTAGCAAAATCTATTGTTTGCAAGTTGGATAATAATGGATAACGCTATTCCAGGTTAGTTTAAAGATTCTTAAAAAATTTTATTTAGCACTTGTATTATATTAAGTTTTGTGGGTTTTTACTGTTTTTAAATCGGTTTATATATCGAATTAGTTAGCAGTATCAGCTTCTACATGAAACATTTCTTACTTCCTATACTCGCAATGAAAATTATATGTATACTGGAAAGCTTATTATCTCCCTTATGCTTTAAGCTAAGCAAAATAGAATTTACTCAAATTCTAAGGTGCTTACACCATGATAACAACAAACGTCAGTTTTAACTCGATCTTTGAAGTAGTTTGCTTTACAGCACTTTTTAAAGTAGACCTATTTTTTGTCTTATTAAAATGGATAAACTGGAAAATTATGACATCATAAAATTCTTTGATTTGTATGACTTATCACAAATTAATATGCATTCAAATTTGATAAAGAAGTATAAGGAGTCTGCTCTTTCATTTTAAACAGTGAAGAAATGGGCATGTGAATTTAAACCTGGTTGTACTTTTCTTAAAGATTAGCTGTGTGAAGGATGACTAGAAACTGTAACAATAGAAGAAACTGTTGAGAATATGGTACTGATTGAGACGCAGTTAGTAGTTTATGGCATAGCTGAGGCTATAGGCCTAGCTGAAGAAAAGGCACAGTATATATTACCTAAAGAATTATATTCAAGAAAGCTTAGTGCAAGATGGATTATTGAAAGCTTGTAAAAAACAAATACAAAAGGGAACTTCTCAACATTGTTTGAATCATTTTACAAAAGACCTAATTTGTGTACTAGTCTGTTAACTTTTCTTAACCACTGCCTGAACATACAAAACATTAGGTGGAAGTCAGTGGCTCTTGAAGTCAATTTTAACAGTCTGAGAAAAGGCCATATCTATCATTTTCTTGGGTACAGAAGGGAGTTTTTGTATTGATTACCTAGAAAATTAAATTCTGATTTTGTTAACACTAGAGTGCACGCGCGGGCTACATATGTAGCACAACGTGTAATATTGTCGTATATTATATAAACTTTGCGCGCTACAGATTAATCGTTCAGTGTATTCCTCAAGTACTATCCCCCACCCCCGCCAGTAGCGTGCCATCTCTCATGGCGCACAGACATCTGCATAAATCGCCCTTGAAGTTGATGGGCTACACCTGTAGCCCGCGCCAGCGTTGGAGGAAGTAAATTATTTAATATACAAGTTTCAAAATTGAGGTAATATGATACATTTTCTGTATTAATACTACAAAAAGTAATGTCAATAACTGTTTTTTATGTGTGTTGTTTGTGTTTATGTATTTTTCATGTAACTTTATTATGTTTTTGTCATTTTTAGATGGTGGGTAATGTGAGCTATGCCCAAATACTAAGATGGTTGCTGGAGAATGACAAAACGAAATTAAGTAGTTTTGATGTTGTCTACCCTCCATAATCATGCTAAAAATTGATTATGCAACTAGTGAAGCTCAAAATCCTGATATCATCACATTTTATAACCACACAAAATACGGTGTCGATATTTTTGATAAAATGTCTAAAGAATACCTCGTTGCTCAGAACAGTTGTCGATTGCCTCGCACGCTGTTTTACAATTTTGTAAACATGGTGAATATAAACGGTCTTGTAATATATCTGACGAACAATCCTGATATGAAAGTGATCCGTCGTCAATATCTTCAAGAAGTCGGATTCGGTCTTGCAAGACCTTTTATTGAGCGTCGTATATCCCAGCAAAATATACTAAAAGGTATAAAACTGACAGGAAGACTACTTCTAGCATTGTGCAGATCATCCCCGAAACATTATAAGCCTATTCGGGAAGGAATTGGTCGATGTTCTTTTAGCAGCAGGGCTCGGGCTTACAGGACGCGCAAGCAATGCAGTAAATGTATGAGGCGCATTTGTAGCGAACTTCAGGCTGTCGTCTGTCCTGAATGTATGCCAACAGAATGAATTATTACCAATCACTTTGATAATTGGTTCAATTACTACACTGGAAAACCATTTTATAATAAATAGAACGTTCCTAAATAAAAATAAGACTAAAAGATTTCAAACCTATCAAAAATATTTGATTTTTTAAGAAGTTTACGTTTATGTTTCAAATTATAATTAAGAAACAAAATTTTGTTAATTTTATGGGTCAATATGATAAAAATAAAGATATTTAGTAATTATTTACTCGGTTTTATATATTTTTTGTCTGATTCCGAAAATTAATTATCCTACAAAATGGGCTACGCCTGTAGCCCGCGCGTGCGCTCAAGGAGTACTTAGGGGCGCGTGCACTCTAGTGTTAAAAGAGCTCTGGATTACAAAAGAAAAATTCATCATTTATCTGGATAGTGCACCTGCACACAATATTTCTTTGACAAGGGGAAAACATAGGAACTGAAGTACAAAATGTTGGAAGATCTGCCCTACTCACCAGATTTGGCAACCTTTCTCTTCCACCTATTTCAAATCTAAAGAAATTTATAGTTGGAAAACATTTTGAGTCGATTAAAGAGATGATAGCAGCTGTATTCTTGAGACCTTCCAGAATTAACTCAAGAATTCATGCAATGTTGATATGAGAAATATTAGGCATAGTGTATTGATCTAATGGAAAACTACTTACAAAATAAATTTATTTTTTAAGCAAAAACACTTTCACAGCTAGGCTCGGAACTTTCACCCTTGATAAGCTGCAAACACACAAAAAATAGAAGATAAGATAGGGGCCTGCAGGAAAACGTCAGAAGTTTCATTTATACTGTGAAGTGTGGAGCCTATAAAAAAACAATTGTGGACATATAGGATCCTATTATTCTGTAGCAGCCAGTCTGTTCATAGGTAATGAGTGAATTAACCAAAAAAGTACTTTTTTTCTTTTAGTAATATGTTCCATATTTCTCTTCTTTCTTCCATATTCTTGCCTACACTCAACTTCCTTCCATATGTATTCTATCCTTCTTGGCAGCATAATAATCATCACTTGTTAAATTCTAATACCTCATCATTTGAAATATTTTAGAGTTCTGAAGCACATCTCGATCTGTGAATTTTCTAAGTTCCAAAGTTACATGTTTGAAAAAAATCATTAACCATCCAGCACAGAGGATGCCCTGTTTTAAACTGCATGACAAGGAAAAAGAGTGTGGCAGCAACAATTCCTGATTTCTATTTTGATTCCTATACTTTATGGAACTTTTTCATTTTATAGACCATTTTATCTTGAATACTTTATTTTATTATAATTTTTGTCTTAAATTTGCTTCATTATTAATTTTAGAAGGTTCATTAGAGCTTTTAAAATATTTGGTTTCTTGCAAAGATTGATACATCCTGGGGTTTCTTTTTAATTTCCTCCTTCACTTTATATTTGTGTCTAGTTTTGTTTGGGTGTAATGTTTCATTAACTAGTATTGTGTTTCAAATTTATTCCTATTTCTGCCCTCATCACATTCCATCAAAACCTCACTCTATTTTACTTTTAAATTAAATTTACTCAGTTTTCTTAGAATTCTCTGCTTTAACTTTTTGTAGCTATTTTAACTTTTGTAAATCCTTTTTTATTATTGTTCTAATTTCCACAAGTGATGTGCATTAATTGTGACATTTCTCTGACATGTCATTCATAACTTATGAATTAATTTTTCCCTATTGTTTGAGCATACTTTCTCTTGTATTCCTTTTTTTTTAAATCATTTTCTCTAGCTCTTTATAAAACATATTTAGAATTTACATATGACCCCTAATTTTTGTCAGGATGTGTCTCTCAATGCTGACAACATACTGTGATACAGGGTCATATTTAGAGTTTGTAGGCCCCTGGGCTATACCTGTGGTGTTGACCCTTATATATATATAATTACAAAATAGTGTCAGGGCGTTGCCGATAGTGGGGGGTTTGTATCGGATACTGCACCTGAACCAGTCTTCTTCCAAAATATTCTAAGTCCAAAAAAGTTCTGTTACCGTGTTGAAATATTTATGCTAACTGTTAAAATTGACCACAGTCGCCACTTACAGTTTATAACCTACTGCAAGAAAGGTACTATTGTAGAAATGAAAGTCACATGTTGAATCACTGAATTATATTCTCAAAATTTTTCACGTAAATATTACAAGTCACAGTTAGCAAGGCAATCGGAACGTTCACCAAAGATCACAGGTTGAGAAACAAGAGCAAGAACCGCAAGAAAGAACCCCCAAAACTGAATTGAAATTACATCACTTGGCTAGAACTGTTCGTCTGAATTTTCCAACATGGCTGCCGTTAGGCGTGCGCTAGTCCATGTAGACTCGTTTCCCGCCTATCCTACCATGACGTCAGAGTTCCCAACATCCACCGCTCTCCACGCAGTGCCTAGCACGAACGTGCTCTCACTTGCACATCTGGATAGAGACTGGAACCCGAGCGTATGTAGGGCCTCTACCACCAAGCTTATATAGACTTGCCTCACGTGAGGCCGTATTACCGTGGTGCGCATCCCCGCTGCGACGCATACCCCACTGTTTACTCTAATAACTTCTTCATTATAAGTCTGATTCAAGCGCGGAAATGGGAAAGTTATGTGTGTTTCGAGTTGAAGTGTTTAGTGTCAGCAGATAGTTCTATTTGAGTCTCTCCGAAGACTACTAAATATGGATGTGTGAAAAGACTTACCACGTTAGTCAATATTTCGTAACCTTTTTTATTGGCTTTAGTTACTAACTCAAGATTAAGCTTAAAATATTATTCCCGTTTTTAGTCTCTCGAAAATATACACTTTGTTAAAATCTGTCAGGAAATGGTTTTGTAGAAACAGTGACTTCTAACAATCAGTTGTAATTATTATTTATGTTTTGTCGTATAACTCTGAAGTCTTATGGATTATCAAGCCGGAAAAATTATCAATGTGTAGCCTACATTAAACTGCGTATTTTAGAGTTTATTTCATCTTTGTAAGTGCCGTATCTGAGACACAATAAATTGTTTAGTTATTTACACGTGGGTTGTTACAGAGTGTTTTTAGAAAATTCATAACATCGGTTCTATGGCTTTAAATGACGTGAAATTAATATGTACGAAACTAGAAGAATGGATTGTTAAGGCAAACTACTTTTTAACCCGGAATCTGAATAGGCTTTTGAATAATAAAATGTTAAAGGTGGGTGGTCTATTTTACGTGTTCAGATTATATTTAAAAAATACTTAGAGTGTTGGAAACTATCAGATTTACTTGAATTTACTTCTCTTTATGGCTGTTTTAATTTATTAGCTACTTTATACTGTGTGACTGTGTTTAAAATCAGTGTAGAAGCATATAATGTGTGCAGTGTCTGTAGAAAGTTACTTCAAAATTGGATTACCAGACAGAAGGTCAGTAAAATGTCTATAAATGTGTTTAGAAAATTAATTATGTGTGTTTACTATCATTTACATGCTCTTAGCGCTTTTGAAATGGTTTAATGTTATCGGAATTAATTCGAAAAGTTGAACAATTTTATCGGTTTACCGGTGTCTGTTTCTTCACTGATATCTCATATTTTACGGACTGAAACTGCTTAAAACCTATTAAAACTGAAAGATTAGTTTATTTCCTTTATATTTGTCTACTTTTTAACTCCTGAAATTACTTAAAAGACCTAAAATTGTTTATGTGAACTGCTTAGAAAAATGAGTGATCAAACTTCTTCATAATTACTTCTCGTGAGTATTAAATGCTTGAAAACTATCAGAAACCTGTTAATTATCCTACTAAACTGTCTCAGGCATTATTCTCTTTAGTTTTAGAGCTTTGAAATGGTCAAATCCCATCACAATGAGTTATTTTCATACTGCTTCAGTCTACTATTCAATCATCCAGTTTATTTCTTTAAAATACTTGCTAAACTATATTTAATTGTGAAGTTATGGTTATTGTGAGTCTAGGCTTGGCTATTATTAGTTCTTTACACTCTTTACTGTATGAAAATCACATCAGAGATACCAAAACTGGTATATGCCAAAATTAATGGTTAGGTTTGATTTATGTTGAAATTCACTGTTTATCTCAGGAAAAACGCTTATTAGTCATGATGAAAGGTTTATTTAGGCAATATATTTACTATTATATACCATTTGCTTCTTTTAAATCCGTTTAGAATATCTTTCTGATTAATGTTAGGATCTGTTGTGGAAAGTTTACTTTTATATGAAATAACCTATTTCCTGCTGGAATATCAAGGCTTTATGACAGTTTATAGTTTATTTATGTTAGTTATGTGTTATTTATTCACTTTACTATCCTAGAAGTGTTGCTAACTCGATTTAAACTGTGGTATCGTGTACTGAAGTTAACCTTAAACTTGACCGGATCTAAACGAAATATTGAAAATATAACGAGGGATACCTTACAATAGGATAGCAAAATGAATCACCACTTACCATAGATTATGGTTGCATGACGTGAACACATAAGAAATACAAAAATATGAATAACATTAAATATTTCCGGTCTGGGCCCTTTGTCAACAGGAGAACATCTTAATCTAAGGACACAGATATTAGTGGAAGAAAGATTTTAGCAGATCACATTTTACAATATGCACATGAAATACTATGTCACTCAGTTACCTGAAATAATCCTGACATGAGTTCTCAATATCTTTTACTTCAGTATAAGAAAATTGTTAAGTCTTTGTTTTGCAATTGTGGCATTGCTATTAACACCTGGAGTCAAATTAGTAATTTAGTCAGCAGATCAACCTGCATTGACTTGCTCTATTGAAAATTGCCAGCCCTCTCTCAGATATGACAGTTTATATGCCCATGCTGACACAGTGAACCTTGTCAGTCACAGCTCTCCTAAAATTTCTAGTATCTGGACATATTAATAATTAAATTAACATTCCACAAGTAATTTTCCAACTGACTATATATCAAATTATATTATCTCTCTAGATTAACTTAATAGTCATAACGTCAGTTAATTAACTAGAATGTGATAGAATCACCTAGCACCAAATATTTTTAAATATTGATGAAAGCTCTTCTACTGCACTCAACTACAGCCTCAAAATTATTGATCACTTTTCCAGAAAGATGCCAAGTATTGATTGGAATAGAAATAAGATTAACCATTCAAGGGAGTGTATATACACAAATGGTAGAACAATGTGCAAATGGGCAAAAAATATGGGATGATTTGAAAAAAAAAAAAAAAAAGTTCAGTAGACCATTGACCAAGAAAAACAGTGGATGTAGGAATAATAATTAGGTATTACTTAATTTTAAACTGTAATAGACCACTTACTGTCAGGAACAAGTGTTTTGCTGGGTTTGGTACATAACACTTAATCTGAATCTCTAACCATGATGTGTTGCCTTCTGGATAATTAGATTGTTCATTCAAATTGGTCACCACCTCAATCAGGAAAGGTTGGTTCAAATTAAAGTCACTGCTACTGTAGATAAATTGAATCATCACAATATTCTTCAAAAAAAATTTACAAGTTGTTGGACAATCTTTAAGGCATCGGAAATCTTCACCAAATTAAATGATTGCAAGTACTGATAAATGATTAGAGTCATCCAACCCTTGTAAACCCCTAACTGGTTACAGTCACATGAGGGTTTTGCAACTATTAGATACGTGAACTGAAATTTCTAAGATGGACACTTGAAATCACTGTCATGGTAATGCTTTGTATTTGCGGCCTACATCCTAGCACCAACACTGACTCGACCGATGTGGTGCTTGCTCAACCGACTTTTACGAACTGGCCATGAGGGTATCTATTTATAAATGTGGCATGGGAACCAGGAAAATTTCAGATTCTCATGGATTCTTGTGGTTCTAATTTATTCCAATTGATCTGGAAATTTTGCAGCAGGTACCTGAGATTCTAAATGTTAAAATCAATCCTAGTGAAAATTTCTCTAGCTATCTAGTTTTGCTATAAAAATTATTTTCATAAGATTTCTTCAAACTTTCTCTTACATCCAAAATCTTTCAATTACCAAGTCGTAATAACTTCTAAACTGTTCTATAGGACTGTCTCTTCCATTTGATGTACAATTTTGCCTGGTTACAATTTTCTACTACTCTCTAACTGAAAATGGCGAGAGTGGTAAAATCACTGAAAAATTGTTCTCCCCTAAAATATCTAGGTTACCAATCTAAAAGTTACTTTAAATGATTCTCTGTGCAGGTTCCCATTAATATGTAGTTGTATGGTTGCTACCTAACTTATCTGCTTTGTTATTAATTTTTGTAAAATCCTTTAGTTGGATGAAGTGAAACTCCTCAAAATTGGAAGTACTTAGTTTTCGTTGAAACTTAACAAAACTATGAAAAATATTTATTTTTCTTATTTTGATCAAAATTCTTTATGGATTCTAATGAGACTTACTGCAAAATGTTCAGACAGTAATATACTTTCTTTTGAATATAGTATCTTCTGCTGAATTTGTTTATATTCTTCTAACTGGTCATGTTTTCATCCCCCTTGTGGGTTATTAATTTTACAAGATCCTTAAAAACCTACCCTTAGACTTAAGTTATCCTTTTCAAACTTTTATGCTTCTTTTGAGATATTAACCCTTTTCGTATTTTGAAAAGTGGGGCTCCAGAAATATTTAAACTGTGTACTACAACAGAAAATATGATACTTGGAACTTTCAAAGGCTGAAATCTCACCAGAAAATTTCCTACATACAAAGGTACAAGTCTCATTTTGCTAGTTAGGGTCTGAAGTAGCTCTGAAAATGAATGTGTTGTTTTCGTTTACGAAATAGTCTGAACCCCATATACCAGTTATGTTTACATCACATTTAGGCTTTATATGATTGTTTACTCTAATATGTTACTTGAATTATTTAAGAAATTGTCTCTGAACTTAATCTGCAATATTCATGGGATGAACTCAGATGTTTTCTAAACAAATTTTGACATGAAGTTACAAAATTGGTGGCAATTTCATATACTCCTAATTTTTTTCTTAGACTTATTTCCACTCTGTGACTACCTTACCTGCAACAAATATTTTCACAGTCCCTGATGCCTGAACCAATCTAGCTGCCATCCTTTGCAGCTCATTCAACTCTAGTAATGACCAGTCCCACATGCCTACACCATACTAAAGCAATGGTCTGACTTATCTCACTTCCTCTTATATCCCCTCATTTTCCATCCCAGTACATGTAGGACTTTAAATCTGTTCCTATCACTTGCCCTCTGTGTCCTAACCAATTGAGTTTATAGTCAAATGAGGCAACAAGATATTCACATTTTGTTTATTCAACAATTAATCCTCCTCTATATTCAACAATTAATCCTCCTCTATATTCAAATTGTCTTCTTATTTTTCTAGATAATAAGTTGATACAACTTACCTTGTGTTGTCCTGCAGTATATGACATTATATTCAAGGTCTCACTGTTTTGTTCAGAGCCCTCTTCTGATTTAATCCTATTATCTGATTCAATAATAGTAATTTAATAATAGAAAGCAAGATCATAGAGCTATTTTAGGATAAAAGTTGGTATATTGCATGGTGTTTGTAAAGAGAATGAAGAAAGAGTTCAAAGAGATAAGAACAATGAGAGAAGAATCGTTTATGCAAAAATATAAAATAAATAAATGCATAGATCCTGCATACCACTATAGAAAAATGAAGATGCTGAAGATGGTGAGGAGAGAACATAAAATGTTCAGGTGGCTGTATTTTTGTTGACTAATTAATTAATTTTTAATTCTGATGGAGCAAACACTCCGGTGGCAATTCCCTTATTCATCTAATTATTGCCTTTTCTATTTTATTTTTAATTATCTTATGTAATTTGAATGTTAAATTCCTCATCCATCTACTTTTTTGATTTACAAATTTTAATTTTAAATTCCTTCAGCATTTTTGGTAAAATATTCATCAATTCAATTGTAAATTTGTTCCAATCCCTGACACCCTTATCAAAAAAAGAAAATGTTCCTACTCCCTTATGCATGAAATCGAGTGCTAGTTTGTGGTCATGGTCATCTTTCCCCTTCCAAGCAGTATTCTTTGACCAATATCCCTCCAAGCCCCATCATCAACATATGGCTTGTTCATTCCCACCACTCTCTTCACCAACCTCATGTACTCCAATGTCTCCCATCTAGCTCCTTTATTGTATCAGATATTGACTTGGTCCTGGAGTAATTTCCAGAAACAAATCTAGCTGCTCTTCTTTGCATGCCCTCCAACTCCTATATTTGATACCCAAAATGTGGGTTCCAAACAATATCACCATATTCAACCAATGACTGGACCAACATTTTGGGAAACTACAATGAATTAGTAGCAGCAAAAAGGGCAGCTATGATTCTCTCATGTAGAATATTATGTAACTAGCCTTTTGTATGAAAATATTAAATTTCTTAAGTGGGGAGATGGCATGCAGGCAATTACAGACAAAGTGTGAAGATAGCAGATATGTAATTTGATGAAATCTATAGGACGAGTTGGGGAAAAATAGAAATGAGCAGACTATTAAATTAGAAATATAAGTTTGAGGATTTTTAAACAGAAATGTATAAGATAAACAAAAAAATGATACTGTTTGTTAAAGATAATATTACCACAGTTGTCTTAGAGGAGGAGGCAACATTGTACCATACCTACAATTATTAATTAGGCTGAGATTGGAGACATGCCATATTCCAAATGATTTTAAATGTACTGTAATAGTACTGAATCATAAAAGAGGAGAAACATGTGGAGTAAAAATTCTTAGTTAGACCTCAGAGATTAGCAAAATGATAACCAACTATAGGGAAACTTGCCAGCAAAATATTGATATGTCCTCATGTAACATATCTATAACCTTGTAAAAACTGTTTACAAGCAGGTTATTCCATAGAACTAACACAGAAAATGATTTTTACCTGCTGTTCTTAATAGTAAAATACCTTTTAGTCTGATTTTGAAGCTGCCTTCATAAAAGATATAAATTTCAGTGACAGACGTTTTTCAGATTGTAAGCTGCCTTACTCTAATTTCGGTGTCGAACCGTCGCGGCAGCTACTTCGCAATGACAGCTCACCAGATGAAGGCAGCGGAGGTGACTGCCGAAACGTCGTGTTTAAAAGATCTTATCCAGGCAGAAGACCCATGAAGAATTCCTGTCTGCCTTACTCTCTATTGTCTATATTCAGTCAAAATCCGACGAAGTTTGAGGTTAACATTCAGTACATGATACTATAGTTGAAATCAAAATAACAACATTTTAGGTTCAGAAAAGTGGATAAACAACACATAACAACCATAAATAAGAAGTTTCTAATAAAATGTAAACCATAAACTTACCTAAATGAGCGTAATCCATAATAATCCTGAAGTAAAGTAAACAGGTTTGGCTACACAACCACAGCACTCATATTCCACATAATTGACCACTGTAAAGCACTGGTATAATAGTAATTTCACTGTTTTATATTAAATTCACTAATAACTCGCAGTTCCAGACTAATTTAAAGCAGTAAATATTATTTTTAAAGCACTACCACATGGAGTGAATTCAATAGTGAATTCCACCACATCTAAGTAGTTTCAGAGCTTTAAAAGTAGATTTAATCAAGCAAAATAACTGGCCAGTCAATATTCTTTAAGTTTCCAATAGCCACTAACTAATAAACAGAAGATATGAATAAATAAAATTCCTCTTTTTAATGACGTCGTAGAGACCGATTTGCAAATTGAAATTCTTTCTGACGAACATATTTCAAGAACTAAAAACTTTTCTAAAGTACTTAAATTAAATAAAGGTTCGATTTAAAATTAGTTTCAGGCCATAACAGACTTTAAATAAAAAGTGAATATACTATTGCACCATCTAGGAAACCAGTAAATTTTGGAAATTCTATTACTTCTGATATCCTCAACCGATTTAAAAGATTTTTACACCACTGAACTCAGCAGGAGCTGGGGAATACTTTGAAAATAATATAAACTTGATATTTTAAAATTTTGGAAATCCATATTTCGGATGTGACGTAATGGTGACGTATCGCAATACTCTAAACAAATAGGCTTCCGATTAACCAACTTTCAAAATTCATTTACACCGGTCTAGAAGCTTTAAAACCATAACCAATCACATCACTACACTTGTCTCATTACGCTCTTCATCTTGTGATTTTCTGCTAGTTGGTAGTTAACAGATTCTTTTTCCAGAAATACTATTGTCTAGTTCAGTCGGCCATTTTGATAAAAGTGAACCGGGCGTGGTTTTTTTGGCACTTAGCTGAAGTATCTGGTCGGGTTCGGATGTAGTCCTTTGTTAGGCGAGTTTAAGCAAGACCGGCACCGGCTCGCGGTGGCTGATGGGAAGTAGTAATCCGGGTAGCATGACAGACGCCATTACTAAACAGGATGGGAAACCATTGAAATCTGAAACTTTCCGACATGTGTTCATCTTAACTTTCAATTTCATTCGGGGTGGTGCGGTCTGTTCTGTTTCATGACTTGTGATCTTCGGTAAATGATTTTCTCCAATTGCCATTGCTAACTGTGACTTTATGTGAATTCTGTGAAAATTTTTAAGAATATATACTCCAGTGATCCGGACTCCGACTATCATTTCTACTTTAGTACCTTTCTTACAGGAGATTAATCTGTAAGTGGCGGCCGTCTTCATCATACAGTTAGCATTCTCCAAGGTTTTTCACGGTTATAGAACTTTTCCCGAACTTTGGTAATATTTTTGGATGACTTCAAGTTTAAGTGTACAAGCCAATACCGACCCCGATACGGCTTCGAAGCTAACAAGATATAATGGATTTAGTTGCCTTCATTCTCACTATGAAAATTCACGATGGAGATCATTTTAAGCCGTATTTTATATGCGCAGAAAAATTTAGTTTGGAAAATATTTTGGCTTTGGTGTTGTAAGACCATGAGCTTAGAGGAAGGCAAACATAGGATTTGAAGTAACTAGTTAATGCGAAAAGCTATATTAGACCTTTTATCACAAGCTATAGTCAGCGTCCATAAGAAAGTGCTGAGCATAGATTTGGCTAATTAGATAAAGTGTAAGTATGATTTTTAATAAAAATGAAATAAATATGATAAAAGCAGGAAAATAACTTCAGGAGAATATCATTTTCCAAAATGCATTATTAGAAGCATTATAGAACTTCCCATGGAGGCAGTGATATGATAGAATTAAATTTTAAAATCGTAGAAACACTCTTGAAGAAAAAGTAAGGATTCAAAGTCATGAGCAAGTTGAACAATGACACATGTATCATTTATAAATCAAAATAAATCAGCTAATTAGATATTAATGTTTAAAATCTCAGGCTGATGTCACAATGTCAAAAGTAGTTGATAAATAGAGATCAGCCATCTTTACTTTTAGCCAGTCTCCCCCTTATTTTCATTGAGTTCGTTTTATGGTGGGGTGAACAAATGCTCCATAGTGTTCAGTGTTAGGAGTTCGCTTTATTATGCCTCAATAATATCTTCATCCTAATAAGAGGAATAGGGTCAATGTTTGTCTTCTATTGATTGTGGTTAACCTGCTTTCTTCATGTGGAACTGATAGTCCGATGTCTTGTCCAAATTTTAAATACTGATACTGAAATCTGTAAAGGAACTTTTAACAATGTTTGTGATTTTAAATACCTTTCACTGTTGAGGTACAATCAAATGTGTGGCAGCTAAAAAATTAAATCTTTTAGGTGCCATTATAATCACAGGCATTACTTCGTTTGAGACTAATTGTTTGCCTACCTTGAAACAAACATTGCTTGAACACTCACTTGATTGTGTTAGGGAGATATGATATCAGCACTATGGATTTCAAAATATGCAGTTGAATGGGAAATAAAAGATAGACACTATATTTGTCTGTGATCTGACAGAAAAAAGGTGATTGATGAAGATGCCTGGAAGGATATTAGGGGAATATATAGTATGTGAATGGAATAGTGGAACAAAAGTTAGTTCTTGACTAAAGTATTGAGGTAATGAGAAATGCCCTTATTTGTATCTAGATGTGTCAGGAAAAGATAAAAGTTTCCAAGGTAGGAACTGAACATCATATCTCAAACAATAAAAGAGTTTGCAATGATTGGGTGCTTAAAACATAAATCTGGGTAACAGTGGTATCAAAGCTGTACTGTGAATAATATTTAAGTGACTGAAAACCTGAAGGGTTGACTCTAACAACTAAGATTTACAACTTTGTTGAGTGATGGTGGATACTATGATTTGTATGGTTTCCATACACTTATCCAGCATTAGGCTACCAAGATTCAACACAAAAAGAAATACCATTTTTTATCTCAGGGAAAGACAAATAAAATACTATAACTTTTTTATGTTGTTAAAAGGAAAAATTTCCTCATCTAAATTCAAAATGATTATTTTGAGATGATACCAGAACTAGTCAAAGCATGTGAAACATTATAAGCTTTTAAATATAGGAATTTAATTGTGTGATGGAGCACATACACCTTTGATAATTTAACCCACTTTTCCCCTTTCTTGTACCCATCAAATTTTGCCCTTATGAATTTTAATGTTAAATACTTTTAATCTTATTTTATTCTAATTTTAAATTCTTTCTTTTAGCCTTGATAATTTTTTCCAGTCCCTGACTCCATTATCTACAAAACAAATTTTTTAATTCCTTCTCCAGAATTTTTTCAAGCCTCATCACCAATATATACCTAGTACACTCCATCAGTCTCGTTACCCTCCTCCTTTTTCCAGTGAATCGCAATCCAGATGCTTTACCATACCAGTTTCCGACTGACTACATCCTCTCCAACTTCTGTATTTGACACCCAAAATTTGGCTCTCAATTCCAGCAACAGTCTGACCAAAGTTTTGTAACCAAGTTCCCTCGCTTCTCTGATACATCTCCTCATTGCCCTCTCCAATAAATGAAGGATTCCCCTGTGTACCTAATAAACTGCCTCTTTCCATTTATCTTCACTCCACATTGACCTGCCAATCTAACAATGGTCCCTGTACACTACTTTGTGGCACTCCAATTTTCACTTCCACTTCTTTAGATACTGCATTTCCTTTGCTTTCTACATTGTAAGAATTCCAATACCTAATGTTTCTTACCTTATTTGCCATCATTTTATAACTCACTCTGTCAAGTGTTTCACTTTCAACCTGCCTTCCTTTGTCCATTTTATCTTAAATATTTAGTGTATAGCCCAATTACTGATATTTACATGAATATCTTAAACTGATGACATGTTTTCAATTTTTTTCCCTTGCAAACATTTCTGATGAGATTGCATACCAATCTTTCGATTAACTTTCCTAACACTGATCTTAAACTGATCAGGCCGTAATCTTCAATCCTATTTTTCACTTCTACTTTATGAACCTAACTACTATCAATCACCCTTTTCAAGTCATCTGGTAGGCAGCAAATCTCCAGACTCTAACTAAATAACATTTCAAGTTAAGGTATGACATCATATCCTACTATTTTTAATACATCTGTTATAATATTATCTAAAACTAGTCTCTTTATGTTTTCAGCTTTCTTAGTTCCTGCATAATATTATCAGGATAAATTTCAAATTTTGTTGTGCATATTGAAATCGTGTCTCCACTCATCAATATTGGATGGTGAAATAGTTGGCAACAACTATAGTATTTTTAGGAGGAATAGAGATCTGAGCACTAGCAATTATAAGCATGGTGGAGATGTAATATAACTGTTGAACCAATTGATGTCATTGATAGTGGCTTGAAGCAAATATTTGTCAAAATCAAGGGATTTGGTAGTCACATTAATATAGGATGTGTATATATACCCCCGCATTCTCACACAGTTAAGTCACTTGTCTGCTGTTACTTATATTAAAAATAAATATCCGAATAATAAACTATTGGTTTTTGGTGACTACAATATTTTTAGCAGTCTGTCTCTGCTAGAGTGTGAATCCCTGTTAAATGAGAAATTTCTGGCTGTATCCAACACAATAAAGTCCACAATGACAATTGTAAAAATTTTTACTTTTGTTTCAGTGACCTCGACATTATTATTGACAAAACACCACAAATTATTGATGAGGACACTGTCTGCTCATTTTGAATTCTGTTCAAACATGAAACAGAATGATACTTCTTCATATGAATTCAAAAGTGCTGACTATGCAGCCTTAAATAATTATTTCCTTAGGGTAAATTGGATTGATCTATACAAAATAGACAAAAAGCTCAAATGAATTGGTTCTATGATATTTTACATAAGGGAATATCTGAGTTTCTCCCATTAAATAATAATAAAAAGAATAGAGATTGTCTGTGCTGGTTTTCCATTGAACTCATGCTTACTATTAAGCAAAAGAAAATAGCACATAGAACTTCAAAGTGAAGAAAACACACAGTATTATTTAATTTTTAGTAAATTGAGGTCTCAGTGTTAACAGCTAAGTACATCTTGCTATCCAAACTATTTAGGAAGGTTGAAAATGGTTTGAAAAGTGAAACAAGTAAATTTTGGAGCTTTATAAAAAATAAACGCCATAGTGGTATTGATATTCCATCATCCATTGTTTGAGATAATACATCTGCAAATAGTCGTAATGAGGTCAGTAATTTATTTGCCTCTTTTTTCAAAAGTATTTACAAAACTCCACCTGACAGACCCCTTGGTTCTGCTGGTACCTAGAGGTGATTACAAAATATAATGAAACTCCAGATGCATGCATCACAGAGTTTGAAATCTGCTTTGATGAGGTTTATCATCAATTGTCCTCATTAAACATTAATAAAGGTACTGGATCCAACAGAATACCAAATGTTTTCCTAATTAACTGTGCAATGGGTCTATGTGAGCCTATCACATATGTCTTTAATAAATATCTCAAAATAGATAATTTTCCTGATTAATGGAACTGCCTGCAATTTACCTGCTTGAAGATCAAACTATCGAAACAGTTAAAACAATAAAAGACCTTGGTGTGATTATTGATGACAAACTAACCTTCTCTGAACATATCAATTCTACAACACTTCACACCTACTGAAGCCTAGGCTTTATTTGTAGAGCAGGCAAGGTGTTCATAAACACCAAAACATTGATACTTCTGTTCTCAGTATTTATCACACCCATGCTGGAGTATGGGCCTGGTCTCCATTCATGGCTCTAAATATCAATTGTATTGAAAAAATTCAACAAAAATTTTGTAATTTTTTATATTATTATAAGCATTCTGAGGATGAAACCAATGTCAGTGCTATTTAACACCAGTATAAACTTAGTAGCGTAATAAGTCCAAGACAAGTGGTTGACCTGACTTTCCTTTTCAAAGTTGTCAACAGGCTGGTTGACTTGCCAGAAATCTTAGTTGACTTTGGCTTTATATGCTAAAAGTCTGTGCTAAGAAACAGGAGGCTGCTCACAGTTGTAAGCACAAACAAAAACTATGCCTACCATCCACTCAGAAATAGAATTGCCTCGTTGGTGAACTATTAATCAGCAGATATTAACTTTCTTGGAGGTTCTCTCTAATCTTTCTCAGTGATTATTATAAACTACTTACCAGTTAAGTTAATATAATCATTTTCTCATGTCTTGTATAGCGCAATAACTTTTGTATTTGACCTAAGCAATTACCGGTATCCTTGGCCTTTTTCTTAAAATTATTTGTAAAATATTTTTGTACAATGCCAATTGGCGTAATAAATAAACAAATAAAACTCAAAGCATTTAAATAAGTTTGTAATCAGTTGGTTATAGTTTAATTCAGTATTTTTAGTTAACAAATAATTGTGTAATGTATTAAGAAAGTAGAAAAAACTAGAATTTTTCATTGTTGGGCAAGTGATGCTTCTTGAACATTACTTTGTCAATATAAACTGCCAAGATTGGCACACAGGCAAGTTAGTTTTTACAAGTTTCATTCATAGGTCAGATGCATGTATGGATTTTCATCATATAATGTTAAAGTAACTCATTTTGCCTCTACCAGTTTAATTTCATAATTAAACTTTGTTTATGTTTTGGTTTTAATATCTTGATATACATGAATGTTTAAATGCAATACATGCTAAATTACTGAAGTGTTTGACGTATAATTTCTTATAATTTAGTGAACCCATCACATTTAATTGCAGTAGTATCAATAATAAAAATGCATCAAGAAAGGTTTGATGAAAGTTAAAACCACATGGCGGCCATTACTTCAATCAATTCACAACACTTTTTCTCAAGAAACAATATTGCAAATATCTACTTCATTACTACTATAAATTTCTGTGTTTACTAAATTTAAACGTTTATTTGTTCTTTGATCATATATTGAAATTCAGTTAAAAAATAACTCCAATTATTAGTTTGACTGTAAAAATATGTACATCCAGTAAGGAAAAAATGTTGTTAGGAACTTTCAGTTCTCTTATGCTGCTTCATATGTTTTATTAGATCATATTTGTATCTTGACTTTCGATGGCACACAGGGCACTCAAATTGTGGCTCTACACCACATTCAAACTTAATATGGCGAAGCAGATTGTCTTGCCGTGTATAGCAATTTTGGCAGCGGCTGCAAATGTGGTTCCCAAGTTTCCTGGTCTTCACTAATGTATGAGACATGCCACTATACCATGTTGGGAGCTCAGTTGTCCATACAGTATTGTCACTGGGATCTGATGCAACCATACCTAAAAAAAATAAAAAAATCATTTTATGTAAAAATCTGTAACATATAATGGACATAGTTATATTTACAAGAGAGAAATGTATACTTAGTCAACAACATAAAATGATTAAAATGTTTTGAAGTCTTATATGCTCTTATATTATATTAGTCACAGAATCCATCTAGATTACATGATTAAATAATTAATTAAATTTAACTATGATGGATAATATTTTCTGATGGCAGTTTCCCGACATACCTGTTTTCCCATTTCTTGTTGGAGTAAAAACTTTTATAAATGCATTAGGCAATGTTTGGACAGGGGTAAAACTGTAAGTTCACGACTCTCCAACACTGACATGCCACCTGTTGTATGTGTGATATCCCCATTGGACGCTTATCGGATAGGCAAAATCTTATGAGTTTGCGTCACCAACATGCTGTAATAGCAGTATATCTGTAACTAGCTATAAGTACGAGTGAGGGTCTGATCATATATATGTGTTGGTAATTATACATTTATATTGGCAACTCTGTAGGAATATATTATCTATGGATTCATTCGTTTGTATACTCTATGCTGTATTATACTATGGTTGACTGCAAGAAGACAAAAGATGTGTAAGCAAAAGTTGATTTAATTTCTGTAATAAAAGTGCTAACTAAATATAAAAACAAGTATTATTCTTAATATTAAAATGGTAGCAGAGCGTGGTTGTTAAAAGGACTAAAGTGAAAACAATGATTTTTTGTGTGCAAACAAGAAAAATATAAAAAGATCATCTACGTGAAAATGGCGACGAAAAATAGTGATATTAACATTCCAATTTTCGATGGTTCAGACTATAGCAATTGGAAAATACGTATTCTCAAGTTCCTACAATTCAAAAAGTGTAAAGATGTAGTAATGCGACCTAAAACATCTGCCGACGATGCCACATGGGACGATCGTGATATTCAAGCTACCAACTATATTTACAGCGCAATAACGAACAGACAATTGGAATACATAAGTGAATTAGAGACGGCCTACGAAATCATTCAAAAGTTTGATGAAATGTATCTGAAAAAGTCGACGGCTTTGCAAATTGTATGCCGACATAACCTCGAAAATGTCAAATTGAAAAACTACGCAGAAGTGTCTTTGTTCTTCGATGACTTTGAAAAGTGTGTAAACGAACTGAAACAAGCCGGGGCGGTAATATCAGAACAAGAAAAACTGAATTATATGCTGAAATCTTTGCTGCAGAATTATAGTCATATTGGGGACTTGATTGACGTGCTCCCTGAAAAGGACAGAACAGTAGATTATTTGAAAAGTAAAATAAAATTGAAAAGGACCGAAGAAGAATCAAATGAGACATCACGTGACAGCTCTAATGCTTTTCGAGCAGAAACTAAGACATCATCAGCGTCACACACAAACTGTTTTAAACCAGGTCAGTTTCAAAAAGAATGTCGTACTCATACTGAATATACACAAAGAGGTCGAGGTCGTGGATATTCTATGAATAGAGGTCGCGAATATTTTGGAAGTAGAGGACGTGGATATTCCATCAGTAGAGGACGAGGTACATATAATGCAAGAAACTTTCATGGACGAGGACATTATAATAATGAGCTACCCAGATATGATCATCATGAGCAATATGGGAATAGTTTTCATACAACTATCGCAAATAATACAACAACAAATGAAAAAAATGAGACAAAAAAAGGAGAAATAGAATGGTTACTTGACAGCGGCTGTACAGACCATATTATTAACACGGATGAATACTTTGAATCTTGTGAGACATTAAAGAAACCTGTAAAAGTCAAAATTGGTGATGGTAGAATACTACAAGCTGAAAAGATTGGAAATATAAAGGTAAATTTTATGGTTTATGGAAAAAAATCAGAAGTGATGTTGAAAAATGTGTTCTATGTTAAAGAAATGAAAGCAAACTTATTAAGTTACTCAAGAATTACAGACAAAAACTCAATTGTGTCAAAGGGGAGATTGGCAAAAATATATAACCCATTTAGAAAGGTGATAGGGGTTGCAATTAAAGATGAAAGAGTATATAAGATGAGAAGCTATGTGAATGAAAATACCTTGGAAGCAAATTTAAGTAAAAGTAAAATGACTGTGAAAGAGAAATTACACCGTACGCTGGGACATGTAAACTTCAATAATTTAGAAATGATGTGCAAGATGTAAGACTTAGATGTGCACTGGGGTGGGTGCACAAACTGCATCTTAACTTTGATCGTGCAAACCTAATGAATTGCAGTACTAAGTTCTTCACACAGTCGCCACCATAGTTTTGACCAGAAACTAAGGAAAAGGTTCAAGTTCAATGATAAAAGTTCACTTCTGATATGATGAGTATATTCTTCAAAACATTACAAAGTTAAAGTACTGCATAGGCATTCAGACAACTTTTCCAAATTTAATTTTACAGATTCGACTGACCACTCGAGCACGACCGAAACCCCACGTTACTATTACTTCTCTATTACATGAATCTTCAGAATAAAACTTCCCTAAGCTGACAAAATTTCTTCTTGATGTTGAACAAACTAAAAGTTTGCCGCGCCACGAGCCAAGAGCTAGCCACCCGACATAACGCGCCTACATTGACCAACTGCTGCTTCTAGAAGAGTGCGCTAGGCTGTGGAGGGGATATATTTATAGGATCGGACCGTGTGAACTTCCTTGTTTCGACTTTCCCAGGGATTTGATGCGATAGCTGATCAGTTTCTGACAACTGTTGCGAAATCCAATTTGACCATGACAGTAAAATTAATCCTAGCTCTCTGAAATTTTGATAGTAGCAAGATATTATTACAAACGTCGAATTAAGTTATTATAAAAAATGTTGTTACTTTAATAGTTTAGCCAGAAAAGAGTCGTAAAGATGTGATTGCCATAACTACCGAAATATTGCTTCTATCGAGCTGAAACAAATTTAATTCTATTCTCCTATTGCTCATCTATTACCTGATTTCAAATAAAGAATTTTACCTATTTTTTAAAATGGTCTAAAACTCGAAAATAAAATTTAATGTCTTGAAATATTTCGAATATTGACTTGAAAATACCTCTAAACAAATTTCCCTAATGAAAAACTATTAC
The DNA here is from genome assembly GCA_031002005.1 of Vandiemenella viatica. Taxonomy (NCBI): domain Eukaryota; kingdom Metazoa; phylum Arthropoda; class Insecta; order Orthoptera; family Morabidae; genus Vandiemenella; species Vandiemenella viatica. Next base: position 271,774,361 of record CM061920.1, read on the forward strand.
TGTAAAAATTTGGAATCTCTAAGTTAATTCCCTGATTTATTACGAATTTTTGTAGATATCACCCTCGGCGAATGTCGAGCGATTGCATCATTGCTTACTCGCGCCAAAACCCATTTTATTTTATTACTATAAAATGCTTTAATATTTTGAAATGAATCTTTTACAGAAGTCTTTAATTTTAAATAAACTTTACTCTGAATATAATTTCTTTTCATGAATCCCCGACAAAGACTGAAATATCGAACTTTTACCTAAATCACATGTCTGGCTATATCAAATTATATTCAAAAACGATCTTTAGGTTACATGAATCTTTCTAAAACTTTAATATGTTATCTAAACCGAAATTACGATACTTTATCTCTATCACTTGACTTCTTAACTGTTTTCCTGATAGCTAAATGCTTCGTGTTTAGAGTGGAAAAATTACGTGATAAAATTCAAAACCGGCAAGTCACTTTCAAACATATTCAGACTCTAAGTAAGATCTTTTAATAACAAAACTAATTATCTACTGGCTATATATCTACCTAAACATCTTTTAAACTAACGAAATATCTTGGTTTATTGAAACTAAATGAAAGTCAAACACTACCTATACAAATCTGAGGTTAAGTTTCTGATCAGCTGTTTAAATGAATTTAACTATTGAATTTACTGCTTATACTTGAACAAATACTTATTTAGGACTTATTACTGGGAAATATTATCAAAAATTAACTATAAAAATGTCTTTAAAAGGGTGTTCCCATATACTTCAACTGAACCTGCTATCTCAGCAACTAATTTCGTTATGCGAAATTCTAAGATGTGTTACAAAGAATGAAACATTGGAAGGATTGCCTAAAGAGACTGAACAAGAATATTTTAGGTGTGTGACATGTATAGAAAATAAAATGCATAACTTACCTTTTCATAATAACAGAAGAAAAGCAGATGATATACTACAAATAGTTCATACAGATTTGAATGGTCCTCATCAAACAGTAGGAGACCATGGTGAAAAATACTTTGTTAGTTTTATAGATGACTACAGCAAACTGGTTAAAGTCTATTGTATCAGGACAAAAGATGAAGTATATGATTGCTTAGTGCAATATGTTAATGAAGTACAAAACCTCACTGATAAGACAATAAAAGAATTACGTTGTGACAATGGTACCGAATATATAAATTCAAGAGTTTTTCAGTTTGCAAGAGAGATAGGAATCGTTATAAAACCTTGTCCAGCATATGTTCACGAATTAAATGGAACTGCAGAGAGGTATAACCGGTCTCTAATGGATATGGCAAGATGTCTCTTATCAGAAGCTAAAGTTGGAAGAAAATATTGGCCAGAAATAATTAAAACAGCTGCCTACCTCAAAAATAGAACCTTGACCAATACCATTGAAAAGAAAAGTCCGTATGAAATATTTTTCAAAAGGAAGCCTACAATGAAGTATCTGAAAATGTATGGCAGTAGAGTCTTTGTACGAATACCAGAAGAGAGAAGAAAATCTAAATGGGACAAGAAAGCAGAAACTGGAATTTTACTTGGCTATACAGACACTGGATATAGAGTATTAATTAACAACAAAGTAATAGTAGCCAGACATTGTGATATTGTAGAAGAAGACGTGACATTGTGTGGATTTCAAGATGAGAGAGATGAAAATTTGGAAGAAGGAAAAGAAATTGAAAAGGATAATCCAGAATGTGTGGGAGGAAATGATACAGATACACCAAACAGTAACAATGATGTAGAAATTGATGAAGACATGGACAGAAAGAAATCAAAAAGACAAGTTAAACCTCCAACGCGATTTGCTGATGAGTTTGGCTATTATTGTATCAGTGTAAACTACTGTGATGCTATGACACCAGAAAACTTTCAGGAGGCAGTGAACTGCGATGATGCAAATGAATGGAAGGCAGCCATGGACCATGAGATGAACAGCCTAGTGAAAAACAATACACGGACACTCGTTGACAAGCCAACCAAGGACAAAAAGGTGATTGATGTGAAATGGGTATACAAAAAGAAGAGTGAAAGTGAGTATAAAGCCCGATTAGTAGTTAGAGGTTTTCAACAAACTGACTGTGTAGATGATACTTATTCTCCTGTAGCAAAAATGCCAACCTTAAAGCTTTTATTGTCTTATTGTTGTCAAAATTCTATGGAAATCCATCAAATGGATGTAGAGACTGCATTTCTAAATAGTAAAGTTTTGTCAGAAGTTTATGTAAAGCAGCCAACAGGTTATGAAGATGGCTCTGATAAAGTTTATAAGCTAAACAAATCTTTGTATGGCCTAAAAGAGAGCCCACGCGCATGGTATGAATGTTTCAACATTTTTTTGACTGAACTAGAGTTTGAACGATGCAAATATGATTACTGTTTATATTTCAAAAAAGTAGAAGATGTAACTGTTTATATTTTGTTATTTGTTGATGATTTGTTGATTTGCTGCAGAGACCAAAATGTTATTAACAATATTAAAAACAAGCTATCAGATAAATTCAAAATGAAAAATTTAGGTAGAGTAAAAAATTACATTGGTATAGACATTGAGTATAACTATGAACAAAATAACATTTTGACTCTGAGTCAGGAACGTTACATTGAATCATTAGCAAAACGCTATAATATTGAAAATGCTAAATTATACATAACACCTATGGAAATAAATTTGAAATTAAAAAAATGTGAATTAAATGAAGACATCAAGTATAGAAATTTAATAGGAGCATTGTTGTATGTTAGTTATGGTACTAGACCAGATATATCATTCTCTGTAAACTATTTAAGTCGTTTCCAAAACTGTTGTAATGAGACACATTTTAAGGGATTACTTGTGTTACCTATAGATTGCAATATAAATGTAAGGAGGGGTGTTGGTAATTATCCATTTATATTGGCAACTCTGTAGGAATATATTATCTATGGATTCATTCGTTTGTATACTCTATGCTGTATTATACTATGGTTGACTGCAAGAAGACAAAAGATGTGTAAGCAAAAGTTGATTTAATTTCTGTAATAAAAGTGGTAACTAAATATAAAAACAAGTATTATTCTTAATATTAAAAATATATATATAGAGACAGTGTTCACATAGAACTCAAAGCACCCAGTTACTGCCCATGCCATAACCCATGACTTGAATAATTTCAACTCTTGTTTCACTGTCCGTGGTATCAGAGTTCTCCCTAATAGCAGCAGTTTCTCTGAACTCAGAAGGTGGGAACTTGCCTACCAGTACAAACTTGGCACAAGGCAACCACCTGATCTCAACTTGAGATAATACCCGGTCATTATTATTATTACATGTGTTTAACCTTTTTCAATCCTCTCTTTCCCACCACCTATATTGAACCACCACTAACCTAAGGTGATGTTTACTTCCTAAAAATTATTATTTTTTTTTTTTTAAATTTGTGTAATATTTTATATAATTATTATTATTGTTTTCAATTCTAGTTTTAATTATATTTTGCTCTTCACACAGACCAGAGATTAGTTTGAATACTTATCTATGCTCAGGTATTAGCTCCGAATCACTGCCCCTCTATTTTTCTGATGTTTGAATTTGCCCCCACCATTTTCCCGACCGGTGGTCTTTCTGTGAGGCAGTCTCTACCTGCGCCCACCTCTCATAATGTTCTCCCATTGATGACGGGTTTATCCCGAAAATTACTTTGTTATTTGTGTTTGTCTTTTCTGTGTGTTCGCGCCCCACATCCATCATCTTAGGGTAAGTGGTGGCTCGTTTCCCTATCCTAATTTTATTCCTTTCCGCTACTCAGTGTCTTGATTATATATATATATATATATATATATATAGTGCTTGGGCAGCAGTGAAAGTATAGATTATCCTTGTATCTTCTAATACAAAATTAATGTTTTTTTTCCAATGTTCTTTATACAAATACACAGTTTTTATCCGATCTTCATGGAAAATTGCATACACATACTTTAAAACAAATAGAAAACCACTTTTTACATTTTATAGACAGAAACCTAAACCCTCTCCTCCTCCTCCCTGTCCCTATTGCCTTTATTTCTGTCATCATTATTCATGCAAACCCACAGTTTTTATCTGATTTTGATAGTAGTTAGCACATGTATACTTCAAAATAAGGTGGTCGTGGTCTGAACTCAGTGGTTTAGGCACTTACTTCTGAATGTTCTCTCTCTCATCATGGGTTCAAATCCTGCAGTGAGTAGGAATTTTTGGGAGTTGTATTTAATATATAAGCTATACCGAGATGTTCCATGGTTCTGATTCCATGTTTAAATGCAGGCCCCTGCAGAAAGGAATTAGCCTTCTTTTCTCTGACACAAAAGCTTGGTATATCTCCTTTGGAAGATCTGAGCAACCTAAGTTAGATTTTTAGTTTTTGAAGTAAAAATTTCTTTAGGTGCATTGGGAGATTTATGTATGGGTAAAATCTTATGAGTTTTCTTCACCAACATGCTAATTTTAACAGTGCATCTTCAGTGGTCTGGTGGCTCAGTGGTTAAGGTGTTCGACTGGGGAACAAAAGGTTCCCAGGTTGAATCCCTGTCTCAGTGAGGATGTTTATAGACCCTTAACCCTACCATTTCCTCTGGTACAGCTTGATGTGTAATCTGAAGTATTCCAGAACACTTACACGGTTCAGATTTCCTGTTTAACTGTAGATATCCTGTACATGGTAGCACTATCAGGTTACGCTAAGACAGGGGAGGAATGTGTAGCCAATAGAAAACCTACCAGGTCATTGTGACCACACAGAATTATTATTATTTAGTATATTTGTAGCTATAAGTATGATGTGTTGTGCATATCTTATTCACAGTTTTGAGTTTTTAAGTTTTCAATTCTGTCAGCAGCCCACAGTGACTCACAATTGTTTTCTTGGTTTAACTTAAATTCTTTGAGTACATATACTACTCAACTTTACCCTTTATGAACATTAATTTTAAATTAATTATGTGTTTTTGGTAAATCTTTTCACCCTCCTTCTGACTCCCAATCGAGATCCTTCTCATATAAGTTACTGATTATGCTCGGCATTAATTTCCACACAATAATATATCTGTCATCTATTGCATTACCTGTAACTCCTGTGTATGATACTCAAAATGTTGATCCCATGCTACACAACCATATTCAAACAATGGCATAACCAAAGGTTCATAACCCATTTCTTTCAGTTTTCTGGTACACCCCTCACCAATCTGTCCAATAAAAGTAACCTCTTCGTACCACCTTCATAATTTATCCTGCCAAATTGTATCTAATATCTTAAGTTATGCTAAGATATTTCCACTTCAGGTTTTCAACAAGCAATTCCTTCCCCACACCATACAGCTTATAGTTTTAAAAAATCTGTGTACCTAATAAGCTGACTGTTCTCGACATTTTCATATATATATCTTGTCCTTTTAACCTTGCAGATGTTCACAGTGCTCTACCATTTTTTCCTGTTATATAAAGTTATGACTTATACAAGAAATCAAATATTTGACTGTAAACAATACAATCATTCTTTAGAGTAATGGTTATCTAATGTAAGCACCTTAGAATTTTGTCAAATTCTAGCTTCTCACTTTTAGGTATATAGGAGGAAGCTAACTCTCTAGTAAAAGATAATTTCATTGCTTATATAGGCTAGGAGAGTGACACTTTATATAGCATGCAGATACCATGTACAAACAGACTAAATAAACCCTTTCAGAAGCAGTAAAGGTATTTAAAAGTTAGTAAAAGACCTAAGTAAACTTTCTATAATGATAAAAAAACATTATTTTGGTAGGAAATAAGTTAATTCACATAAATTCAATTTCTAAACAATAAACTTTGCTATGAGTCAATTTCACCATTTCTAAACCAATTTAAATGCAGTAAAGACTGTCAGTATTTAACAAAAGCCCTACATAAACTTGGTATAACAGTAAACAAACTCTAAATCAACCAGAAATAAAATAATCAATAATAATTCAGTTTTGAAACAATGAACTTTCACTATATGAGCATTTCGTCATTTTTAAACTGATTTAAGAGCGATAAAGTGGCTCAACATTTAATAAAACAACTAAATTAACTTTCTATAATGATATAAAAACGTTCTACTAACCTGAAATGTGATAATCCATAATAATTCAGCTCACCAAACAATAGATTTTTGATAATTGGTATTTCACTATTTCTGCACACTTTCGAATGAAATAAAGTAGTTTTAAAGGAATAAGAATTTAATAAAAGGATGAATTCACTAAAATTTTGTAGTTTCTGGACGTGTAAATAATTTAAATCCATTTTTAAACACTTCATTAGATGCACTTAACTTTTAACATTTTTTATCACAGAATCCTAGTAAGTTTTCAGAATAAAAATTAGATTTCTTAAAGACCTAAAAATCTAATATCACATATATTAATTTCAGGCCGTTCCATGCAGTAGAACAGATTTTAGAAAGATTTTAGAAATTATTTCATCATGAAACCATGTGCCAAGTTTAGGAATTTATTACAGCCAATCGAAGTTAGATACAGAGATGAGACAACTTTCATAATACGTAATTTAATTCAGAGAATATTCTGGTAATTTTACATTTTCGATAAAAGCAGTAGAACTAAAGTTATTAAATTAAAACCCATATATCATTTTTTTAAATCTTGTCAAAGCTGTAATTTCACTATCCTGGCATCAATCTCGATAATACTTATACCATTAAACTCAGGAATTTTTGGAGAACACTTTGACATAAATTTTATTTAAATAAATTGCGATTTAGAAGAAATGAAGAAATTACACAATTTTCAAAAGAACAGGTATTTCCCCAAGCAGGAAGAAGGTCACCTCATACGCGATGGTTAAAATAGACATTTAAAACTAAATACTTAAAATTACTCACTGCATATCCACTGATCCTCTATTAAAAAAGTCTAAACACTGTCAGCCTTTAATTACCTTATATCTGTTTGGTTACTGAGTTAGCGAGGGCATATTTTGGCTAGGCAGCAACAGAAAGTTGCGTTTCGGCTGTGACAACATAGAACCTATATAATCTGGTGCTGGCATGCAACTCCATCTTTATTCTTTGGTAAGCTGAGCAGTATGTGCGTATAGTCTGCGCAAGTGTCTTGTCGGGTGGGAGAAAGGAGGTTGAGGAGAAGCTACCGAGTCGGCCATCTTGGGACTTTTGTGTCTGGCGTTCAAGGTTAACTAGTAACATGAACTTGTAAATTTTCATCAGGGGTTCAGTCGGTTAAATTTCTCTCCACAACCTGCAACTTTTGGAAAAGTGTGTTCGATTTGCCAGCTCAACTGTTAAATGCTATTTTGAACTTGTGATTTTGAAAATAAAACCTAGAATTTTTGGAATGTGAACTTTTATCATTTCGTATTTATCTTGCAACCTTTCCTCTATTTGTGGGTTAACAAATATTGTGGTGATCTCAAGCATTTAAGTTGAGTTATCCGGCTACATGGTTAAGTCAAAATCATTTCATAAATTTTCTCCAGAACTTTGAGTCAACCACACACTGTTAGTTGAGGCACTAACGCTATACTACAGCCCCGGTATCGGCCTTGGGTCCTTACACTAAGTCTCCAATTCACTACCCTGTGGCACTTCCATTTTTACTTCCACTACTTTTGATGCAGAATTTCCCACTCTAACTTATATGTGTTAGTCACAACTCTTTTGCCTTCATTTTTGGTGATGGATGGGCATTCTTCCTCCATCTTTCCTTATTTTCATTGCCTAACAGCATTTTCAGTGTCACTATTATGTGTCTGATGATTACTGTGGACAGCAATTTCACAAAAAATTTATTGCTTATTGTTTATTGCCAATATACTTGTGTACACAAGTTTCTAGCATGGACCAATACATCTTACACAACAAGAATGCCTTATTGTATAATGAATTCCATAGCAAGGCCAAGAACTTTGAGTAAGTAAATTAATATTAGAAGAAACTACTGCTAATGCCACTAATAATTATGTGAATGCATCATTCATAGGGAATAATTTTGTTCCAGTTGCCATCTAAGAGGTCTTATGGTGTTACTTTAAAAATTTAGTAAAATTTATTAGTTATCTTTTTCATCACCATTTATTGTACTAGATTATTCAACTGGATATTTCAGTAAATAAAGTTTGAGCTGTTGCATACTCAGCTACAACAATAGCTTTTCTTAGTAAGTATGTGACAACTGCCACCTGTGTAACTATGAACAGCTAAGCATCATTCCAGTTAGATGTATACCAACAGAAAATATCTATACTTCTGTCACTACTATCATAAATACACTGACTGGGCAAAACATTATAACCAACTGCTTAATGGTGTGTTGGTCCACCTTTGGTACACTACACATCAGTGATTAAGCATAGTAATGATTCAACAAGTTCTTAGCAGATTTCTGGAGATATATTTGGCACAAGAGACTACACGCTTTTTTGGTCCAGAGAGCGAGAGAAATTGAATAATGTTGTATAAGGGTTGGCCCTGGTAGGACTTGAATTATTTGGTACAGATTGAAATGTTGTTGAATGTTTTTTATATTCAAAGATTTTATTTAGAGATAATTTTCAAAAACTGATATTCAGATAATACTGAAGTGATGTAACCATTTTTTGAGGTGAAAATACTTGAAATGGTAGATAGTTCTATTCAGAAGGATAAATTATAAAGTGATATGAGGAAACTTATAGTAGGGAAATGAAACTAGAAAATGTGAAGTGAAGTTTTAATTAGCTCATCTAATAAGAAGGACAGCTATAGTCATTGTCAATAATTAAAACAACTGTTAAAGTTGATTAATTGTGAAAGAAAGTTTTTTAAGAGTTAGTGAAGGTTGAAAGAAGGCAGCAGATGATAGTTTCACACCACAGAGAAGTGGGAAGTAATTAGCTACAGATAATACAAATACATGATTTAGAAAGAAGTCGAGGATTTCAAGTATTTTCACTATTAAGAGGTTTTCAGTAGAGAAATTGCTTGCAAAAGTTTGGAAAAGATAAGTAGCAAAATGTTTAACATGATTTGGCTATCGAATTAAAGGATTAAGTGTTTAATTAAAATTTGAGAGATCACATGGAGAAGTGTAAACTTTGGGAAATTATTACAGAAAAACAAAGTTATATTTTGGAATTATCATGGTTACAGAAATTTTTTAAAATAATCATGGCTACCCACTTTAGAAATCTGATAGAGGTTAAATGACCTGTAGATATTTATGAGCTTGAAAAAATTAAAGTAGTGGCAGTCATAAGCAAATTTATTACCTAACAATGAAAACGTCATAATTTTAGGCAAAGGTATAAATAGGAGTGGTGAATGATGAATCCATACAGTATAGTTCAGTTTATTACAAGTTTTCATCATTGCTGCAAGTTGCAGAGTACACATGTTGAGTGACAGTTGTTGAATGATGGTGGAAAGATGTGCTGGATCGGGTGAAAGTACTTGAAAGTGAGATGAGTGAAGATTTTCGAGTGTAGGACTAAAACTGAGTGAAATTTGATAGTTGAACATTTCGAAAACTGTTAGAATTTTGGAGACATTCTCGTATTTCTAATCGTTGATCTCGTATTTCTATTTGAATTGTTCTTATTTCCTTAACTCATCCATCATCCAGCTTCGCCAAATAAATAATAATATAATATGACTTAATTCCCTTTTTTATTATAATTTTATAACATTCTTAACCATTTCAATAAATACAGGTTCTTTTTTCACAGTAACTTTAAAATCCAAAGTGAACGACACGTCCTTCACCAAGCTTGTCTCCTCTGGATCTTTCCTTCTTCTGTTTATATAAACGTTTCCTTGGCTACCCATTTCACAGAGTAATTATTTATAGCCTGTTATACTGCAACATCACTAATGAACCAGAGAGGATAAATTTTAGCTTTGGACTATCACTAGTGGGATGAGCGTTGTAAAAAATTGTCTGAGAGAAAGCTGCAATATAATTTGATGACTATGAAGATTGATAGCAGTCAAATTTAAATTCAAAATGTGTAAACAGATGATTGAACATATTGTGTTTTGATGTGTTAATAAACTTCAGTAAATTTCATTTGTGGACCTCCATTTGATAATGTGGCTCAGTTATTAAGGTGTCTGACTAGAGATCAAAAGGTCCCTGGTCCGAATCCCTGTCTTGGTGGGGATTTTTATAGGCCCTTAACTCAACATTCATCTCTGGCACAACTTGCTGTGTAACATGAAGTATGCCACAATACTTGCATGGTTCGGACTCCACATTAAACTGTAGGTCACCTTTACATGGTATGATTGCCAGGTTAGGTTAAGGTGGCTACAGGGGCAGATTCAGGGATAGGGGGATTGGGGGTTCAAGCTCCCACAAAAGTATCTACGTCTACCCCTGACATTGTAAAGTTGACTCAAGGCCCCTCCCCCAAACCAAAGTCAACTCAAGGCCCCCCCGCCCCCACAACCAAAATCTGCTCAAGCTCCTCCCAAACCGAAATCCTTGATACGCCCCTGGGTGGCTATGACACAGGTGGAATGTGCAACCAATAGAAACCCTGTTGCCAGGTCATTATGATCACATGAAATTATTATTTAGTAAAATCTGATTATTAATAATTATGCCAAAAAGCACAAGGACAATTTTGTTGCCACAAGGTGTTCGTTCTTCATACGGAGATAATTTTGTTGTCTTGCAGAGACATTCAGTAAACTAAGACATGAGGTATGGAGCGAACTCGAATGGTAAAAGGTGTATCAAACCATCCAAATGGAAAATAAATTGGTTTATGACCAATTTTTGACTTATTATGACTTTATTAAGACTTAACTTTGACTGTGTAAACAAACTTTATGCCATAACATTATGCTTTCATTTTTGCAACCTATTTTTCCAGCTGGTAAAAATACCATCAGTAATAAAGTAGTCTGGTAGCTCAGTGGTTAAGGCTTCTGACTGGAGATCAAAAGATCTCCAGTTCAAATCCCAGTTGAATCTGGGATTTTCAAAGCCTCTTAACCGAATCTGCAGGGCCGCATTTAGGCTTTGTGGGGCCCTAGGCTAAACATGTGGTGTGGACCCCCCTGTCGGCAGTAGCAAAGGTGGGGACCCATCTCTGCCCGTGGGCTAACTGCGGCCATGGATGTTTAAATTCCTAGGATTGTGGTGGAGGCCCCTCTTTGTGGTGTGGGCCCCCATTTGTAGTTTGAGCCCCCATTGTGGTGTGGACCTACCTTTGTGGTGCAGGCTCCTAGGGTACATCCTGGGTAACCTACAATTAAATGTGGCCCTGCCGACCTTCACCTCTGCCACAACTTGCTGTGTAATATGCAGTAAGCCAGAATCTTCTCTGGTTTGGATTCCACATTAAGCTGTAGGTTTCCTACACCTGGTATGATTATCTGGTTAGGTGATATAGCCACAAGTGATGCATTGCACGGCGAATCAAAAACACTGCCATCTGGCGAACAATTCTTCGTGATCTCCTGACCAACAATGTGTAAGACCCAAAGCTGATACCGCGGTTGTAGTATCGGCTTAGTACCTTAACTAGCAGTTCACTTGAATTAAAAGTTCTGTGGAATTTTGATGAAATAATTTTAACTTGACCATGTGCCTACCTGGATACTAAACTAAAATGCTGAATGGTCGCCACCAAATTTGTTCAAACCACAAACTTAGAAAAGGTTAAAACAGTTTACTATGAAATCACAATTAAGTTCACTTGGAAAATTTTTTAGAGTTTATTTAAAAAGTCACATTTTCAAAATTAGCATTATACAGTTGAGTAGGCAATCAAACAAACGTTTCCAGAAAATTGTAGGTTGTGGAGAGAAATGATACCAAGTTTTATAAGTCCATGTTAGCTGTTAATACCACACATTTGTCCCGATAATTCATCATGACCGACACGCATTGCAAGTTTCCACAAGCCGCCTTCCCACTCCAAAACAAACTATCACAGATTACCTCACATAACGCTCCCGGAGAAAAGAAATAAAGATGAAACCATAAAGAAAGACCAAGTGAGCTTGCTGCATGATCTTTTATAGAACTCCCCCAAACAAATGACGTCAGCAACTGTACCTTTCTGCTTCTGATTTACTGAACATTCCCAATGAGTAATGAAGGTAATGAAAGCGTTCAAACTTTGACAGTGTCTAGACTTATCTGCTAGAAGTCTAAAGGATGTTTAATGAGAAATTTTGAGTGATTAGTTATAATTTTTTGTTTAATTTGCGTAGTGATACATGTCTCTGAAGCAAATGGGGGTTTACCCAAACTTTTGAATTTATTCAATTTTTTCGAAGATCTGCTGAATTGCAAGTTACCTGGATAAAATTAGTGTCAAAATGTTCTCCAAAAATTCCTGAGTCTAATGGTGTAAATTATACCGAAATTGGGGTCAGGATAATGAAATTACAGCTTAGACAAGATCTGGTAAATTAACTGTATAGAAGTCATATGGTTTTTCGTTAATAACAATTAAAGTATTATTAATATCAAAAAAGATAAAATTATCGGAGTTTTCTTTGGATTTAATTACGTGTTTCAAAAGTTATTTTATCTCTGAAAGTGGTTGGGTTTAGTTGTAAATAAATCTTAAGCGAACCAAAACTTATATAACTTCTGTTCTACTGCATGGAATGTTCTGAAATTTAAATTTGTGATACTAGACTTTTGGTTCTTTTAGAAAATCTACTTTTTAGATCGAGAAATTACTAGGAATATGTGATAAAAAATGTTGAAAGTGAAGTGCATTTATCAAAGTGTTTAAAAAATTATTAAAGTTATTTACACGGTCAGAAACTACGGAATTTTAATGAATTTAGCTTTCTTTTGAATTATTATTATTAAAAAATTACTTTATTTCACTTAAAAGTGTTCAGAAATGGTGAAATGCTCATGTAGCAAAAATTTATTGTTTGCAAATGGTACAATAATGGATTATCCTATTCCAGGTTGGTTTAAAAGTTTCTTTATTCTTATAAAAAGTTTATTTAGTAGTTTTATTAAATGTTGAGTGTCTTTACTGTTTTTAATATGGTGTATTTAATAAATTAGGTTGTGGTATCAGCTTCTACATAAAACGTTCCTCCCATAACCTGTGTATGCAATGAAAACTATATGTTTAAATGAAAGCTTACTTCCTCCCTTATACTTGAAGCTAAGAAACTAGAATTTACCAAAATTCTAAGGTGCTTACAAATGCAAAATGATTATTGAACATATAAACTATCTCATACAGAAATACGTAATGTATGTAAATTATATGTACAGGTATCCCATGTCATTTATAGCTACAAAGTGGTTGTAAACCTAACTTTTAGGAAAAATGCGAAAATTTGCTGATTTTTTTTTTTTTTTTTTTTTTTAAATAACTGCAGCTTGCTTAGTTTAGAGATACTTATTGCTATAAAAATTTTAGTAAATTTTGTTCCCTTTAAACTTGGAAATAAAAGTATTTGTTACTAGGACTCATCAAGGAAGGAGTTGTTGATAAAAATCTGAAAAAATTCCAAAAGTTTGATGTTTTGTGACCACATAATATTGTGCTATGAATGTCAGAGGTTGAAAACTTAGTTTCTATATACTTTCACCAGAAAAAAATTCTATGTTGTATATTACAAGGTATAACTACCCCATTACTGGATTACTTAGACAAATCATTATGCCAACCATTATTCCTTGTTGATAAAGAGAGATTGCTCCTCATGTCATAAGCACACTAGTTTTGTTGTTTTGTCAAACAACATAGCAGTTCAAAGTAGTGTACAGTTTCTCTACATATTTAGGGCAGAGGTTATTTAGGTCTAGAAAAAAAACAAGGTTTATTCACTTATGAAAATGTGTTGCCCTTACATGATTGTTGATATCACACACTCATGACAAAACTGCCGATGAAGTAGCTGATGATTAGACTTCAGTGGAAAATTGCTTAAGGAATGTTGACAGTTTTCCAAGTCACCTTGCAGTAGAGCATTTGAAAATGGGCCTCCAGTGTGGAAAGACCCAGGTGGAGGGAAATTTATCTGAACAAACAAACTGCTCTCTTGAAATTTTGTGATTCACCTTTTCCCTGATTTAGTAAGATATGTATACTTTACAGTGGCAGATCTAGGAATTCCTGAATTTAGGCAAAACTGTGAGGCTGCTGCCCCTAGATCTGGCACTGATAACTTCATTCAATGTATTGCAGAAGCATGCTCCTCAATCACTGACAATTGTCTTAAAAGAACAGTGAGTAAACCGTACAAATATTTGTCCTTTGGCTGTACACATTACCAAGATTATTGTGCAACTTTGAAGCCTAAGTAAAATCAGTGGCAATATTATCTGTTCATCCTTAGTGCATGATTTTATCTGGTTGCACAAATGTTTATGACAATAACATTTAATTTTTTTAAAAAAATTTCTTGTTCTGCTCATTCCTCCTTACATAGATAAGCTCATAATCATAACAGTTCTTATTATCTCATCAAACCAGTTTGTTGATATTTCCATATTCTCTGTAACTTCTCCAAGATTATCCAAACTATCTGATTGCCTTCTCTCTCCTGCTTCCTAAAATAGCTAGGGCATTTTCTTACAATAATGAGCAAATTACGAAAACACTCACATTTTAAAACTATTTTCAAAGAAATTATCCCCTGTGAATGATTAACACACTCAGGTTACTGATAACATTTAAACAGAGAAAAAATAAGAAAATAAAAAAAAATCCAGTGGAAATTGGTTTGTCAGGCCACAGTGCTAAAATATTTACGCTGTATACATTGAGAAAAGAAAATAAGTGAGATAACTTATCAAAATTAGTTATTGATTGCAAAAAGATAATAGCAACATTTATTACCTAAGCAGATATTTATATCCTAGTAATCAAACTCAAATTATATGTCTGTTTCCCACCAATCAACATAAAATTGAAAAAGTAATTAAATTCCTCAAAAATAAAAGTTTGTCTGGTTGACGTTTCTTCCATGTTCACTGAACATGTATTAGGAGAGTTATTAGTCATATTTGTAATGGCTGTTTTAAAAAAGATGCATTTCTTGAGTCATTAAAGATATTAATAATTAAAACATTTTGGAAGAAGAGTTCCAGCTCACAGGCTAAGAATTCTACACCCACATTATTTTTGTTGGCATAAAAAAAAATAAAAAAGGTTGTATTCACATCTACTTTATAATGAATTATTCAGTAGATTTAAGTCTTGCTTAGAAAACAGTGTTTTAAATAGATTACTTTGTACATTTTTGTGGCGGCACCACTGTAGAAAAATCTCTCGGGATTCTAGCTGCATCAAAGTGGAATTAGGCTTAATAATAATGTTATAAATCAGGATCAGGGACTCAGCTGAAGCCAAGCATGGAGGCCAGTTATTAGATTATTGCAAGGCACACGGGATCGGACCATATTAGGGCATAATAGTGATCAAAACAAGATGTCACCAAGTAGATCCTGCCCAGCTAGACTGCCCCTCCATGCAAATCCCCCTCCACTCCTCTCCCATCTGATAGCCGTATATAAGAGACTAATGTGCGGCAGTTTTCAGTAAGTTAAGTGGGGCTTGACAATGGGAGCAGTGCCAGCTCTCGAAACATCGCCAATCGATTTCAATTTGATGTGGCTAGAATCCCAAGAGATTTTTCTACCGTGTTTCAAATATATAATTTTCACTTTTATAGACAAAATTTTTAATACATACAAACAATACACAGAAAAGCAAATTTCTTAAGAATCTTTAGACATATGTCTAAGATCTTTAACTAAGTCACTAATGAGTTTCTCTTATGTAAATTAAAGCAATATGCTGTCTCTTAACTCTGTTGTGTTCTCAGTAAGCTCTTTAACCTCCTCACATCTCTAATGTAGCACATATTTTCTGCACTTCTCTATATTTCTGTTTTGGAATAAATATTTCATAATTTTTTTTTTATTAATTCCTTGAACTCTTCCCAGGTGTAAGCACCTTACAATTTGGGTAACTTCTAGTTTTCTTAGCTGTAGAACATAAGGGGAGGAGTAAGCTTTATAGTAATCATTAAATTTTTCAGTTTGCAACTACAGGACGTGAGATCCCGGTTTCAGGCAGAATCCGATACTGAGACCTAACTCAATAAACAAGCCGATTGAGAACCAGTAAAGCCACTCAACACAAAATATAAGCTCTAAATAAACATTTTATAATTGTAAAGAACCTTTAAAGTAACCTGGAATAGGGTAATCCATTATTATCCAATTTGTAAACAATCGATTTTTGTTACATGATAATGTCACTAATTCTTAACACTTTTGATGCAGTAAAGTAATTTTAAAACAATAATAATCAGAAAAAAGGTAAAATTCACTAAGATTCAATAGTTTTAGGCCGCGTAAATAGAGTAAATAAAATTTTAAACATTTCGTTAGACACATTTGCAATTTCAATATTTTTAATCACATGTTTTTGATAATTGCCCGAACTAAGAAGTAAATTTCCTGAAAGAACGAAAAATCTAGTACAACAAATTAAAATTTCAAAACATTTTACTCAGTAGAAAAGATTTTAAATAAATTTTAAAATAATTACATCGTAAACAGAAACGTGGTAGCATTCAAAATTTATTTGCAATTAAACCAGACCATCTCCGTAAATAAAACAACTTTTAAAACACGTAACTAAATAAGAGAAAAATTCAGATAACATCACTTTTTGTATATAAACAAAGCTTTAATAATTATTAAATAGAAACAGGTTTTTCTTTTATGGCAGCTTGGTGATCCCAAGCCAAATTTTTGGCAAACTAATAACTTTGCTATTAACCACCGATAATAATAAAAAAAATTACACCATTGAAATCAGGAGCAAATGTAGAACATATTGACACTAACTTTTTCATGATAATTTGTAATTCAGCAGGGTTGACTAAAAAATTGCATAAATGACATACGCTTCGGGGAATTACCAACGGTTTTTCAGAAACTTTTTACCAATGCGCTTACACAATTAATTCATTTATGAGAAAGCTAATCATTCGAGAATTTTTGCCAAACACAATTTATAAACATTGAAGGCCAGGCTACACACGGTTAAATTTTGAACACATTCGATAATCACATTTTTCCACACTATTTTTGGTATGCGGGATAGCACTTCGATCATGCGGCTGGGGGTATATAGGTAGAGGCCCAGGCCATCTCGAGGTCTTTAATCTGGGTACATTGTGTGTAGTGAACCTGCAGTGGTAGGTTTGGTGTGTGTGTCGGTTAAACCAAGTAATAGCCGGAAACCGTTGAACTTAGAGGTGGCAGCATGGTTGACGTTCCAGCATGTTGAATTTTCTAACGAGTGACTTACTTTAATAATGACTATTAACTTATAAATATTCTCGTGGGGCTAGGTCGGTAAATTCTTCCTCTTCATAATCTGCAATTTTTTTGGAAATGTTTAGTTTGATAGCCTACTCAACTGTAAATGCAAATTTTCCAAATGTGACTTTGTAATAAACTTCAATTTTTTTTTTTTCAAGTGGATTTTTATGTGCTTTTATAATGAACAGAAACCTTTCCTCAGCTTTTGGTTCAAATAAGCTTTGTGGCGGCCGTTAAGCTTTACAGTTGAATATCCAGGGAGCTACATGGTCATTTAAAAATTAATAAGGCAAATTCAGAGAACCTTTTAACAAGTTAAGATTCAGTTAAGGTGTCTAAACCTATACTTCACCCCGGTATACTGTTTTACGTCCTTACACACTTCATATCCAATGTACTTCTATCATCCTCCCATTTGCTGGACCTTTCCCTGAAATATCTCTTCAATCCTAAACTTTGTACCTTTTTATAATTGTTTCTGTTTCCCCCTTCAATTTTGGACACTAGTTTACTGAATCTGTAAGGACAAAGGCTGATACTGGGGTTGAAGTATAGCCTTAGTGCCTCAACTTACTCTTGATATTGACTTAAAGTTCGATGGGAAACTTACGAAAATGATTTTAATTTGGTTTGACCATGTAGCCAGGATAACTCAACTCAAATGCTTTAGGTCGCCACAGTATTTGTTAACCCACAAACATAGAAAAGGGGTTTTATGCTAACTACTGAAGCACACAAGTTCACTGTTAGAAAAATCCAAAGTTTTATTTTTCAAAGTCAAAAGTTAAAAATTGCATTTACAGTTGAGCAGGCATATCGAACACACTTTTCCAAAGTCTGCAAGTTGTGGAGAGAAATTAGAACCGACCGAACCCCTTTAGTAAATTTACAAGTTCATATTAAAAGTTAGAGTTGATATATAATCCGACACCATCCAACATGGTCGAAAACAGTTCACTGACCAGCATAGCAAGTCACGACCCGAGACAAAACCGATGTAATGTTATTTCACGTACTTTTACCGAAGCACAGGCCAGACGAAACCGAAAGTAAGAAACGACAGACTACATTTTCTAAGTTCTGATTTTACATATCACTGGTCAAGTCATGCGTGGAGTTGCTCGATCACTTCCCAGCATACGAATGAGACAACGTGTGCTTAATGCATGAACTATTATAGCCCAGCGCGCGCCTATGACCTTGGCAAAACTTTCTTTAATTAATATCTTCAAAAGTATATGATAGTTTAATTTGATATTTTTACAGGAGCTTCCTACTGTCATGTTCTATCGATTTTAATTTAATTTACTATTCCAAAAGGTTTCTATCGTCTTAACACTAAATTCATCACGTGACCAATCTTGGCGGACTTTGTGGACTTTACCGAAACTCTCACCCGACAATCAACGACAATCAATTTTCAAAAACTTGATTACCAGACAAATACTAAAACTTATTATGGAAACCATTATATGTATGAAATCGTCTTAGTTAGGTCTATTTACTGATGTAAATTTTAATTTAATATCTCTTTTTAAAAAAATCTTATTTTTTTCTCTTAATTAAAATCGCTAATTAGACTTTACCAGATTACTTAATTTTACTACCAAAATATCAGGGATAGTGCTGACTACAGCTGGTGATAAAAGTTTGGTTGTAGCTTTACGAGATTTAAAGATATTGCAAGTCTTAGAATTTCTGATTTTCCGATCGCGTGTTTCAAAACATGAACAAACCTAAATATCTCTTAAACTAAACGTGTCCCAATATGATAAATACACTTTAAAATGATTTTTATGACGAATTATAACTGTGAGTAAGATTACAGGAAAATTCCTTCAAGTTGAAAACTATACTTCTCGAAATTTCAAAGTCCCGCCTAAGCAAAACTAGAATTTGCCGAAATTCTAAGGTGCTTACAAATCCTTTAACATCAATCAAAACTGCTTCATGATTACTTATTCCATCAGTTGCTAGGCACCCCTACAAGGTTATAATTAGACTTTATTAAGGAGAAATCCAGCATGTTTTTGTCCCCATGTGTTAACTCTACTACTTGAGTAAAGTTTCCTTCCCTTGTTAAGGTATTTGCAAATCTGTTCCCTTTTGTTATTAATCTTATTTCTTAGCCATATGACACATGGAAAATTTAAATTACCACCAATAAAGACCATTCTATGCTCATTTCTGAACTCTGAATATGAACTTAGTATTTTGTAGTAATAAATCGTGAACACTGCAATCACAATGCTAAAATACATAACTATAATAATAAGATTGAAAATAATAACCTCAATCATTAAAAAACATTGTCAATAGCACAGGAATGGTTACTATTATCTGGAGCATATCAGCAGCAAAAAAATAAAATATTATCTTCAAAACCCTAGCAGTTTTGTAGATCCAAACTGATGGAGTTTTTTTCTTTAGAATCAATTTTAGTATATGGAATATTTTTTTATTTTATCTGGAATTACAAATTTCTGATAAAATGATGTTATGGAAGGAGAATGGGATGAGATAATCCACGTTCACTGGTGATATAGTGTATGAGTTTTTAATTTCATAAATAAATTTTAGAAATTAATGTCTCTCTGGGAATTTCTTTCAAATATAGTAACTAACATAAGTGCTATGTTAGCATCAGAAATTATTTATTCATTTGAGATGCTAATTAATTAAGCTATAATCCATAGTAGATTAAGAACTGTGTATTCAGATAAAACAGAAATAAAATAAGATGGATAACAAAATGAAAATAAGGATACAGAAATAAGCCACTGATAACCACATGAAAAATATATGAATGCACAGGAAACATTGAAATTTTCCGGTGTATACCCTTTTTCAACAAGTAAGTGCTGAGTGATGAAATCATTTTCCCCATATTTCCCATTCTTTGCACACTTTTTTGTTTTGTTTTGTTATTATTCAGTATCCTTGTCTTTATTCAATACCATATCTTTATTAGTAAAGTGCACAGCACTCAATCATATCTAATCTGATGTTAGATAAAAATTTAAAAACTCTATTGTAGAGAATCATAAAAATGGTGATAATCATATTCAAATGCATACATTACCATTAGTTATTTATATTAATATTAATTGTAACTTTTTCTGTTGAGTTTGCTAAAAAAAAAAAAAAAGTCACTCCACTTTGGTATTCTTTCCACAACCCGCCCCTCCCCCCTTTACTGTGATCATCATCCACATAATGCCCATGTTGGCCAATTTTGTAGTTGTGATAAGTGCATATTACCTGATTTATGTCTTATTTCTATAAATGAATAAGATTTTCAATCAAAACACTGTAACATTTTGTTTGTCTCAATGTGTTCATTGCTGCCATCATATGTTTTAAGTTATTGTTTTACTTTCACTGTTCTTTTTCATTTTAATTGCCTGAATGTATTTTCTCTCTCATTATCACCATAGTTATATAGTTAAATATTACTGAGGCAAGATCAACACAGTTTTACCTATAAGCAAAATGTTAAGAAAATAATAAAAGCTGCTTCAATATAACTTGTGGCATTACAGAAATAAGGTAAGACAATCTGATGAAGTCATCATGGTTCTTTAAGTATCACACAAATTTATAACAACATAAACAACTTTTCTGAACACTTTGTGTTAAACACCAACACTGAAGAGACTATACATTATGACCACTGCCCACCATGAGATTGAATGCAATCTGGTGACGCTACAGGTACATCATGTAGTAAGGAAAGTATATAAATTGAGTAAAAATGCATGGGGAGTCATTCTAGTGATAATATGTGTGGTAAATGGAGAAATCCACTGACATACATAACTTTCATGAAGGGCAGATTTTTATGGTCCTTAAAAAGCATTTTGGAAATGGCAGTGGTGGTTAGCTGACCACATGCCACTGTAGTGGGTGGTTTGAAGGACTGTGACAGAAGAGGATATGTTGATGAACATGCAAACCTCATAACAGAATGTGGAGGTCAGAGGCTTACCCACTCTATAAACCAGGATAGGCGATAACCTGTGGCAGATTTGATGGCAGCATAAAATGCTGGTGTATGCACAATAGTTTCAGAGCACACTGTTCAGTACAATTTTTTGAACATTTGGCTCTGCAGCAGATGGGCCCTAAAGTGTTTCCATGTTAACCCAATGATATTATCAGTTACTCTTGCAGTGGAACATCAAGATTGGACCTGGGATCACCAGAAACAAGTCTCCTAGTTGGAGGAACCAGGTCGATGATCATGTCTGGATATGCCATATTAGAGGCAAATGACTGCTCAACACATGCACTGTGCCATGGATACAGGCCAGTGGGGGGAAATACTATGCTGTGGGGGAGTATTCACCTAGGCTTCAATGGGGACTGTGGTAGTGATCAAAGATGCCATGATGGCTTGGAACTAATTAAAAATCATTACAGACCACATGCGTTCCTTCAGGCATCTTGGCCTCAGTGATGGCATTTTCCAGCAAGATAGCTGTCCATGTCACAAGTGATTTGAGGAGCATGATAGTGAACACACATTGTTGTCAAAGTCACCCAATTTGCTTGATCTTAACCTGATAGAATATATTTGCGATGCTGTCGGGTGAAAGCTCCATGTCCACAAACCATCGGCCCATAATTTGAGGGAATTTTATGATCTGTGCATATGCATCTGGTGCCAGATATATCCAGAAACCTACTTAGGACCTGTCAAATCAATGCCATGCTGAATCACTGCTGTATTGTGTACCAAAAGTGGAGCAACACGCTATTAAGCAGGTGGTCACAATGTTTTGGCTCTTCATTGTATTACCATATTTTTTGTTTGGAAAGATATTTAATGTTGAAAAGATGATTTCAAAAAGTCTTACTAAGCAGTGAATCCACTGCTCCTTATATTCTTTGAACACTGTGCACAAAAAGTTATGAAACTTTTTGCATTACATTAGAATTTCATATTTTAACAATATTAAAAGAATGATCAATAAAGTAGTCAGAAATTGAACATATTTTGTGAGGAAAGAAGCAAATTTATATCAAGTTCTTAGATTGTTGCAAAGTGAGTTTTTTAATACCTTAAAGGAAATCAAAATCAACATAATTACTTTACAAAAGAGAGAGGAGTTACGCATTACATGGGTAATAGTTGGTCAGTGTAGACATAGCAAAAATATGAACATATTTCACATTTTTGATGTTTCTACATCTCCTGCTGTCGTGATGATTTCTCCATCTTTACTTATCTTCTATTAAATTTCTTCTGTCACACCAATAATTATATATTGTATTAAAGATACATTTGATATGTATTTCAATTTAAAAATATTTACTACAGTTTTGATGACAGAAATGTTTATATAGTTCAGCATTTCCTGAAGAGAAAAAAATTATTACAAACTCTTACAGTGTGTTAAAGTCAGCCAGATTATTTTCAATTACACTCACTTTTGAGTTCAAATGTTCTTTAACAGAGGGAAGTGTTGAGTTTAAATTTTCTTTTACATAGAATATAGAATAGTATCAGTTAATATAAATGTATGGTTATGTAAGTAATTATTTCACATTTTTTATTTTGATGAATAATAAATACTAAGTGATTATTAATCACAAATAAGGAAAGAGAGAGAGCAACAATATCTTACCAAAGGTAATAGCAGAATGGCATATAATTTTTTAGGTTAAATGTTTCCTCAACTGATAAATATTAAGTGAACAGGATGGCTATTCTTTGACTTCCACTAAGTTCATTCTATGTTCTGTCGTTGAGGAAGAGTTTACTCTAAAAATTTCTGTATGTGCTGTGTCTATGTCTTTACTGTTTCTGTGCAATACTGCTGTCACCTGTTGTAATGGTGGTTCTATCTCTTTCCTCATTTATTAATACTAATCGGCTCTTTTGTTTGCCATTATACCTGATTGTTTATTAACAATGATTATTGCTATTTCCAAGGATAAGCCAGGCATCAATGGAGAGAGTGGTATGAAGTGTTGGAAATGCTTGGAGATGAGTCACTGAGGGGCATAATTAAGTCTGGAAACTGTGCAGCATTGTGGAGATAAGTGGTCTCGGCCATCCCATGTACAAATTGAAGATGCCTCTTGATAACATGCTTGTGTTTGGATTGCATCCCACATACAGTGCAACTGTATTGGGGCAGTTTTCCACATTCAAGACGTTTGTGACGCCAGAGGGATCTTGCAACAGAATACGTTTTCTGACAGTTTTGACAATGAAAGCGGTGTACTTGTGAAGCGCCTGAAAAAAATTGTTTAACTTTAATAATCTTTCAGGCATTACAAACAATTCAATTATGATATTAAGAAAATGAGACATTATTTAATACTAAAAACAAATACTGTGCACCTAATTGTGATTTACTCTAAGCTTTCCTGTGGAAAGTTGGATTGTGGTTAAATCATGAACAAATCAAAGTAACTGTGAAATCCAACTAATACAGGAATTAATTAAAACACAATACCATGGTTGGTGGATGTGGGGTTAACTGTCTGGCCTCGCATTCAGGAGAACGCCGGTTCAAATTCCCATTGTTAGGGGATAAGCCATATCAGAGTCGGGTATCGGCTTGTACACCTAAACTTGAAGTCTTCCAAAATGTTACCAAAAGTTCAGGAAAAGTTCTATAACCATGAAAAACCTTGGAGAATGCTAACTGTAATGATGAAGACGGCCGCCACTTACAGAATTAACCCCCTGTTAGTAAGGTACGAAAATAGAAATGAAAGTCGAAGTCCAAATCACTGAAGTATATATTCTTAAAATTTTCACAGAGTTTACATAAAGTCACAGCTAGCAATGGCAATCGGAGAAAATCATTTACCAAAGATCACAAGTCATGAAACAGAACAGACTGCTACACCCCTAATGAAAGTGAAAGTTAAAGTTCCCGCACTGATGAACACATGTCATCAAATTTCAGAGTTCGACGGTTGGCAATGGCGACAGTCAGCCATGTTTGTTACGGTCTCCCATGATCACACGCGAGCCGGTCTCACTCAAATCCGCTAAACAAAGTGCTACATGATACCGCGACCAAGTGTTCCTACAAACTGCGGACAAAACCACATCCGGGCCTACGTTTATCAAAAATGGCCTACTGACCTAGACAACAGTCTATCTAGAAATTTTTTTGCTAACTTAGAACTTCCAGAAAATCACCAAATGTAGAGCATAACGAGACAAGTGTAGTGATGTGGTTGGTTTTGTTCTGAGAGCTTCCAGACCGGTGTAAATGATTTTTGAAAGTTGATTAATCGGAAAGCTCACATGTTTATAGTATTGCCGAACGTCAGGTCCGGAATATGGATCTGCTAAAGTTTAAAATATCACGTTTATACTATGTTTAAAGTGTTCCCCAGCTTCTGCTGAGTTCAGTGGTGTAAAAATCTTTTAAATCGGTGAAGGATGTCAAAAGTTATTGAATTTCTAAAATTTGGTGATTTCTCGGTGGTGCAAGATTTTCTTCACTTTTTATTTAAAGTTGGTTGTGGCCTGAAACTATTTTTAAAACGTACTTTTATTTTATTTAAGTACTTTAGAAAAGTTTTTAGTTCATGAAATATGTTAGTCAGATTGAAATTCAAATTGCAAGTTGGTTGCTACGACGTCACCGGAAAACGGATTTTCATTTATTTATATGTTCTGTTTATTAGTTGATGGTTATTGGAAACTTAAAGAATATTGACTTGCCGGTTATTTAGCTTGTTTAAATCTACTTTTGAAGCTCTGAAATTACTTAGATGTGCTGGAATTTATTATTGAAATCAACCCATGTGGTGATGCTTTAAAAATCATATTTACTGCTTTAAATCTGTCGGAAACTGCGAGTTATTAGTGAATTTAATGTCAAACAGTGAAATCATACTTATGAAAGTTCTTTACAGTGGTCAATTTAGTGGAATATTAGTGCTGTGGTTGTTTAACCAAATCTGTTTACTGTACTTCAGAATTATTATGGATTACGCTCATCTCGGTAAGTTTACAGTTTATATTTTATTAGAAACTTCTTATTTAAGGTTGTTATGTGTTGTTTATTTACTTTTCTGAACCTAAAGTGTTGTTATCTCGATTTCAAACTATGGTATCATGTATTGAATGTTAACCTCAAACTTCGTCGGATTTTAACTGAATATTGAAAATAGAGAGTAAGGTAGCTTACACCATCCTGGTCTCTAGATTAGGGATTTCCATGGTTTTTCTCAAATAACTCCAGGTGAATGCTGAGTTGCTTCCTTCAAAGGACAATGGCCAGATTCCTTCCCGTTCCTTTTCCCCAGACACATCCCACTTCTAATCACCATGATGTCAACGAGGCTTATTATTTCTCATTTCAACATGTCAAAACTGTTAAAAGAAAATGCTGAGATCTATGCAACAGAAACTGGAAAGTACAAGGCAGAGTAGGGATACAGTATTAAATATCTTTTACGATGGCTGGAGTGGAAAGAATGAGAATTTAAAAAAATGGAATGGATCACTGAAGTAGATTACTGAAGGAAGTAGAAGAAGACAAAATAGGACCAACTGGCAAGGTTCGGAAGAGCTTGAAGAAATACACAAAGGAAAAAAAAGTATGTAACATCAAAACCTTAAAGAGAAGAAGTCCAAGAAAAATAATCAGAAAAAGACAAAACCAGGCATAAATATAAACAAGGTGGCATTGGACTTGGAGGAGATGTATGATCTTTTAGTTGATTATGATGAATGGTATCTGAAGATGAATATGAATGTAAAGAAGAGATCTGAAAACCAAATATTTAAAATGAGGGAAATATATACAGGATCTCAAGGAGGAAAAAAAGCTGTGGATTGAGACTGAATACCATCAGAGACATTCCAGGTCTTTGGAAAGACTGCAGTAAATAGACTTAACCTATCAGGTGAACATAATTCAATTTGGGACATATAACTAATTTTTTTTTAATTTCTTCAATGCAACTTCCCTATGTAATGGATAAATATGCTTCCAGAACATGTAAGGGGGAATAATTTAAATCATTTAGTATGGTAGATAAGGGATAGAAGTATAAACTTGATAATAAAGTACATTTAAAGCCAAAGAAGAACTGGTATCACAGGAGAATACAAAAACTTAAGTTGAAAAATTAAATTGTATGGAAAACATTGCAAACATTTTCTCTGTAAAACAAGCTTAAATAAGCATTTTAAGGTGCAATCTGAAAGGTCTAAAAATTTTATTAAAAGAGGGTAGAGCAATTTGTAATCCTATTTGTCCTGTGGTTGAGATGATGCAATCTACAACATAACCTCAGGCAAAAACAGTAGATTTTAGGGGTACAACGATGAAAAGACACCTATTTAAATAGATAAGCTAATTTTAAAAATGTCATTATATTGCCAGCACTCCCTGACGAAGAATAGAGCCTGTCAGTAAACCCTAAGTACATTTTTTAGAGGGATAAATATTGTCAATTTGTAAAATAAAATAAATAGAAAGCTGGAAATGTGATGAAATGATAGCCAAAATTAAATGGAATAATAATACTGTAACAGATGGAAGCTAAAATTTGGATGAAAGGGTGGAAAATGGGATTTTTGGTGTAGGAACTCATAAGTGACATTATTGACAGTATGTGACATCATTGACATCAGGGTGCTAATAACCTAGATGTTGATGTGCCCTAAAGCCTCAAAACCAGCAACAATAAAAGTGAGTGATTTCATTGACACTTACCAAAATGTGATAAGGAAAGATATTCTCTAAAATCAAAATAAATATCAGAAAATAGAGCATTAAATTCAAAGAAAAATTATATGAATTTTAGTTAAAATTATAATATTATAAGTGAGTAATAACTAATATAAATAATTAAGCAAAACAAGTTTGAGATGTTGTAAATTTAATTTATTATAACAACTAAATAAAATCACCCCATGACAAATTTTTACACCAAATTAAATAGGGAAGAAAATCAACACAGCTCAGACAGATAACTCTATGGGGAAATAAAAATCATTAAAATTATAGACAAATAACTAAAATAGGCATCCATTACACTTCAGGAGTAAATAATGGCTAAAGAAAAAATTTAGGAATAGTGTTGTCATAACATAAAGTTCTCAGAATAACCCATTCATCAAAATGGAAAGTTTTGGGATGATTGGAATTAAATTAATTGTTGCGTTCCCACAGAAAGAGGTCATAAATAGGTGGCCATCTTGAGCTCTTTACTGCAGTTTGTTTGGAGGCAATCTCCATGTTAGTTGATATTGCAGTCGGGCAGTAGCTGGACTTGTAAATTTTCAAACATGAAATATAAGAGATAAAAATAATTTGGTAGAATTTTCGAGTTGTCTTACTTCCACAAAGAACTTTATAAATTTTAACATGAGATGAACTTTAATGATGATTTTGACGAATGTTTGGAGTTTTTGTGATATTATTTAGGAGTGAATATGATTACATGCATAGTGGTGTTGTGAATATCGGCAGTATTCAGTTAAGGATTTTGAATGGCCACATCGCATTTGGGAGGATGCCATTTAGAATCCCTGTCCGGGTATCCAGATTTGGGTTTTCCCAAATCACTCCAGGTGAATGCTGGAATGCTTACTTCAAAAAAGGCAATGGCCAATTTCCTTCCCATTCCTTGTCCCCAGCCCTGTCCTGCCTCTAATGACCTCAGCATCAATGAGGTGTAAAGCCATAAGTCAAATAAATAAATAATGATAATAATAAAAAAATTAAATGTGTTATGCAATATTAGGACTTGTAAAGTGTTATCTGACACCAATTTCGATTCTGAACTTTTGATAAATATATGGAATAACTTTCAACTATGAGTTTTTATGTTGAACATCAAATCATTTACTGTTCTAGTGCAAGTATACTAACATATTGGCAACAATATTATGAATTAAGCATAAACTTCATAAAGTATCAGATAATCATATTATATCTCATGATTACAGTTTATGAATAGTGTTGCAACATCAGGAAACATTATAACATAAAACCTACTCACATACTTTAGTTTTTCATACGAAAATACAGGGTGTATAAAATAGAATCATCCAATTTGGCATGTCTATATTTCTTAAACTAATAAACGTATACAATGAATGTTGTTTTTTTATGAAAAGGAAACTCAAAGAGTTTTTTTCATACCTTTTTATAGATGTTCAATAGGCCCCCCTCGTGATGCATGGCATTTGTCAATGGGATATTCAAATTCTTCACACACTGCAGTGAGCATGTCTTGAGTGACAGCTTCCACAGCTGCTGTTATGTGATGTCTCAGTTAATTCATTGTTGTTGGTAATGGACGATCATAAACAGAGTCTTTTATAAACCCCCACAAGAAATAATCACATACACTCAGGTCCGGTGATCTTGGAGCCAGTAATGTAAGGCTGAATCATTTGGTCCAGTGTGACTGATCCATCGTTCAGTAATCCTTTGATTTTAAAATTCCCACACTTCCAGATGCCAGTGTGGTGGTGCCCCAACCTGTTTCTAAAGGAAGTCATTCAAATCAGTCTCCAACTGTTGGAAAAGAAAGTTCTCAAGCATATCGAGATATGTGCTTCCTGTAACAGGGTTTTCGGCAAGGAAAAATAGGCCGGACACCTTGTGAAAATACACAAAATACATTAGATTTTGGAAAGTCTCTGTCATGTTGTGCAACTTCATGTGGTTGTTCTGTACCCCATATTCTCACATTATGATGGTTCACCTTACCATTTGAATGGAATTTTGTCTCATCACTAATCACTAAGCATGGAAGAAAACTGTCCTCCTCCATCTTACCAAGAACGAAATTACAGAACTCTATACTTTGCTGTTTGTCACCTTCACAAAGAGCTTGCAGCAGCTGAATTTTGTACGTTTACATACATAAACATCAATGCAACACATGCCAAACAGATGTCTGGGGCATGTTGAGCTGTCGAGCTGCACGGTGAATGGATTTCTATGGACTCTTTGTGAATGTATGGCAGATGCATTCAATGTCTGCATCAGACACTCTAGGTAGGCCTGGCAATTTGCCTTTTCACACACAACCTGTTTCTCAGAATGCCATCATCTAATGCTCTGTGCTGTAGGAGGATCCACACCATACCTACTATGAAAATCACACAAATCATTGTTACTGACCCGCACTGTGCAAAATATAGTACACAAAACACTTTCTGTTGTCCTGATGCCATTTTTATTGAAACTGAAGTGGGCGCACACAGCTGCTACCTATCAGGAGCCATGTAAACCTTGAGAGTTTGCTCTTTCCAATAGTACATTGTTCACACATGTATCTCAAATAACACAATAGTTATGATTTTTTTTTAAATCGGATGATTCTTTTTGATACACCCTGTATTTATTTTGCTCTTTTTTACTTATGGCTTTATACTTTGTCAAAATCTAGGTCATTAGAGGCAGGCTGGAATTGGGGACAAGGAATGGGAAGGAACTCGGCCATATTCTTCTGAACGAAGCACCCTGACATTCACCTGGAGTGATCTGTGGAAACCATAGAAAACCAAATTCTGGATGCACGGATGTTGATTCAAACCCAAGTCCTGCTGAATGTGAGGCTTCAGTGTTACAGCTCACCCACTACACTCAGTATTTCCCTTAGTAATTTATTCCAGGCCCTTACCAAGTACAACTAAAACAGAATTGTCCTGTTTCCATCTAAACAACTTACAGACATTTTATGCACAGTATTCTTATGAATGGATCTATCCTATTTTACAATCGAACCTCAAATTACTTGGGTGTAACCCTCAATAAAACACTCTTCTTCTATGAGCTCCTATTCAGTACTACCCAGAAACTAAAATTGAGAAACAACAGCATCAGAATATTGAAGAATCCTCATGGAGATCTCAGCAATCAGTCATGTATAATCTGCAGCTAAATATAGTTGTGCCATTTGGCTGTACATTTCTCATGTCAAGAAAGTAGACACCACGATAAACAAACTATAAACATAATATTGGGCACAAGTAAGTCTATTCAAACAGACTGCCAGTTTTAAGTCATATTCAACTATCATCTTTTTCTCACAACCAGGCACTATTGCAAATATATAAAAAAATTTATCAGAACCAGATCCTACTCATTAATCATTGCATGGCAAGGTTCACACTGTAGTGCAAGTGTTAAGAGTGCAAACTTGGCAAACTATTTTGATAAGGGGTCAACCTGGCAGAGGGTATGCTAGCCGGCAAGACAGGACAGTGAATTTCAGTGTTATGCAAAGAAGAAAGATAGAAACAATCTCTGGTGTGCTAGTTGATAAATAAATACATGATTCGTCAGTTATACCATGTGATGATCAAAAAGAATTATGATTGGCTGCAAGACAAACAATGAACAAAGCAGCCATCATGTTATGACAGTAATTTGCAAGTGGCTGATCTAGAATAATGTACCTACCATTCTGAGGTTGATCCACATGGGAACCAAATGGAGTGTTTACTGATTCACAGGTGTTTTTCATTATCCAGCATTGCCATTATGTGAGGTGTAAAGACTGCCTAATTCATTCGATAGCCCAGTTTGGTGAATGTGTACAACTTAGGGCATTGTGTTTCTGATTACAAATCTGCTTTCTTTGAGATGCAGTTCAATGTCTAAAACTTTCATTGTAATATGGAACTGGTACTGGCCTGGGTGTTTGCATTTTGAAATAAACTGTTTAAGTGTGATCTTTTGAATTCTGGTGAACATTCTTTTGTAGTAACCTATTTATCGTTGAAAATTCACTTAACATGCCTAACTTTGATTTTCCCATCATTATGAATGGCGGTAAAGCTACAAGGCAGACATAGAGATAAACATGCCTATGAGAATCATGTGTGATCTTTTGAAATTGGATGAACGTTCTTTCATAGCGACAGACATTTAAAATAGTAATCCTAATTAATTTCACAGATCCCAGGTGGTGACCATATTGACTTTCAAATCTGTAGAAAAACTTACCCAGGACTTATCAGTATTACCAGAATGTTCCATCCATGGTCTAAACTATTCCTACAATCTATGATATGTCTTCAAGTGATTATAGGATACTGAATAGTGTTTTCTGAAGGCTATGGCAGAGTAGCGGGGACTTGTGTGTGTTAATACCAAGTAAATGGCTGGAAGCACACCCAGCAACCAAATTATACATTATCCCACTCGACCAAATCTTATTACAACATCCCTATAATTAAAATCCCATCATTCACATGATGTGTTTGCCAAAGAGCTTACTGAAATGGGCATAATGACAATATGGATTGGTTATTCCAATGGACAGACCATGCTCCAAGTTGTTTGGCACTCCATCCTGTATGCCTATAATCCACCTGGAGGTTTTAACTGTCCCTGCAAAATTTGGGTGCTTTATATAGAATCCAGAAGAACCATGGCTGATATGGTGTTTCACAGTTTGAATGGATAATGTGTGAGTCTCCAACTTGTGCCAGTATTGCTGAATACCAATCCATTGATCACACTGCCCTAAAAGAACATTCAAAGGAATGAAGAAAGATTTCAAACATGGGTCACCAAGAGCAGTCGAATGGGTTAAACAGCTTGACATTAATCTACAATCTCGGCTCTTTTTCTTATCTGTAATATATAATTTGTTAGTATGTTCCTTTTATTATTATACATGCACTCAGCCACATGCTAAATAAATAATTAAACTCCATTACCCTAAAAAAAATTCACTTCCATATGCCTGATATCAAAAACTAGATTTTCATGTACATTTCTTCCACCCTGGATTCATTACCAATATGTGTCTTATACACTCTCTTCATCCACTTCTTCCCAATGACTTTCCTTATAGCCACATGAGTGACTGGTAGTGTTATATGATGATTAACCCTCCTTCCATCCAAATTAGTCCTGCGAATATAACAGTTTTCTTCATACGAGTTTTTCGCGCCATTTCAATTGGTTATCTCCGAGTACTCGTATAAACATAACGGTGGTATAATGAATGCTTGTTTCCTACAGTATCTCAATTTGTAAGTGAGGATTTATTGTATGTGTTGTATTCATAATCATTTTGAATTCTTTGCTTTAATATTTTATAAATATTATTTAATTAAACAAAGGAAAAAGGAAATGGCTTTAGGCAATATAAATCACAAGGAAATGGAAAATAACTCATCACTCACAAAAGTTGAAGGCAGTGATGGGAGAAGTACATATATCACGAACACAAAAAATACACAGTATTTCGGTCTTAAACCTTCTTCATGTTAGATTATAAAACAAAATTCCATCTGGAAACAACTGTTGATGTTAATGTTACTTTATTCCCATACGCGTTTCACCCTTATGGTGTGGGGCATCGTCAATGGCTGTGAATTAGTTTTATATGTGTTTCTTTACATTTCTTCATGTTAAAGAGAATAAGTTGTGTGGTTCGGGAGGTGTCCACATGCTGAAGTATCCTACATGACTCTTATATATTATTTAATGTTGAAACAAATCTTTAAAAAAATATTTCTCTCAAAAGTAAATTTTTATGCTGTGGTAACCTGAACTTCTTGTATAATTGATGATATCTTGTTCTAATTGATTTTAAGACATTCTTAACTTGGATATCGCAGATTAGGTGTTGAAACCTTTTGCAAGTAAACCCTCAAACAAAGAAGAATCAGTACTAATACGGGAACAATTAATTGAATTGTCCACAAACGAAGACTGAAACCAATGTTTGACAAGGATACCACAAATTATGGTTATGAAGTCAGATACCAATTTTATGTCCTATTTCATGGGTAACTATACAGAAACTGTTAATTGTTTTTACAATTCCTATTTTTTTTTTTTTTTTTTTTGTATTTATTTCAATTATAAGTCTTGCACAAACAATAGAAAATGACAGGCTTATGGAGATTTATGAATGTTTTTCCCGTAAATAATTGCATATCATGCTATCAGCATAATCCATATCATTAAAAAAGGTATTTTTTGTATTTTAAATCAAAATATACATTTTCAGTAAGTAAAACTTAAAATATCAAACTTTTATTTTTTCATCACCATTTACCATTCAAAACATCAAACTTAATTTCAAGGTTCATAGCCAGAGAGGTCCGGAGCATAGTAAGTATGGGTACCAAAGGTTTAAACGAACCTCCTATATCCATTTAAAAAAAATTTATTCCTTGACTTACAGGTTGAGAGCAGATTTCTTCATTCACTAATTATATTATCTGCTTTAGATATTATGCATTCTGAAGGCACAGATGTGGCAGGAATGCTTAGATCATAGTTTGCTACAGCATTCAGACAATTGTCCATGAGTGACCATTGTCTGTGGGTGACCAAATCTTGATTGGTGGTAAAGTAACCATCTACGAATACTGTTGGATTAGAATAGACATTTCCTGCCATAGAACTCAACAATCTGTTATCCTCCCATGAATTTCTACTGTTGCTTTTTCTGATGCTGAACCTGTTACAGAGTTTACCCTTGGTTCAGAAGATTCATTGGTAGTGAGTTAAAAGAAATATGTGAGTTACAACAATATCTATTCAAATATCATTTGAAAAATTTAAATCAAACAGAAATTTGCAACTCACAAAATACATAAACAATGAAATCACAGTGATTTGGTGTATATTATGTTTCGAAAGAGTTATCCAACAAAATAACTCATATTTGGAGTACAGATTTTTGACAAACTGGCAGAAACAGGCACATTCGACAACAGTTATAGGCCGCATATCATTGTATTAATGTGCTTGAGGTGGTCCAACAAATTTGAGGTTCCTCCCCTGGTTGAGTACACACATCAGCAAATTTTACACCTAGCTGATTTGATGGTATTAGGTGTCATTACAAAAAAAAAAAAAAAAAAAAAATAATCCATATGTTCGTATGCTTATTTAGGCAGCATTTTTACAGGTAAAGATGCCAAGAAACCAATGAAGTACAGTTAGTAATCAAACATCAAAATATATAAATGCACCTAAATAATGCTCTAATTTATTTAAATTTCCAAACTATCTAAATCACATGCCAAAACGTGATCAATCTGATCTAGCACCAACCAGGCCAACAGGCTTCATGCATCTGTTTCTTCCAGCAATTTTGCAAGAATCAGAATAGGAACGAGTACAACTTCTGCTTTTACTATGCATTCACTCACTATACCACACAATCTACAAAAACACTACTGGTGATCTCCAGTAGAGGTCCTCCTCCATTACCTCCTACTTCTCTGCCATGCAAGGTTTCAAAACTGTTTGCTACAATCTGTTCAATGTGCCTTGCTCAACTGACTTTATATTCCAATGATATATGAATATACTTACAACAATCAATTTACCTTCCTCCTTATAATCATACAAAACTTTTAAATTTCTATCTGTGTGCCTAATAAGTTGATTTGTGCTACATACTTTTTTTAGAAGTTCTCCTCAAGACCATTTTGTTCCCTTATCAAGGAACTACAATGCCAAAGAATTCAAATATTATTTACAATTAGTTTTATCTGTCATATTAATAAAAGCTCTGATGACACGTGTAATGAAGAGAATAAAAAAGAGAAGATCAGTTTGATTTAGAAAAGAAAGAGAGATCAAGAAAGATATGTTTGAGGGTGGTTCCAAAAGTATGTTAAAAGGAAATAGATAAATATATAAGTGATACTTGCAGAGTAAGAAGAACTACAGGGAGTGATCAAAGGTATTGAAAGATTCACAAAAGTGCCTAGAATGCAAGTGATATCTGCAAGAGTTAAGTAATGATAGTACAGAAGGAAAGAAGCTACTGAGACACTGGGACATGTAAAATAATTAAAGTGTTTGAGAAGATAATTGACTTGGAATTAAATGAATGGACGGATTAAGAAATTGAATTTCTTTTTGCAAGGAAGGCCTCTACCAAAGTAAGGGGATTAATAACAACCAGAAATATATGGACTGAAATAATTTGTGTGTGTATGTTTGTGTGTGTGTATTTGTGTGTATGTGTGTGTGAACAGTTACTGTGACCCCTCCAGTCTTCAGCATTTGTAAACAATATTATTAGATTCTCTCATTAGTTCAAATTTATGGTCAATTCTGATGATATATCAACCACTTTTTTGGAGTGTAAGGGTTTGTGAGAGACTATATTAGCATCTTCCAATCAAATGTCAACCTTTTCTTCACACAGTGCACCGTGTTTGCATGGATGAGGCTCTGGCAACTGAAAGGTTCCCATTATGAGGAGTTGCTTACTACTTGTCTACAGCCTCCAAAAGGGGAGCAGAAGAGCCGAGAGCAGTCTAGGGCATTGTCTTGCCCTTGGGTTTTGAAACTGCACCTACGAGGGGTATTTTTTAAGTAAGAACTGGTCGGCGATATCCTCTTAAATCACCCACGAACGAAATTGAGCGCATGCGCACACTGTTGGCATCCTTTGAGCACACGTAGACACAGTTATCGCAAAGTCAGCGGAGTGTACACTTCGTGATGAGCGATGGAAGTGATTAAGATGATCCAGAATCCCGCCGCATGTGAAATAAGGTCAGTCATCAGATTCTTGTCAGCAAGCAATGTGAAACCAGCAGAAATTCATCGCCAGATCTGTCAAGTGTATGGCCCCAATGCAATGAATGAAGGTAATGTTCATAAGTGGGTAAGATTATTCAAGGAAGGTCGGGAGAATGTGCACAATGAACCGCTCTCGAGCCGGCCATCCATAATCAACAACGATCTTTTGCTTGCAGTAGACAACAAAATTCGTGAAAACAGGCGTTTCACAATTTGCACATTGTCCTTGCATTTTTCCACAAGTTTCAAGATCCGTCCTCTACAACATTGTGTCAGAGAAATTGTATTACAGGAAGTTGTCTTCCCGATAGGTTCCAAAGATGCTTTCTGAGGAACACAAAACGAAAAGGTGTGTTAGTGCATTGACGTTTCTGACCCGATATCAAGAAGAAGGTGATGGATTTTTGGAACACATCATCACAGGAGATGAGACTTAGGTGTCACTTCTCTTTTTGCACCTTAAGAGGTTCTTCGGCAGCTAGCGTATCAACAATGATGATGAAGTGCAACTTGCGGTTCAGCAACGGTTTTCCGCTCAGGCGGCAGACTTCTATGATGATGGTATACAAAAACTCATCTCACAGTATGACAAATGCTTGAACAATAATGGCAACTATATGGAAAAGTAGCCAAAAGGTTGCAGAATGTCATGTTGCATAAATTACCAAAATATTTTTCGTTGTTAAAAGTTTATCGCCAACCGGTTCTTAGTTAAAAAATACTGCCTCGTAAATGTGGATGAATCAGAAATGAACAATGGCACGGGAATGCAGAAGGCAATGGGAAGCCTCTGCATTAAGGACACCAAGGGCATCCTGAGACTATGTAATTCTCTCTAATCACATTTTTGGGAGGTTGGTTAGCCCTGTTCACTTAAATTAATTGCAAGTAAAAAAGAATAAACAAACTTCCTATCTTTATTTCAATCTTAAAATTAAACCAGAAACCTCCACAATCATATTGATTAAAAAGTTAGTAACTACAATATTTTTTTAATTTTTCAAATTAAAAATACATTGACCTTAATTTTTTGGCAACACAAAAGTTGGCAGGTTGCTTCAGACATAGCAATCACTGATGACTCAATAGATTTTTAGCCTTACAAAAATCACAGTGGGTATTTGAAGAATCTATATAAACACAATCTAAATGGGTTCAGTCTTTGCATTCACAGCACTGAATCCAGTATTCTTCAAAAGTTTCTCCACATGTAATGCATTCAGTTTCTTTCCCTTGACTTTCTTCAGAAAGATTTTGAACATTTCACTGTGTCTTTACCATCTTAATAGTGTCTTTACCATTTTTTTTTTTTTTTTTTTTTTTTTTTTTTTTTTTTTTTATTTTTTTTATTCTCAGGATGTGGTGACAGTTGTTTTAATAAATCTTTAGTGCTTGATGAAGGCACTGGTTCAGTTGCAGGTAATGTATGTCTGGCAGGTTGATGAAGAATGGGCTTCTGAACACTGATTGGAAATATTTTCTTTTGAAGCAAATTCATTTACAATATCTTTCATCAAAGATTGTAAAAATCAGTCATTAAAGATTTCAGGGTTGACTGACTAAATTCCTGTGCATTTAAATCCATTTTGTGTTATGTCAAGCCCAGCTGCTCTTCTATGTATAAGGTTCATCTAAACGTGCAGCAATATCATATAGTGAGTGATTCTAGTTGCAAGATTTCATCCTGAACTTGTAGTTGCAGATGCAGCCTTAAAGGATTTAAAAAATGTCCTGTATGAAGGCTATAATCTGATGTTTATGTGCTAATTATATAACTTTATGAGAGCCATGGGCATCCAAAATTAAGGGAACAGGATTTGTTTCTGATGGATGAACACACTGTTTAAAATGCTTCAACCATTGTCATAATACTTCACTGTTCATCCATCCACTCTCATG
This sequence comes from Vandiemenella viatica, assembly GCA_031002005.1. Classification (NCBI taxonomy): domain Eukaryota; kingdom Metazoa; phylum Arthropoda; class Insecta; order Orthoptera; family Morabidae; genus Vandiemenella; species Vandiemenella viatica. The sequence continues at coordinate 271,812,113 of CM061920.1, forward strand.
TTGAACAGCAATACTTCCTGGTGAAATTCCTATCACAAGTGACCATTCTTATCCAATTTCCTATTAGGAAAAATGAAAAGTGGAGGTATAAATGGACAGTGACATTCATTGCAACAGTTAATGTGATATTTTGACCTCTTACAAGACATACATCACTATCTGGGGTTATCTGCAATTTTTGCCCATCACTATCATGCAACACTTTTAGACAAAACTCTTAAATTTTACAAGAAATGTTACAGTACAGATTAAAAAAATCAAATTTCCTACAGCTTTAAACAATAGGCAAGTATAATCACTTATTTATTCTATTTGATAACCTCCAACGAAGTTTGACAGAAGTGACAAACAATTTCTACTTGGAACAAAACTCACTTGACACACACACTGCAGCTCAGTTGCATTTATTTTTCCATTACAGGGTGCACATCTACCATATAATTTCGTAAGCTCACTCATTCGCTCACCTTGATAGCTATTGGCTATAGAACAGTATCACGTGTCAGCCTTCACTCGCAAAACAGCGATCAGAGATACTATTAGAACTATTTCATGGTTATGTCTACAATTTAATAGCTAAGCAACTGCTACCAAATTAATTGACATAATACATTAATTAACACATTGAGTGCTGAGAACGTAATATTACATGCCACAAACTCTCACAATAAATGCGGCGAATGTAATATTACGTTCCGTAACATATCACGATTTTCTTTGGCTAAAAACATAACAGTATGTTCATAGCATGACTCAGATGGCTTCTCTGTGGATTTTAGTTCATAAGCCCGCCACCAGAGTTCACCACCTTCCTGAAAGCTTCGAATATCTGGGAATAGATTACAACAAGCTCAAGGCACGAGAAGATCTCTTCAACCTGCAGTTGTTCTACAGTGCTCTTAAACACAAGACAGTGAAGTGGTGGAAGAAACTCGCTTTTCACTTGACAATTATGAGTTTATCAAATGCATGCATTTTGCACAACACAATCTCAAATAAGAAGATCATAACAACACATCTCATTCAGGAGATATGTTTGGCCTTGGTTCTCTCTGCACACCAATGATGTGTCTAGTGGCAATAAAAATCTTACAAGAGTGACACAGAAGCACTTTCCAGAAAGAGTGCCTATGCCAGCTGGAAAGAAGAAAGACCAAAAAAGTCGCAATATGTGCAGTGATAAAGCGATGTATTCCAAACCTGCAAGAAAGGACTCTTCCTACCAGTGTGGCGACCATGATGTAGGGCTTTGAATCAAACTATTTTTTAGACTCTACCAAACAGTTGTACAGTATGAGAAATAAACATTTCTACTTACCATCTTAATCAAAACACTTTAATATACATTTGTTTCATATATCTAATAATAAATGGTGTAATGCAAAAGTTAATCTATTTTACATATTTTTTGGTTTGGTTTTTCCCTGTAAAACATGTCAAATCATAAATCAACATAACCTGTGGAAAATAAAGACACTGACATAAACATGTCAAATCATAAATCAACATAACCTGTGGAAAATAAAGACAGCAACTCTCAACACTGACATAAATATTGCCTACAATCAGACAAATAAAATACGGTTTTATTTGTATCCCACAATTTTATTTTATGCTCAGATGAATTTACCATAAAAATAGCGAAAATCAGGCAGCATTCAAGGAGGGAATTGTGCCCAACAGGCCAGCAGTGTAAGTGTTAAGTTGGCTTTTCATAGGGTTTGATAGTTTAAAAGATATTAATAAATTTTGCGGCTGAAAAAACGTGGAACTGCTTTTCAGTAACATGTTGTTAATGAAACCAACTTAAAAAAATTAAATTACTCATAGACTCTGTTGTAACTATGAATTCTGTCTCAGGATAAATTTCAATTTAATTAAAACTTTTACTAATGTTGTTGCTTGACCAAAGTTTATGTATTACAGTTTACTTGATTTTTGGGTATTTTACTGACTACTGACTTGAATGGTCTTTGTTCATGTTTGCTCTATGTGAGTTATTAGATTATTTTAAGTGTATATCAGATTAAATATGTTACCAAATCAATTATTCTGGCAATTCATTTCTTCAGAGTTGCTCATCTGTTTGATAATATGGAATGTGTTTCAAGTTCTCTGGCCGTTACAAATACTATGACCAAAGATTATGATATGAGTGTTTGCTCAGTCTCAATAAAAAAAAACATCATGATGTTTTTGAAGCAAACAGGATTTTTTTAAATTTTGCAGAATGAACTTTAAGGGTCAAATACAAGTCAACTTTGTATTTAAGCAATTATACGATTTCACTATCGTCCCTGTTCATTTTTAATACCTATCTCCATTAATGCTTCTGAGTTCTTCAAGCTCAAGAGATTTCATTCATCCTGAAACACAGGTCAAGTTTATATTTGGTCAAATCAGGTCAACCTGTCATAATCTTTCATCCTAAAATCAGGAACTATTCTAGACCTGTGACGATAAGCAAAAAAAGGTCACGGGCTTACACTAGTTTACAATAAAGTTTTACTGAAACCTAAATATCTGGGTTTATCCAACATCTAAGATTAGCTACCCTTACCCTGGAATGGTGGCATCTACCTCAGTAAAATATTCCTGAGATAAAATAGTCCTCCAATCAGATTGTCAGGAGGGTGTAAGGACATAAACTGATACCGGGGTTGAGTATCAGGATTAGGTACCTTAACCGAATGTTTACTTGAAGAAAGTTCTCTGAATTTGCATCTCTATTTTTTTTTTTTTTTAAATTGACCACGTTGCCGCCTGGATATCAACTATTAAGCTTAACACCCACCACAAAGCTTATTTGGACCAAACGCTGAGGAAAGGTTTCAGTCTACCACGAGATAACATAAAAATTCACTTGAAGAAAAATCTGAAGTTTATTCACAAAGTCACATTTTAAAATTTTGCATTTACAGTGGAATCGGCAAATCGAACTAAACTTTTCCAAAAGATTGTAGATTATGAAGAGGAAGAAATTTACCGACTGACCCCTTTTGAAAATTTATAAGTTCATTACAGTCGTTAACACAAGATGCTGGTAAAGAAAATCGTCATGGCCGACACACGCTCCTAGCTTGGCTTAACGGTTTCCAGTTATTACTTGGCCTAACCGACACATACTCACGCAGGTCTACTATACGCAACGTTCCTGGAATAAAGACCAAACAATAAAGACAGCCAGACGGCCTGAGCAGCTAGCTGTAAGGTATCCCTCATTCTATTTTCAATATTTAGTAGGATTTCGACCGAATTTAGGGTTTGTTTTAGTACCCGGTACCACACTTTAAATCAAGTTAACAGCATTTCTGGTATAATAAAGTGAATAAATAACCCATAAACAATGTAAATAACACCTAAACTGCATTAAATCAACGATATTTCAGTAGGAAATAGGTTATTTCACATAAGAATAAACTTTCGATAACAGACACTAGCATTAGTTGGAGAGATATTGGGAACCGATTTAAATGAAGTAAGTGTTAAATAATTGCAAGTAAAATGCATAAATAAACCTTTTATCATGGGTAATACACATTATTTCGGAGATAAATAAGTAATTTCAATAAAGGAAAAACCTAACCCATAAATTTTGGCATATTCCAGTTTTAGTATTTCTGAAGTGATTTCAGTACAGTAAAGACAATAAAGAACCTATATTACACAGGCCTAGATGCACCATAACCATAACTTCACATTTAAAGATAGTTTAGTAGAATTTTCAAAGAAATAAACTGGATGATAAAATAACAGTCTGAAGCAGAAATGAAAATAATTCATTGTAATAAAACTTGAACATGTTGAGGCCCCAAAAGCAGCAATAATAATTCCTGAGACAGCCTAGTAGATAAATTAACAGGTTTCTGATAATTTGAAAGCATCTAATAACTATAAGAAGTAATTATATGGGATTTTTAATACTCATGTTGCTTAAACAGTTCACATGCATAATTTTGGTCTTTTAAGTAGTTTCAGGACTTTTAAAAGTAGAAAAACAAGCAGTAAATAAAATAATCTTTCAGTTTTTATAGGGTTTAAATAGTTTCAGTCCATAAAATATGAAATATCAGTGAGTAAATAGACGCCGGTAAATCGATTAATTTGTCCAACTTTCAGGAATAAATTCCAGCACTTTAAAGCCATTTCAAGAGCACTAATGACATTTAAATACTAGCTAACACACATAATTAATTTTCTAGACACATTTAAAGACATTTCACTAACCTGTTTTATGTTAATCCAATCGTAAAGTAACTGGCTATAATCACTGCACATAGAAAATGCTACTACACCAATTGTAAACACTGCCACACAATATAAAGTAGAGAATAAATTAAAACAGACAGGAAGCGAAGTAAATTCACATAAATCTGATAGTTTCCAACACTTTAAGTAATTTTAAACTTGAAAAGAACACGTAAAAGTGATCACCCAGCTTAGACATTTTATTATTTAAAGCCTACTTTGATTCCGGGATAAAAATTAGTTTATCATAAAAATCCATTCTTTTAGCTTCCTACATAATTATTTCAAGTCATTTAAGGCCATAGCACCGACGTTATAGGTTTCGTAAGTTCACGCTGCAGAAAACACACGTGTAAATCACTAAATAATTTATGGTATCTCAGGTATAGCAGCTACGAAGATAAAATAAGCACTAAAAGATGCAGTTTAAGGCAGGCTTCACTGTGATAATTTTTCCGGCGCAATAAGACTTAAACTTTCGGAGCTATAAATAAAAACATGAATAATAGCCACATTTGACTGTTAGATTTTTTCGGTTTCCCATAACTCAATAAATTTAAACAAAGTTCACATTGAGAGACAGTCTAAAATCAGGAATAATATTTTAAACATAATTTCGAGAGAATTACTAAAGCCGATTTTAAATAAGAATATAATTGAACACTGACTTAAGTGGTAGGCAAACTAACACATCCATATTTGGTAATTTGTTGAAGACCAATGTACCACGTGATCTCAAGTTAATATAAGGCAACTAAGAGGCGGGAATTTGGTCGGCCGTTTCCAGTGTCATTTGTAACGCGGTGGTGAACACACGTCGGGAGAGCTCCGCTCAGTCTGGCGGAACGGGCTGGTCCATGAACCAACCAGGGACGAAGGAACGCGAGAAACAGCAGCCATGTTGTAGTTTTGTGGTGAACATTTACTAACCAAGCAACTAGTCAGTTACATTCAGTTTTGGGGGTTTTTCAAAGTCGCGTTGCTCTGGAATTTCAACTTGTAATTTTTGGAGACGATTTCAATCCGATTGCCTGTGCTAACAGTTTTTTATAACATTCATGTGAAAACTTTGAAGAATATATGACTTTTGATTTCGACTTGAGACTTTCATTTATTAGCATACTACCTTTCTTGCAGAAGGTTAGGCCTGCAAGTGGCGACTGTGGTCATTTGAACTGTTAGCAATATTCATTCTACACGGTTTCATAACTTTAGAAAATCTTGGAAGACATTCTGGTTTAGGTGACGTAGCCGATACCTCAACCCCAGTACTCGGCTACGCCCTGACATGGCGACCGTGACAGGACTTGGGCATTTACCCCATTTGTGAGCAAAAGTATAAAGGACTTGGGTATGAATCCATGTTTAATAAGTGTGTGAGAAAGTAGGAATAAGAACGTTCAAGTAACGAAGGACAGAGAGAGGCAAAGCCTTAAGATTTTCTGTGAAAAACACTATTTTTTGTAAAACACATAATTTTTCTTTTGGGCAACACATGTAACTTTTGTAAATTTTAGGTTTAAGATGTCTTCATTTGTAATTTTGTAACAATTTAGGTTTAAGAGCCATTATTTTCTGAATATTTTGTGTGAAAATTCAACTTGATATGATACATTTTGTGTTACACTTTGAACTAAAGTTCTATTCCATATGTGGAATTTTTGATAATATTTGCATATATATGATTTTAATATGTTGACTTTTTCAATGTTTGATATTGACAATAATTTCAAGGTGTGAGTGAGGAAACATTTCAGTATTTTTGTAGTAATTTTGGTATGAATGGAGACCAGAGCAACCGCACAGGTTTAGGATAGGATTAGTTTTGGGAATTTTTCTAAATTTTTGGGAGTTTCTTAGTAATTTTTTGGGATTTTTTAAATTTCTTTTTGGGTTTTCTTTCTTTTAAGATGTTCAGCCAGTTTTTGTTCCAAAAATGACTTCAATCTTCAGGGGGCATGTAAGGTATCCCTCATTCTATTTTCAATATTTAGTAGGATTTCGACCGAATTTAGGGTTTGTTTTAGTACCCGGTACCACACTTTAAATCAAGTTAACAGCATTTCTGGTATAATAAAGTGAATAAATAACCCATAAACAATGTAAATAACACCTAAACTGCATTAAATCAACGATATTTCAGTAGGAAATAGGTTATTTCACATAAGAATAAACTTTCGATAACAGACACTAGCATTAGTTGGAGAGATATTGGGAACCGATTTAAATGAAGTAAATGTTAAATAATTGCAAGTAAAATGCATAAATAAACCTTTTATCATGGGTAATACACATTATTTCGGAGATAAATAAGTAATTTCAATAAAGGAAAAACCTAACCCATAAATTTTGGCATATTCCAGTTTTAGTATTTCTGAAGTGATTTCAGTACAGTAAAGACAATAAAGAACCTATATTACACAGGCCTAGATGCACCATAACCATAACTTCACATTTAAAGATAGTTTAGTAGAATTTTCAAAGAAATAAACTGGATGATAAAATAACAGTCTGAAGCAGAAATGAAAATAATTCATTGTAATAAAACTTGAACATGTTGAGGCCCCAAAAGCAGCAATAATAATTCCTGAGACAGCCTAGTAGATAAATTAACAGGTTTCTGATAATTTGAAAGCATCTAATAACTATAAGAAGTAATTATATGGGATTTTTAATACTCATGTTGCTTAAGTAGTTTCAGGACTTTAAAAGTAGAAAAACAAGCAGTAAATAAAATAATCTTTCAGTTTTTATAGGGTTTAAATAGTTTCAGTCCATAAAATATGAAATATCAGTGAGTAAATAGACGCCGGTAAATCGATTAATTTGTCCAACTTTCAGGAATAAATTCCAGCACTTTAAAGCCATTTCAAGAGCACTAATGACATTTAAATACTAGCTAACACACATAATTAATTTTCTAGACACATTTAAAGACATTTCACTAACCTGTTTTATGTTAATCCAATCGTAAAGTAACTGGCTATAATCACTGCACATAGAAAATGCTACTACACCAATTGTAAACACTGCCACACAATATAAAGTAGAGAATAAATTAAAACAGACAGGAAGCGAAGTAAATTCACATAAATCTGATAGTTTCCAACACTTTAAGTAATTTTAAACTTGAAAAGAACACGTAAAAGTGATCACCCAGCTTAGACATTTTATTATTTAAAAGCCTACTTTGATTCCGGGATAAAAATTAGTTTATCATAAAAAATCCATTCTTTTAGCTTCCTACATAATTATTTCAAGTCATTTAAGGCCATAGCACCGACGTTATAGGTTTCGTAAGTTCACGCTGCAGAAAACACACGTGTAAATCACTAAATAATTTATGGTATCTCAGGTATAGCAGCTACGAAGATAAAATAAGCACTAAAAGATGCAGTTTAAGGCAGGCTTCACTGTGATAATTTTTCCGGCGCAATAAGACTTAAACTTTCGGAGCTATAAATAAAAACATGAATAATAGCCACATTTGACTGTTAGATTTTTTCGGTTTCCCATAACTCAATAAATTTAAACAAAGTTCACATTGAGAGACAGTCTAAAATCAGGAATAATATTTTAAACATAATTTCGAGAGAATTACTAAAGCCGATTTTAAATAAGAATATAATTGAACACTGACTTAAGTGGTAGGCAAACTAACACATCCATATTTGGTAATTTGTTGAAGACCAATGTACCACGTGATCTCAAGTTAATATAAGGCAACTAAGAGGCGGGAATTTGGTCGGCCGTTTCCAGTGTCATTTGTAACGCGGTGGTGAACACACGTCGGGAGAGCTCCGCTCAGTCTGGCGGAACGGGCTGGTCCATGAACCAACCAGGGACGAAGGAACGCGAGAAACAGCAGCCATGTTGTAGTTTTGTGGTGAACATTTACTAACCAAGCAACTAGTCAGTTACATTCAGTTTTGGGGGTTTTTCAAAGTCGCGTTGCTCTGGAATTTCAACTTGTAATTTTTGGAGACGATTTCAATCCGATTGCCTGTGCTAACAGTTTTTTTTATAACATTCATGTGAAAACTTTGAAGAATATATGACTTTTGATTTCGACTTGAGACTTTCATTTATTAGCATACTACCTTTCTTGCAGAAGGTTAGGCCTGCAAGTGGCGACTGTGGTCATTTGAACTGTTAGCAATATTCATTCTACACGGTTTCATAACTTTAGAAAATCTTGGAAGACATCTGGTTTAGGTGATGTAGCCGATACCTCAACCCCAGTACTCGGCTACGCCCTGACATAGCTTTATACCATCAGCCGGATGATCTATGTGTATGGACACTTTCCAAAAATAGTGTGTAAAGGTGGAATTATAGAATATGTTTAGAATCTACCTGTGTGTAGCCTGGCCTTCAGGGATTATAAAAAGTGTTTAGTGAAAATTCTGAAATAATTATCTTGCATGTAAATTAATTTAGTTTAAGTGCGCAATGTTAGAAAGTTTCCAAAAATTAATTAGTGATTCCCTGATTTATTTTTTAATTTAAGCAATTTTTAGGCGACCCTGCTAAACTACAAATTATTGTGATAAAATTAGTGTCATCATGTTCTGCATTAATTCCTGATTCTAAAAATGTAAATTTTATTTAGATTGGTGGTGTAATAGCAAAGTTATGAGTTTGACAAAAATCGGGTTTGAAATCTGTTTAGCAGATACTTGGTTTTTAGTTATAATTATTCAAGTGTTGTTTATATCGAAAAAGTGAAGTTATCTGAATTTTCTTTTGTTGAGTTACGTGTTCTAACAGTTGTTTTGTTTACTGAAGTGGCTTGGTTTACTCGCAAATAAATTTCAAAATTACCACGTTATGATTAGTGACGAAATAGCTTTAAAATTGATCTAAAATCTGTTCTCCTTCATGAAATGTTCTAAAATTTTAATATGTTATACTAGATTTTTCGTGCTGTTAAGAATTTACTTTTTAGTTCGAGAAATTACTGAAAACATATGATTAAAAAATGTTGAAAGTGATAGTGTGCTCTATGAATTGTTTAAAATTTTATTTACATTATTTACGCAGTATACAACTACTGAATATTACCGAATTTAGCTTTTCTCTGGATTATTATTATTATAAAATTACTTTACTGCTTCGAAAAGTGTTAAGAATTAGTGAAATTATCACATAACCAAAAATCGATTGTTTACAAGTTGGATAATAATGGATTACTCTATTCTTTATTTAGAGCTTGTATTATATGTTGAGTGACTTTACTGTTTTTAAATTGTTCTATTTACTGAGTTAGCTTGCAGTATCGCCTTCTGCATGAAATGATTTTCTCACATCCTATAGTTGCAAACTGAAAAATTTAATGTTAACTGGGTAGCTTACTCCCTTCCTTATGCTCTATAACTGTGAAAACTAGAATTTATCCAAATTCTAAGGTGCTTACAAGGGGACAGATTAGGTAGCAGACATTCTGCAAGTCAGAGCATGGAATGTTAGAACCTGAATAGGGCAGGCAGATTAGAAAACTCAAAAATTGGAAATGGAACAACTTAAGTTAGATGTTAGTGGAATTAGTGAGATTAAATGAATGATGCACAGGATTTCTGGTCTGGGGAACAGAGAATAATTACATGAAAACTGTAAGTGGAGTCACTGGTGTGGGATTTATAATTATGAAGAGAGCAGGGAAACAGGTGAGTTATTATGTGAGTTTACTGATAGGATTATTTTGATTAGAGTAGAAACAAAGCCAATGTCACAGGGGGGAAAAAAGACAAAAATACCAGAAGAAATTTTGGAGTTGATGGATCAGAGAAGAAGGCACAAAAATGCTAAGGATGAAGCAGGTAGAGAGAAAGACATACAATTCAGAAATCAGATAAACAGGATATGAAAATAAGCAAAAGAAAAATGTGAAGAAGTAGAGAAGCAAAGCAGATGTGGTCTATGGGAACAAAATTTTTAAGAAATGAAGAAAAGGTGTATAAACACTAAAGCTGCTGATGAGAAACCTCTTTTAAGCTCAGAAAATAGAGCTGACTGATGGGAGGACTAGATACAGAAACTATATGACACATATGACTTGAACAACAATGTACTGGGAAAAGAAGACAATGTTGACACTAATAATTTAGGAGCCTATGTTTTGAGGACAAAATTTAATAGAGCTTTGAATTATTTTAAATCAAATAATGCCATTGGAATTGATGAAATCCTGCAGAACATGTGAAATTCCTAGCAGAAGAAGGAACCCAAAAATATTTCAAACTTGGATCAAAAAATTATGAAACAAGGGATATTTCAATTGATTTTAATAAAACTATCATGTTCACACCTCCACAGAAAACTAAGCTCAAAAAAGTGATAATTATTGCACTGTAAGTCTAACATTACATGCCTCAAAATTGCTGAATGGTATAATATATAGAAGAATAGAAAGGATAGTAGAAGAGATAGTAGCTGAAATAAGTTTGGCCTAGGAAAAATGTGGTACAAGAATAGCAATTCTGACTTTAAAAATAATACTTGAACGGTAGATCAAGTAAAACAAATATATTTTTATGGCATTTGTCAATTTAGAAAAAATTTGATAATGTTAAGTGGGACAAGGTGTTCAAAATGTTAAAGAAGTCAGGTATAAAATATTGAGGTAGAAAAATATGTTTTAATCTATGTAAAAATCAAGTGGTGATAATAAAAGCGCATCAGTTAAAAAGGATGTGAGGCAAGGTTAGAGGCTGCACCCATTAATATTTGACTTGTTTTTAGAGGAAGCAATAAAAAAATGTAAGAGAAAAATTAGAATGTGGCATAAATTTTAAAGGAGAAAAAAATCAATTTGCTACGATTTGCTGATGACATTGTTCTGTTAGCTTAACAGACTGAGGATATCAAGAGGTTATGGAATGGCATGAACAAAATAATGAAGGAAGATTTTGGACTAAATATAAAAGTGATAAATGTGATAGGAGTACCAAGTGAATTCTGCTACTTAGGATGTAAAATTAAAACTGATGACTAAAACAGAAATGATGTTAAAAGCAGAATAGCACTAGAAAAAGAGAAATATTTTTGTTTCAAAAATTGAGCAAGGACCAAGAAAAACTTTTTAAAATTCTAAGTGTGGAGCACAGCACTTTATGGCAGCAAAGCAAGTACTTATATCAGAAATAAGGAAAATTCAAGCATTGGATTGTGGTGTCATAGAAGGATGCTGGAAATTAAGTAGACAGATAAAGTACAAAATAAACATGTTTGGGAAATGATGGGTGAGGAAAGAAGTTTGTGGAAGAGTTTTACAGAAGAAGAGACAGGAAAGTGGGTCATACTTTGAGACATGCAGGATGGTTTAATTTACTAATGGACTAATTTACTAGTGGGAACAGTCAAAGGTAAGAACTGTAGAGGAAGACAGAGATTAGAATATATGAAGCAATTAATTGAGGACATGAAAGTGATATGTTGTGATGAAGAGGTTAGTGAAAGATAGGAGGGATGGAGACATTCTTGACATTAATCTAGTCAAGAGAAAACCATTTTATATTATTATCCATAAAATAACAGATACTTAGAAGTGAAAAGGAATAAAAAAAATCAGGATAGGGAAATGAACCACCATTTAGCTCAGATGTGCTAATACATATACTGAGCACAAATTAAAATTTTTGGGTCTTAGCCCTTCATCAGCAAGTAGACTTTTGTGGAGGGTGGATTCTGTAGGAGACTGACACAAATAGTGACCACTGAGCAAGGAATATGGTCCATGGTGTAGATAGATTCTAATAGAAGACAAGCATAGGGGTGGTGATTTTAAGTTAATGCCTGAGCTTTGTAAAATATCAGGGATGGTGATGTTCTCCTGTTGACAAAGGGCCAAGTCTTGAAATATTCATTGTTTTTCCTGTGTTTTGTGCTTATTTATGTGTTCACCCCATGATACCATTATCTAAGGTATATATATATGAGACTGGAGAATTTTTTGGCATCGTTTATTAATTGAAAGTCTTGCTCTTCCAGCAGTTTCAACCAGAACTGGATCCATGAAGGAAAAGGGGGGGGGGGGGAGTAAACTGAGACACTTGTCCCCAGTGGCAACTTTAGAGGGCACAAAAATCATGTTTGAAGGGTAACAAATACAAGTGGTGGTATACCACATTTTTTTGCAACCTACAGCCAGGGCGTGGCAAATTCATCTAGCAGTGTTCCTTTTTTTTTTTTTTTGGCTCTAGTGTCTCATGTGGCAAAATCAAATGTGAAAAAGCAACCGTCTGAAGTTTTTGTCCAAACTTGGAAAATTCATAAGTACATCAATGATGTCAACATTTAACAATCCTGGAATGATTTAATTATTCTATCAGGGCCACATTTAAGCAAAAAAAAAAAAAAAAAAAAAAAAGTTCGGCCATAAATTTTCTGGGACAAATTTAAAAAATTTAAGCATCCACAGCCCTCCCCCCCACCCCCCACTGCCGACAGGGAGGCCTGTACCACATAAATAGCCTAGGGGCACACAAAGCCTAAATGTGGCCCTGGATACTATGATCTGTTCTCATCCTAAGCTTATCTAAAGCTTAATTTACATATTTCTTTATCTATATCTTAAATCTATCTATTGATATCTATAATCTTAAAAATTTGGAGAATCTAGAAATTACACAAAGATTAAAAATGTGGCAGGTTGCATGAAGGATGATCTTGGTTTATATGCCCCATATTCCATTGTAGAACATGAGAATGTGGGCTACAACACAGCAGGTCACCTGGTTAACAGGAATACAGACTATCAGCTTAGTGTAACATTGAATATGGCACTTAAATTTTAAAAGAAGCATGATTGGAAGGTTAAAGAAAGGTGATGAGTCGTCAGTGAAGTTCAACAATAGATGACTCACAGCATAACAATCACAGTTTAATTCCATTTGTTAAGAATGAGACTAAAATCATTAATATTAATAATTTAATTGATATGGAGCTAATGGCCTGATCTCAACTCAAGTACTTTTTATTAATATGTTAGTCACACTTATTTCAGTTACACTATCACAAGCTGCTTGTTTGCAATTATAATATGATATATTCAAATACAGAATATTATTCTATTGTTTATTTAGGACCGATATAGAATTCTCACTCCTCAATATTTGTATCTTGATTTTTTTTTTAATTTTAATACAAAATTATATGGCATAGATTAAGCTCCTCTTCATCAACATAATCAAGTTTTTAGTGTCCTTGAAGCAAAAAAAAAAAAAAGGCTCATGACTAAGCAGTACTTCTGTAGCTATATTTTTGTGAACTGGTTTAAATTTATTTTGCTATGTGCAGAAAGTTTGAGGGTCATGGTAAAAATATTATTGAAACATGGGAAAGCTGCACTTTATTTCATCTTTCATACATCAGTCTGTGTTTCATCTTAAGCAAGAATCAATTAAAAATTTTTAGTATTATAGAATAAATAATTTAAAAAAGGCTTATTATAATTATCATACAAAAATTAATTAAAATTATATGCCAATGGAAACTAAAGAGTAGTAGGTACTGGAATAAGGTTATTGAAGGGATATTCAATTTTTACTAAACTATAAATAAGACAACAACAAAACAAAACATATTTTAATTATTAATCATATACAAGCATTAAGAATAAAATACACCAGGCACAGTGTGTGCATCGTAGGCTCAGTCATCTTGTAACTTAAGTATTTTTAAAGGGTTCATTTGAAAGGTTATGTGTTTGCACTGTACTACTCTTTATTATTGTATTAATTTCATCTCTCATAAGTGATAGTTTCAATATCTCCACCATTGATAAATGGGGATTTATGAACATTAATTGAATTAAGGAGTGTAATCTTTGCAGTATTAAAGTACAAAATCATGCAGAAAAATTCACTTAATATGAAATAATATTTTATTTTACAATATATTCATAAGTATTAATATATGAATAAATAAAAGTAATCACTTTCAGTTAAATGCATTACTTTTCAAATCAAACCATTGGTAAAAAAAAAAAAAAAAAAAAAAAAAAAAAAAAAAAAAAAAAAAAAAAGTATAAGCAGTAAAAACTGTACAAAATTTAAACAGGAAACAAGTAGAATGCTTAATGGAATTCTCAGCTTGCTTGAAATGTAAATGAAAAAAAAAAAAAAAATACATGTCTTGTGAATTTTATTGGAAAATTAAGATTGAAGATGTACTTTTCAAACCATGAATTGCTATAAATTATTAATGGAATGTTTATAGTTTTATTATATACAGGGTTATTACAAATGATTGAAGCGATTTCACAGCTCTACAATAACTTTATTATTTGAGATATTTTCACAATGCTTTGCACACACATACAAAAACTCAAAAAGTTTTTTTAGGCATTTACAAATGTTCGATATGTGCCCCTTGAGTGATTCGGCAGACATCAAGCCAATAATCAAGTTCCTCCCACACTCGGCGCAGCATGTCCCTATCAATGAGTTCGAAAGCATCGTTGATGCGAGCTCGCAGTTCTGGTACGTTTCTTGGTAGAGGAGGTTTAAACACTGAATCTTTCACATAACCCCACAGAAAGAAATCGCATGGGGTTAAGTCGGGAGAGCGTGGAGGCCATGACATGAATTGCTTATCATGATCTCCACCACGACCGATCCATCGGTTTTTCAATCTCCTGTTTAAGAACTGCCGAACATCATGATGGAAGTGCAGTGGAGCACCATCCTGTTGAAAGATGAAGTCGGAGATGTCGGTCTCCAGTTGTGGCATGAGCCAAATTTCCAGCATGTCCAGATACATGTGTCCTGTAACGTTTTTTTCACAGAAGAAAAAGGGGCCGTAAACTTTAAACCTTGAGATTGCACAAAACACGTTAACTTTTGGTGAATTGCGAATTTGCTGCACGAATGCGTGAGGATTCTCTACCGCCCAGATTCGCACATTGTGTCTGTTCACTTCACCATTAAGAAAAAATGTTGCTTCATCACTGAAAACAAGTTTCGCACCGAACGCATCCTCTTCCATGAGCTGTTGCAACCGCGCCGAAAATTCAAAGCGTCTGACTTTGTCATCGGGTGTCAGGGCTTGTAGCAATTGTAAACGGTAAGGCTTCTGCTTTAGCCTTTTCCGTAAGATTTTCCAAACCGTCGGCTGTGGAACGTTTAGCTCCTTGCTTGCTTCCTTCGTCGACTTCCGTGGGCTACGCGTGAAACTTGCCCGCACGTGGTCAACCGTTTCTTCGCTCACTGCAGGCCGACCCATTGATTTCCCCTTACAGAGGCATCCAGAAGCTTTAAACTGCACATACCATCACCGAATGGAGTTAGCAGTTGGTGGATCTTTGTTGAACTTTGTCCTGAAGTGTTGTTGCACTGTTACGACCGACTGATGTGAGTGCATTTCAAGCACGACATACGCTTTCTCGGCTCCTGTCACCATTTTGTCTCACTGTGCTCTCGAGTGCTCTGGTGGCAGAAATCTGAAGTGCGGCTTCAGCCAAACAAAACTTTATGAGTTTTTCTACGTATCTGTTGTGTGTCGTGACCATATGTCAATGAATGGAGCTACAGTGAATTTATGAAATCGCTTCAATCATTTGTAATAGCCCTGTATCTACTTAAAATAAGTGCATTTGCTTATATGTTAAATAAAAAAGCCCACATTTGAATTGAAGGAAAAAGGGTATAACACACAAATAATATTTTAGACTTAATACTTCTGAGTCACCTTTTTCACTTGGATTGGTAATTTTTTTTCTTCCCACCCTCCACAGTTACATTTCTGGGAACTGTAGAACAGACATGTAGTCTATGTTTTAAAAGTAGTTTGTTCCTGATTCAACTGTAGACTGTATAAACCAATTTTTAATACTGCATTGACTTTCACCATATTTACATATAATATATTTAGTTTTAAATGAAATTTACAATGAATTTCTTATCATTTACGTATTCATTGTTAAAGAAAACAAAATATTCACTGTGACTGCTTGACTGAGTGATCTATTAGCATTGAAACCTGATACACAGCCTAATAGTAGTACATAATTTAAGAGGCTCAAAAGTTGGTTTAACACCCAGCAACACAACACAATATTTTTTTGAAGGAATCTTGGAAAGTTTATTAAATGTTTTCAAGTGGTATAAGGAAGCTGAATATGTCATTTATAATGCTTCTGGATATGCCTGGCAAGGTTGTGTTTGTATCTTGCTTTCTTATGACACACAGGACATTCAAACTGTGGTTCTACACCACATTCAAACCTTAGGTGACGCCAAAGATTGTCCCGTCGAGTATAGGTACTACCACATGCAGAACAAGCAAAAGGTTTATTTTGCTTTCTATTTGAAGGAAGCTGCAGGCTATTTGTCTGTTGATGTGAAATTGTATTTGGCAGCAACATCTCCACACCTAGAATATTCATTTAACATAAATAATATATATAAAAATAATTTGTTTGTGGTACATGTGAAAAATTGCTGAAAAAATAAAAAAATAACTAATAACTTATAATGCAAGAAATGTGAATAATTCGAAATATTAATGGAACAAAAACTGGAATATCAACTAATACATCATTAGGAACTGACAATTATGTTGCGACCATTGAAGCAGAATAGTAATTCTGTAACTGAGGGCTCTGATGGGATATAATATAATATCAAGAGAAAAATATACATTTAACTGAATGAAGATAACTGAACCAAGTAGGTTCAAAGTAGCATTTTATTCTGGCTATCCAGTTCTCAGTTTTTTTTCTGAAATCTTGAGGAGCTGCTATAAGTATTTGCTGTTATTGTTTGTTCTAGATGTAGGCAATCCAAATTTAAAACCTATTTCTCACAGTAATATTGGTGCTGTATCTAATTATTCCACTGCTGATAAGATGCCAAACAAGAAACTGGCTAAGAACACCTAAAAGACGGGGAAAAAATAATAATAGTAACTGTAGCAGCAAATTTTAAGAACAACTGGTAAATACAGAAATTAAAGCTCAGGGATAGGTTATTCTACAATACTCTGGAAAAATGACTGAACAAATCTAAAAAGAATGTTTATTTTTACTTGGATCACATACAAAATAGTGAGAAATTATTTTCACATTGCTTCAGTTTTGCACTAAAAATTCAAACAAAGGAAGATAAATTAAAAAAACTACTAAGTTTTGTTTAAAATTATTAAACAATTATTGTAAAATAGCACAAGCTAACAAGTCAATGAAGTACACAAACAAACGTTCATGACAAAATATATTATTCACATCACTAGTTTTTAAAATAAATCTTTTCTTAATTTAAAATATTGTTATGATTTTTTTGCTGGAATAATTTTCAGTCTGTAATTGAATGTGGGAATACTGAAATGGGTCTATTTACAAGAACTTGATTTTTAGTCAGTTTCATGGGCACTGAAAGTTTTTTAAATACTATCTGTTAAGGTTGCTTGGATGATTTTTTTTCATCTCATTTAAATGGTAATTGTTAAAGAAAACAAAATTCACCATCTGTCTTTACTAATATTAGAAATGTGAAAGTAACTCAGTCTCTCAGGGCTTAATCTGATTTTGATTAAATTTGACAAGGAAATACTATTTCATATTAGGAAGGACGTAAAATACTTTATTCTTTAAAAATAATATTTTTATAATGGCATTTTTAAATATAACTGAACGGTGATTGACACATTGCATGTGTAGGAATCTGTAATCCTCTGGGAGCATGGACGCCAGCAGGATTACTTTAAGGGAGGATCATCTGTATCTTTTTTATACATTATGCATAACACTTATTACTTATTAATTAAGGATACTGAGTTTATTGACAAGGTGTTGAACAAATTTGGACAACAACCTAGGTGCCTTAAGTTATTATTCAAACAGTTAATTTAATAATAAATTTTTTGTTTATTAATCTTTTTCTGTGTATTTTCTATCATAGCAGGGAGGTGCAAGTGCACCCCCCAACCAGTGCCTATGTCTGTGTGAGATTGGGCTTCTGGATCTGAGTTTAAAGCACTTGCTTTCATAAATTCAGTGTCATGTTCTGGGTTCAAATACTACTGACAGAAGGAATTATTAAGTGTTGTTTTGATTATATGAGCCATGCTTGGACGTTCCATTGTACAGATTCCATGACAGAGATGGAATTTGTGACAAATGGAAACTCTCTTACATAGGTGGCCAAACAATCCATCGGGACCCACCAGCATGTTAAATTTTTTATGCTATTTTGGTCACTCAGATTTTTTTCCCTCACAATCAGTATGTGTATGATATACACTAATAATATAATTAATGCGAAAGTTTTTCTGTGTCTTACATTTTGACTACTAAATAGCTATATTGATATTGGTAGAATTTGACAAGGAAATACTTTGTTTCATTAGGAAAGACAAAGGATATTTTTTGGGGATAAATAACATTTGTTGTCGTATGTAATCGTAGGCTTCCGCGGCCAGAGTCAGTTGATTCTTGGCTGTCCGGGTGGCGCCGCATCATGTTTCTTGAAACCGACGTTTCGACCCTCATTCTGGGGTCTTCTTCCAGGGCAGAACTGCGTCTTCGGTCAGCGAGTGGTCTTGTTTTATAACCGAGGCCCACGTCCATCTAGATGGTTCGATTTGTCCGGCCAATCAGAGGTCTGAGCCATCACGTGGTTCGTTGGCCTGGCGGGGCACGGCGTGGTCTGGTTGGAGGTGACACGTGACATGCTCTCTCTGCAACAGCGAGAGCCAGGCGTCGTGCAATTTCAGCCCGTTGTCTTCGTTGATATATCAACGAAGACAACGAGCTGAAAGGTTGCGGAGAGAGCATGTCACATGTCACCTCCCACCCGACTGCGCCGCGCCCCGCCAGGCCAACAAACCATGTGACGGCTCGGACCTCTGATTGTCTGGACAAATCGAACCATCTAGACGGACGCAGGCCTCGGCTATAAAACAAGACCACTCGCTGACCGAAGACGCAGTTCTGCCCTGGAAGAAGACCCCAGAATGAGGGTCGAAACGTCGGTTTCAAGAAACATGACGTGGTGCCACCCAGACAACCAAGAATCAACATTTGTTGTCATTAAATTTTAAAACTAACTGAATGGTGCCAAACAGATGGATAGCATTTGTAAGTCTGTAATTTTATATCGATCACTCAGGCTGTACTTCTCTGGCAGTCTGTTAGTCAATGATATGTTAATAAATCTCTTTTACAGACAAAACATATGATATGTATAGATGATTTTCGCTGCACCAGTCTATTATTTTGTGTCTACCTAAAAATTTCTGGCATCAGTATATTCAGTCTTATTTTTTAACATGCCTCGCATAGCATGGTGTAAGGTACCCTTTAGCTCAGCAAAAGCATTCCCACTAGCTATCCCCAGTAGCAATATATATTATATAGTTCGATTTTGAAGTCGCTTATGGAGAACATAAAAATGTGGTGTAAAGTAATTTTCAACTTGAACGGGTTTTCCTTCATTCATTTCCACAGTGAAAACGTGTTATAAGAATCATTTTTAAGTGTATTAATTATTTCCAGAAAAATTTAGTTTAAGAGATAAGATGGTTTGTTTATGTTTTAACATGTGCGATTCAGAAACCTAGGAATTAAGATTTGAAATAACTCAAGTTTAGTAAAGTCACAGCTGATCTTTTATCGCCAGTTATAGTCAGCATTGTATAGAATATTTTGATAGTAAAATTAACTAATTTGGCAAAGTTTAATTGGTGGTTTTAATTAAGAAAAAAAAATAAAGTTTTTAACTAGAAGGAATAGAATTGAGAAATTTACATCAGTAGATAGCCTAAATTGAAAGGATCACAAATATATATGGTTTTGGTAAAAAAAAGTTTAAGCATTAGTAAGATAATTAAGATTTTGAAGATGGATTGTCATTAATTGTTGTTGGAGTGTGACAAATTGCACCAAGCTCATGACATAAGAGACTTCAAGGTTAATCTTATAGAAATCTGCCTGAATGTTGAATTAATTCAAAATAGATAGAATATGATCAGAGGAAGCCCTTGTAGCAATTGCAAGTTAAACCATTTAGTATATTGGGAGATATGATTTCTGAAAAAGGTTGCTGGTGATATAGGAATTGAAAAGCTTATAAAAGCCCCTGCAGCCATTTTGAATTTGCTCAGTCTCTGAGTGATTTTTAATGAAAGAACTTCATGTCACTATGTAGTCCAGTCTTTCCCTAGAAATCAAACAGTTAACTTTATGTCAGTTCGTGGAGCGGACTGTCCACGCGGTAGTGGTTGTGGCACTTAGTAACATGCTGTAATCGTTTCTCACTAATGTTAGGTTGACTTAGTGAGTTTGTCGTCTCATAAGAATATGCTTAGCCTGTCAATCTTCAATGGAACTGTTGTCCAATGTCTTATTCAAAATTCTGTTACCGATAATGTATGAATGGACTTTATCAAGAATATAAGTATTTTGTGATCTTAAGACTGTGTCAAGTGAACTTATTTAGTACACCCTTTGTGTTTGGGGATATAATGCAAACATGTGGTGACCGCTTTATTAAATATTAAGGTACTAGAAGGCTACACAGATCATGAACTTATGTTCACAGTTTAGGCAAAGTGTTGCTAACCCCCCAGCAATACCTTCGCGCCTAACAACGGACAGCTAAAGTTATTAGAAACTAAAAATCTGATGCTCATGCTGAAGAAAAAAGACAAGGTCAAGCTGAAAAATGAGATGGCCTCAGTTAAGCCCCTCTTATTGGTTTATTATTTTTTAAACATGTTGCAAACTGATTCTCTTCATGAGACATGTTCAATGGTAGAATCGTATGGTGATGGCTTCTCAGCGGTATTATCCTGACTCCATATTTTTTGGGACACCTATTACACAACTTACATTACTTACATCTTTCTATATCCAACTCTAGTAATAAAATTCTATGTCCACATGTACAAAGTCATGGGTAGCATCTAGTTACAAAGAATTCCGTCACTGTATGTTGTTATGGTTATTTTATCAGCATCATGAGAGGGGTATTAGTTTCCCTGTCATACGAATCATCTAAAACAGTAAGAAACATCAACTGTATGCCATTATTACATAGTTATCACACAAGAATATTATTCATGAACCAAGAAGCTGTGATGAAATGCTTGTGACAATTCTAAGTAACTAGACATATTCAAAATGAAAAAAAACATGTTATTCATTGGTCACAATGTGAGCTGTTCTAATAATGCTATATTGGAAACAATGAGTGTGGAGGGAGTCCTTTCTATAAACAGGCAAATTCTAGGCAAAAGGGATGTCACATTGTCGGACAGGCAATGACATGTGTATGGGATTTGTAAGGGAGGTTACCAACACCAGGGTTGTAGTATTGGTATCATCACCTTAACTAATCTCCAACTTGTAAGGGAAAAGTCTAGTACCGGGGTGGAGTATAGGTTTAGTACCTTAGCTGAAAGTTCACTTGAAATAAAAGTTCTGTTGAATTTGAAGAAATAATTTTAAATTGACCATGTGCCTGCCTGGAATACTCAACTAAAATGCTTAATGGTCATCACCCAGCCTTTGTAACCCCAAAGCTGAGAAAAGGGTTCAGTCTACTACAAAATTACAAAGAAGGTTCACTTTGAAAAAAAATTGAAGTTGTTAAAAGTCATATTTTCAAAAATTGCATTCTACAGTTGATTAGGCGATCGAACAAACATTTCCAGAACATTGCAGATTGTGGAGAGAAAGAATACCAACCGAAAACCCCTTTTAGAAAATTTACAAGTTCATGGTAATTGCAAAGAAAATCATTATGGCCGACACATGTTCCTAGCCCAACACAGCCAGTTCCGGCTTTAAACCGACTCACACCACCGCAATTGACGCAGATTCACCTTACATCACGCTCCTGGAGTAAAGATTGAAGACCAAACAATA
This sequence comes from Vandiemenella viatica, assembly GCA_031002005.1. NCBI lineage: Eukaryota > Metazoa > Arthropoda > Insecta > Orthoptera > Morabidae > Vandiemenella > Vandiemenella viatica. The sequence continues at coordinate 271,834,227 of CM061920.1, forward strand.
GAAATGAAAGACCTCTATGAAGTACCCGTTTATATAGCCCATCCGTGCAACATCAGTTATTCACCTACTTTCCCAAAATAGTGTAAAATGATTGAGATTATATAAAGTGTTCAAACTTAAACTGTATAAAGTCTTATCCTCAAGGTACATAAAAAGTGCTTAGTCAGAATTCTCGAATGATTAGTTTGCTTAAAAATGAATTTAGTTTAAATAGCGTATTGATAGAGAGTCTCCGACGGGAATAGGGATTTCCCTATCTCTATGTTTGAATTAAAGCCAATTTTTAGTAATCCCGCTGGATTGAAAATTATCGCCATAAAATTAGTGCCAAAGTATTCTACATTAAATCCTGATCACGGTGATGTAAATTTTGTGAATATCGGTGGCGAAATAGCAAAGTTATCTATTTAGCAAGATTTTGTTTAGAATGTATCATAAGTCAACTCGGTTTATGCTGAATAACTATTCTTATGTTGTTTATATCGAAAAAGTAAAGTTATTGGAATTTTCTTTGAATTCAGTTACGTGTTTTGAAAGTTATTTTATTTATAGAAGTGGCTCAGTTTACTCGCAAATAAATCTCAAGTGAAACCACGTGTGTTTAATGACGAAATAATTTTAAAAATGTGTATAAAATCTGTTCTACTGCATAGAATGTTCTGAAATTTAAATATGTTATATAACATTTTTGGTTCTTTTAGAAATTTTTCTTTTTAGATCAAGAAATTACTGAATACATCTGATAAAAAATGTTGGAAGTGAAAGTGTGTTTATCGAGGTGTTTAAAAATAATGTATGTCATTTACACGGTCTAAAACTACAGAATTTTAGTTAATTTAACTTTCTTTTGAATTATTATTATTTTAAAATTACTTTACTTCATTTAAAAGTGTTCAGAAATAGTTAAATGCTCAAGTAGAAAAAATCTCTTGTTTTTAAATTGGATAATAATGGATTACCCTATTCCAGGTTAGTTGAAAGTTTCTTTACTATTAAAAAATGTTTATTTAGAGCTTGTGTTAAGTGTTGTGTGTCTTTACTGTTCCTGAATCAGTTTATTTAATGAATTTGCTTGTGGTATCAGCTTCTATATGAAACGTTCTTCCCATAAACTCTACTTGCAATGAAACCTTATGTTTAGAGGAAAGCTTTCTCCATCCCTTATACTTGAAACTAAGAAAACTAGAATTTACCAAAATTCTAAGGTGCATACCAACTTGCTTTAAGTTCTGTAGAAAAATAAACTGTCCAAACTGTTAAACTGTGAACCAGCCTTAAATAAATCAACTGCAATTAATTATGGCCACCACTTTTCTAGTTACCTTCAGGAAAGAAAAGGTTCATTAGCACTAATAAGAAAAATTGACACAGTTCAAATATGAAATTTCACTATATTCTTCAAAGTCACATTATAAATCACTTTTACAGTTGAAATTGGCCATCAGACAAATGATTTCCTAAACTGCAAGTAATGAAGAGGAATAAACAGACCAAACCCCTGTTAAGAATTTCAGTCTCATTTTAAAGTTCACAAATCACATGTTCAGAAAATTCATGATGTCTGCCAAAATAGTATGGTGGTTGGAACTACTTTCGGTACTACCCAGTATGCCTCAGGTGGCAAAGCGTATCTCCGCACAGCACGTAGACTGCTCCCAAGACTTTCAACCAAATGTGGCAGCCTCGTGACAGTAAGTCCTTATATAGCACTGGACATAAGACACCTGTAACCTCCTACTTCTAAACATAATTCAGAAAAATTCTGTAACCTCAAGTGCTAATTTTTTTCTCAGTTTTCTGTAAAAAATTAAAGTTGTGTAACCGTGTAGTGATAACACTTTCACATACTATAGGGACTTTCCCGCATTCAACATCATGTTCAAAGTTTTTATGATTTCTTAATTTCAGACTTAACTGGCCCTGTTCTATGATTTCTCCAGTTTTCCAAGCTGATTTTATTTTTTCTGTAAGTGGTATACATTAGAAGTTATGAATCTCACAAAAATTGAAGTGGTGTATCAAGAAGTCTAAACTTATTATTTTGTTAAAATTACTGTTGAAGGAGTGTTTATTTTGTGAAATAATCTGCAGCATGGTCTCCTGCTCTACTCATACCACATTTTGAAAGTAAGTTCATTTACAGAGGTGGGTTAGATCGTCCACAATTTGAATCTGTAGTTGGCGTCATTCTTCTCTACTGCCTAATTACGTTAAAACTGATTTAGTGCTTATTTAACTGTGTGGAATGCTCAAAACTTTTATATGTTGTGCAGTGTTTTCTTTAATTACATAAAAATTATCAGTTGACTCCTGAAACTACTTAAAACATGCTGTTAGGTGGTGTTGGAAATGTGAGTGTGTTTAACGAAGTTTTAAAATCATGTTTTCTTTATTTTTCCTGCCTAAAACTATTTATTTATTACAAATTTTACTTTCTACCTGTTAGTTATTATTAAAAAAAAATTTTATTGCATTGAAAAGTATGGTGAAAAGGCACTATTGTGTCGTGATTAAGTTTAGAGCCAGTTCAGGTGAATTATCCCCTATTGAACGTATTTCGGTAAGTTTAAAGCTTATTTTCTCATTTAAAGTGTGTTTATGGCTCACTTTATGTGTTGCACTGTTTTTCTGGTGTATGTGGCTATCTACTGCAGTATCAGCATCTGCATGATTCCCGTCCCCCATATCCTGTAGTGACGAGGTTTAGAATTTAACAAATTCTGAGGTGCTTACACATTCTGTTTTCATTGTGAGGAAAAATGTAGAAGTGTTGCTGTAGACAAGCAGTTCTCAAAAAGTCAAAAATAACAATGGATCAATAACTTACATAGGCCGAATTTTTTACCTCTGTTTATATTATTAACCAAATCTATCAATAGTTATTGGCACATACGGTGGCCCTTTAAGTCATGTATCTACATTAAGGTACTCTTAAAATAGTCATTAATTTAATCCTCAAAGCAACACTGCTCTCTGGAAATGTATTTAGTCAATAGACTACTGTAGTAACAATACAGTCAAATTCTCATTTCCTGCAAAAACCAGATGCTTTCTGGTTGTTGAAATATTAATGGCTTCTAGAAAATATGGATTATTAATTATACTTCCTTATAGACTTATGCTGTCAGATTACCACATTTTATGTGAACTAATTTATTTTTTGTTATAATATCTATAACTCAATTGGAAACAAATTTCTAATACTCTGCCTTTTGACCAATCGTATCTTCACAGGTTGAGAAACCCTGCTATATACCATCAAAATTAACTGCTTTGATCAGAAAAAATCTTTCGAAATAAGAATAACATTCTTGTAACATTGACAACTGAGCATACTTATTTGGCAATGGCACAATAAGCAGGTGGCACTGACATGATATGTCATTTTCAGTTATGAACTCAGATGAGCACAGCAAAACCTGGTGGGGTGACAAACTTAACAACTAGTGGCCATATGTTGTCAGTTATAATTTCTTGTTCATGCTGGTAGTTACTTAGAGAGCAGCAGCAATACATTAAGCATATTCTTGCTAGTAAAATGGCCAAAATGGCACATTTCTAAGAATTTAATGCTCATCAATACCAGCATGGGTTTCGCGTAAGTATGAATGTGTTAACAACAGTTTATTGGACAACTTCATCTTGTCACGCACTGAGAATTTATGAGGCCGGATATGGTGATAGGTTTTTTAATTTTTGAATAAGAGAGATGTGATATAAATGGTACCATGATGCAATTCCCAACTACCAAGGAGAACCATTTTCATGAATGATACCCTGTGGATGTGCAGTTTGATCCACCAGTACCAGAATTTCTTGTTTTGATTTAGGACTGCCTCATTGACATTTCAGACATTAGGGAAGGAAATGGACTGGGGGCAAAGAATGGGAAGATATCGGCCTTCGCCTTTTGAAGGAAGCATCCCAGCTATCACCTGGAGTGATATGGGAAACGATGGAAAACCCAAATTTGGATGCCCCGTCAGGATTAGAACTTGCTACCTCCCGGAAACATACGAGTTCATTAGCACCTTGCAATGTGTAAATCAAATTTTATTATCTTTATGGAAAAATAAAGTAAATCCATCACCTAGCAAATATGAATGTGGGAGGTTCAAGCCATTATACATTGTTGAATGATAAACTTTTGCTAGGACGGTAAGAACAGCACTGCTTGAGCTAAACTGAGTTATGACTGGTCCTTCTGGTAACTATTAGATTTGATTTTATGGCTGCTGCACCATTGATCATACCCCAAGGGTGAAAGGTATTCTTGAATGACTAACACTTGACACAAGTTTCATTTTCAAAATATTATATACTGCTAGAAGTTTTCTTTACAGTTTTCGGTACCAGAGATTAAATTTTGATCATCCATCGGACTATTGAATCAACTACAAAGATTACAATGATAGGCACATCCACAGCACTACCCCACAGTTAGGATGAATTTGTTTCAGTTCTCACAGATTGAAAGTACTGATTCACGAGGGTGGCTCAGAAACTAATGCACCACATTTTTTCCCCTTGGCCCTGAAAAATGGTACGGCCCCAAAAAATGGTATGAATGTGAAACTTTAGATATTAATTCTTCAAAGTTTTCAGAGTGCATGCGCAAAGTTTCCATTTCTTACGACAGATAGCGTACTTGCAGCAATGGGTTCAACATGGCGTCTGTGAGTGATGTATGTTATAAGCAGCATGTCGTCACTGAATTTCTCACTGCAGAGCAAGAAATAGTTGGAAACATTCACAAACATTTATGTGCTGTTTATGTAGCATCAGCAGTCAACAGAAGTACCGTTAGTTACAAAGCAGTTCTTCAGAGCTCCAAGATTTGCAGTGGTTTTCTTAGTGAGAATGGATGTATGGTAGTCAAATCCGTGGCACTTGAAAACAACTTCAACTGCATTCTTACATCTTTTATGAACACTGGTTTTTGAATAAGTTAAAAGATACTTTTATTGTACAGGTGTGCAGAAAACATTCTCAAAATTATTTGCTGTATATATTATACCTAACAAGCCCCCATCTGAAATGTTTTGGCAAGGTTATAGATGTATTATAATTATGTTAGTACCTAAAGTTGATGGCAATGGGAGGAGACAAAAATTATAAATTGGAATAGGTATAAATAACCTTTTTATATATATAGAAAATGATAATTAAAATAATGATATAAAATGGAGGCGAGTGGAGAATTATTAAGGAAGACCAAAATAAAAAATACATACAAGAGATGGTTTACCAGTGTGAGATGGCAGAGAGGAAGCTATTATCTGAGATTGTGTGTTGTGGTGGGGGATAATCTCCCCCATGCCATTCTAGTAAACTTAGCACTTGTGTATATAATTTCTTTTTTTTTAAATTAATTGTTTTACTACCCCTAATTAAATTTACCATATCAGTTTGTAAACAATCTTTTCCATTTACACCATTTTTAATTATATTATTTTTGTCTCCTACCACTGTAACAATAAAATGTATCATCCACTATGAATAGGTTGTTAATACATCATAATATCTGCTCTTTGAGAAATGTACACATGATTATTAAATTACTCCTGTTCCACACCCGACAAAACTTTTGACTATGATCTATTTTTAGTCTGTGAGGTACTGGGTAACCAAATTTTTAGTTCTGTACACAGGTTATGAAAATCATTCAACTGACCACAGCCGCCATTCCGTATTCAGGAAAATAAACATTATATCCACTTAGGTAACTTGTCATTTGAGGGTGTCAGATGGAAAGCTGCATATCAGGTTTAGTATAATACAGCTCGTACTGAACTGTGACCATTAATGTGGCCTAAAGGTTGTTATTCGGTCTTGCAGTCGCCATCAAGCTGATGACCTCAGGTAGGATTGAAATAATGTCCAATGAAGAACTTTCAATATCAAAAACTATATTCAGAAAAAATTACATCACTCACTGGCAAATCTATGTCATGGAGACTTCTTCTCCAAAATCATTTCATTTCAAATTTGAAACAATGAAACAAGTTGCAGTCATCTCCCGAAAACCTCTAACTGATGAGAAATCAGCTACATCGAGAGTGAGTCTACCCAACAGAACTTCTTCTTACAAATCTAAGATGTCTGCTTAAACCATGCCACTTTTGCCTAGCTTCTTCTACAAGCTTTGTGCCTAACCAGCCGCAATGAGCCACAACCACTCCACTCGAGTGTTTGCTTAAGACTGCCTGGCGTCTGATCCCAGGGTCCCACTTATAGGATGACTGATGACATTAGAACTTTTCCTATCATGAAGGCTTATTTCTTTAACTATCTGCCTGAAATTTTTATGACAACCAATATTCAAATGTCAAAATCAATCCTTATTTTAAAAAAAAAAAAAAAAAAATCACTATCTCTAATAGTTTCGCTGTAAAAATTGTTAAAGTAGTGCTATCTTAAATTTGCTCTCACATTCATATGATGCTACTACTTTGTTTCTTGGTTTGAAATAATCTGATAATTATTCCCTATCTTTTAGTACATAAACAGGCTTATTTACTATTCTTTATCCCCATGCAAAATTGTAAAAATCGATATCTCCAAAAGTATTAAAGCTATGAAGCTGAAATGTGTTAAACGATTCTGAATAAAATTTTCTATAAGATATGAAGTTATGTAGTCACTAACTAATTTCACTCAAGTATTTTCAATTTTTTATCATAAAATTCAACTTTCTTTTAAATATATTCCGCCCACTGTATTTAGCCAAAATCTACTATGAAAAAACCACGTTTTTTTACAAAAAATCATCACTTTTCTATGAAAACAATACTTAACTTTCATCTATTAGTTTCAAACTTTCACAAAATATGCTGCAAAACCCAATGCATCTTTTAAGCTATAAAACTTTCCTGTAACTAGAAATTATTTAAATATTTACTTCATTCATTGTAAATGTGGTGGCTTCAAACTTCAAAATGAATGATCTATTCAGTAAAATTTTATACAAATGAAATGTCCTTCTTTGTTTTGATCCATGTGTTTAATTATACCACTGAAAATGAATATGGCATTTTCTATTCAAAAATAGTCAAAATGCTTTATATCAGCAATGTTTAGAAACTGTTGCGATCGAATATCACTATTTACTTTTACTTATTGCTTGATGCTTACAAGAATATTGAAAGCTAACCTATAATTTGGCAAACTGCATAACGAGGTTTATTTATAGAATGACTGGCTCAGTTAAGCAACAACATACATCAGCTTTAGAGTCTTTTATGTAGTTAATCTATGCAATATATCAAGCTAAAGGCAATAAGTCAAGTTTAAACAATAAATTAACGTTATAAATCTAATTAAACACAGTAGAAGGACTGAACATAAGATCTGCATATTTAATATTTGATTTCAGATAATTTAGTAAAAGCAAACATTTTCTTCACTTTGATAGATATTCAGGATAATAAATAGTAATAAGATGAAAAACCTTGTAGCAAGGAAATCATACCAAAAGTTTGAATACATTAATAACTAAAAGCCGGTATGGAAAATAACCACACAATTACATACTGTAAATTTGAGAAGTTGTAATTTTTTTTTAAAAAAAATATAGAAAGTTAACTTATTGCAAGAAAGAAACATAATTTTTGCTTACATACATAACATACTGAAGTTTGGAAAAGCTCAGTAAAGTTTAATGGTAATTTTTCAAACATTATACAGTAATTTTTAGCACAAGGTAAAATTAACCAGTTTAGATAATAAATGTAAAATCAAGGGAGGAAACCATATTCAGAATGCACTATAATTTGCTAGAAAAAGTTTCCAGTAAGCCTTGTTAAGAGATATGTAGTATTTTGATCAGGATGTAACAAAGTATAGAATTTTTTACAGTTTTGAGAACATGTCTGAGCAAACCGCTCTGACTATTGCAGGAACCCAGAAGCAGCATTCACTTTAGAAACTCATAGTAAATCGTAGAAAACAGGTAGCGACTTCAAAATATCTCAATAGTCATTTCAGAACATTTAGAATCATTTAAATAAGTTTCAAAGAGGTCAGAAAGTTATTAACAGAGTGAAATTTCGTATCGCACAAGACTTTCGAGCAAACTGTTAGAAAATAGTAAATATGGCTTACTTGGTACCAAATTGTTGAGTTGGTCAAAATATATTGAATGATTTCGATATGTGTGTGTGTGTTATATCTTTGACTGTTGTAAAATCTTTGTACCGACATGCTGTACAGTGTACTGTTTAGTAGTAGTTTTTTCCTGTTCGTCGGTCTGTACGAATTAGCAATAAAAACTTAACAGGTTATGGGCCCAGGTATCCAGATGCAGGAATCGCTGAATAAAACCCACGTGTCGTTAAAGTCCTTTGTGTGTTGTTGTTCACAGAGAAGAAATGATAAATATGGCGACGAATTATCTAGTAAATGTGCCGAAGCTGAAAGGTCGAGAGAACTACGGAGATTGGGCGTTCGCTATCGAAAATGTGCTTATTCTCGAAGGATTAGCGAAATGTATTTCAGAAGTAGTTACAGCGGAAGATTCTAAGGCCAAAGCGAAGATAATTCTAACGATTGATCCATCTTTGTATGTGCATGTAAAAGAAGCAAAAACAACAGTGGACTTGTGGCAGAAGCTGAAGTCAATGTTCGACGATTCTGGTTTTGCAAGAAGAATTAATTTATTGAGAACACTGATATCAATACGTCTAGAAAATTGTGATTGATGACAAGGTGAACCAGGTAGTAGATAATGGTCAGAAATTACGTGGAACTGGTTTTGGTATTAGTGATGAGTGGATAGGTTCGTTATTGTTAGCAGGATTGCCGGAAAAATATTCTCCTATGATAATGGCAATTGAGCATTCAGGAATTCAAATCACAACGGACGCAATAAAAAGTAAGCTTCTAGATATGGAAGAAGATGTTACTAGTGCCAGTAGTGTTTTTAAGGTAAGCAAAGTTTTCTCACCGAAATGTAGTGGGAAATCAAAATAAGAAGGACGTTGTCTGCTATAATTGCAAGAAATCAGGACATTTTAAAAGAGAGTGTCCTAACAGTGACAATGATACAAGACAAAGAAAAACTTCAAACGTTTTCAGTGCAGTGTTTATAAGTAGCTCTTTTAACAAAAGTGATGGTATGTTGATTCAGGGGCTAGTGTGCATCTCACAGCAAATGAAGACTGGATAAGAAACAAAGTAAATGATGTTAAAGTGCATAAACTAATGGCTGCGAATCAGACAGAAATTCCAGTGTTGTGCTCTGGAGAAGTTAATTTAACAACTGTAGTTGGAAAGGACGCTTTTGATATTACTGTGAAAAATGTTGTGTGTGCTCCAGAACTAACTACAAATTTGCTCTCTGTGAGTAAGTTGATTGAACATGGAAATTCTGTTGAATTTAATAGGGATCAATGCAATATTTATAACAGGCATAATAAACTAGTTGCAACTGCAGATCTTACTGATGGTGTGTACAAGCTAAATATCGACAGAAATCAGTTTTTGGGAATGATTACCGCATATGATTGGCATAGAAGATTAGGTCACCTAAATGCAAAGGACCTTATTAAAATGAAAGATGGTGCAGTAGAGGGAATGGTGTGTGAGGACATTAACATTAGTAAGCAAAACTGTGTAGTATGTAATGAAGGCAAGCAAACAAGACAGCCTTTTCCACATGGAGGCACTAGAACTTCTAAACCACTGGAAGTAATTCATGCAGACCTGTGTGGGACCAATGGAAGTATGTCACTAGGAGGTGCAAACGTATTTTCTCATTTTAGAAGATGATTACACCCGAATGGGATTGTGTATCTTCTGAAGACAAAAGATGAGACTGCAGAAAAATTCCAAGAATTTCAGAAAATGGTGGAGACTCAACAAGAAAGAAAAATCAAAATAGTAAGAAACAGATAACTGGGAAAGAATTCTGTTGTGTGAATTTTGAACAGTTTGTTGAAGAAACATGGTATTATACATCAGTTATCCAACAGTTATACACCAGAACAACGGTATGGCAGAAAGGTTGAATAGAACTGTTTGTAGAGAAGGCAAGATGGTTTACTATTTGATGGTAAACTTACAAAGATTTGGGCTGAAGCTGTAATAGTGCAGTATATTTGAGAAATATGTCAGTGACTTCAAGTTCAGGGAATAAAACGCCCTATGAGCTATGGACTGGCAAGAAACCAACATTAGTTATCTTAGAATAATTGGAAGTAAGGGCATGGTACATATATCCCAAAGTTAAGAGAAGAAATGGGATAAAAAGGCAAAAGAAATGATCTTATGTGGGCTACAGCAACACTACAAAAGGCTAAAGACTCATGATCCTGAAACGAAATGATGGTAGTGATAAGCCGAGATTGTGACTACTAATGGAAAATATTAATGATGCAGAAACTGAAATAAAGAATCATGAAGAAATCATCACTTCAGTGGGGGATGATGAAGAAAACAAGAAGTCTGATACTGTATTAAGAGAGGACTTACATGATGTCTCAAAAGAAGTAGTTACATCAGAGAAAGAAACTGATGATGAAAATGTGGTACGCAAGAAGATGAAGTAAAGAAAATTAGAAGATCACAAAGGCAGCCCAAACCAAATAGAAGATTTGATGATTATTACTTGTTTTTTGGCTGGAACTTTGGATCAACTCGAGGACCCGACAACCGTGCAGGAGGCCCTTGATAGACCTGATGCAGAACAATGGAAACAAGCCATGGAAGAAGAGATACAAGCTTTTGAAGACAACGATGCTTGGGAAGTGGTAAATCTTCCAGAAGGTGCAAGTGCTGTGCAGTGTAAGTGGGTGTTCAAGAAAAAAGTCAACAGTGAAGGTAAAGTGCAACATCGTGCCAGATTAGTAGCAAGAGGATTCACTCAGAAACCTGGAGTTGATTATGTGAAACTTTTCTCCTGTGGTAAGACATTCAACACTTAGACTTTTAATGGCTTTGTCTGTTGAACTAGATTTGAACATTACCCATCTTGATGTTAAGACTGCTTTTTTAAATGGTATTCTTAAAGAGGATATTTTCCTGAAACAACCTGAAGGTTTAAATCTTTGTAGTGATAAAAGAAAAGTTTTAAAGTTAAAAAAGGCTATGTATGGTTTAAAGCAATCATCCAGAGTGTGGAATCAAAGGGTAAATGATTTAAGCTGTATAGGTTACAAAAAATCTGATTTGGAACCTTGTTTGTTCACAAAACATAAAGATGAAGGTTTAGTTACTATGGTTAGTTGTATGTTGATGATTTTTTAATTTTTTCCAATGACTCAAGTGAGACTGAATTTTTAAAAAATAGGTTGAGTTCAGAGTTTGAAGTGAAGGATTTAGGAATGGCTAAAAATTGTTTGGGAATGGAAATCAAATATGATAAGGGTAATAAAGTGCTAGCTGTAAGTCAAGAGAACTATATTGTTCAATTATTGAAAAGAGAAACATTATGACTTTCTGAAATGTCTAGGTTTAGATATTATTTAAGGAAATCATTCAAATGTTTTGAAGTGGGGGTGTTGAGTTGGTCAAAATATATTGAATGATTTCGATATGTGTGTGTGTGTGTTATATCTCTGACTGTTGTAAAATCTTTGTACCGACATGCTGTACAGTGTACTGTTTAGTAGTAGTTTTTTCCTGTTCGTCGGTCTGTACAAATTAGCAATAAAAACTTAACACAAATGAAATAGCATTAAGTTAGAAGTAAAAATAAAGTTGGTTCAACCTAGTAGCTGTAAAATTGTAGAAATTAGAAGCAGCTATGAATAAAACAGAAACTGATTTTTTACAGCTAAGCTATTGGAGCTACAAAAATTTTCATAAGGATCAAAATTTACATTTATCAAAAATCCTAGCTACTGTTAAAATTTAAGAGCAATAGGAGTAGTGGGAGTCTAAAATGAAAAAAGTATAACAATATTTAGGCACAAGGATACATAATTTTCATACTTTCGGAGGTCATATGGCTGTCTGACTGACTGAGCTTACTTATACAAGTGACGGGGACTATCTGCTGTCTTTTGTTGGTGATCACTGGAGCGGAGAGTTGGTCGGTTTGTAGAGCTTTTGACACGGAACGGTGGGAGATCAATGTTGTGATGTGAGGGCAGGGCAGCCATCTTGAGATTTGAGAGTACAGTAGAACAGTTTAAAATAATGTCAATGTGACTTTCAATTTTTGCAATGGGGTTTGGTCTGGTCTGATCACTTATCATAACTTGCAGTCAACTCAATCTAGTGAAGATTTTCCAATTGCCTATCAATTGTGTGAACTTGTACAATTTCTATCAAGAATATAGTGAAACTTGGAACTTTAATTTTGCAGCAGTGACTTTTATTTACAATATAAACCTTCCTTTTCCATTTTGAAGGGATCAAAGCCGTGGCACTGTAAAATTAAGAACAATCAAATATCCAAAGGCACACGACGAACACAGTTGGAGTTGGTGATTAACTGTTTATTCTAATCCCACAAGCAGTTATTCTCCTCAAAAAATGCCATTTAACATGTTTTGCAATAGAATTGAAGATAGCTCAACACTATAAACAAATTTTGGTACTATGTTGACAAAATTTAGGTTACATTACAAGGGATTTATGGTTTTGAAATAACTAAAAATCACTCTGCATGAAGTTACAATTCAGCTTATTAAGAATTCCTAAAACTTCAGTCCAGTACCAGATATGTATTACAATTTAAAAAAAAATAATGGGACATCGATCAGAATCATGCTTGCAGGAAAATAATTAGAAAAAATACACCACTTGATCACATTTGTCACAACACTCATTCCTGTAGTCAGTCAGTTAATAGTGAGGACTTCCCAATCCTGATTCATATCTCCCACATAAGTTATCCACAGATACAAATGTGGTTCAGTTGCTACATGGGTGCTACTATTCTCCTGGTTGCTACACAGTTCCGACCCAAGTGACTCCCAATCACAAACTATCAAAGTCAAACATGGACACTTCTCTTTCTGGTCCACTTAAGTCAATTGTAAATGTCCTTTGGTCTCATATGACCTTTTTTGGCCTATCATGAATGTCCACTTAAATTCATATGGCAAAGATTCCTTCTTACATCAGTATCTCCATTCCCTGTCCTATTTCTTACACTATATCAATTTGTATTGTCTGTCTTCCAGTTTGACAACCATTCTGCCTGGTCAGTATCCGAACCCAAACAGTCACTCAGCTGGAGTTTCAGCACTCAAGTTACATCACCAACTAAATATAATATGAAACAAACAGATAACAAGGAAGGGGAAGGAATTTGGCCTTGGCCAATAGGAAGGAATCATCCTTGAATTCACCTGGGATACATGTCATCCTGGCTCAGCATTATCACTTGGTGCCAACCATTAACACTTTCATGTGGTTTAGTTTACTGAAAACACATAGGTAAGCCTAACCACAAGGCTCAATTTTCAGCTAAATTAGTAAAGGTGTTGCCTAGTTATTGTTTTATTTTATTTTATGTTTTATATATATATATATTTATTACAGCATTCCCATCTTCAACTATGGTAAATGATAGGTTTATGTTCTCTTTCCCTTCTATATGATCATCAACTCATGTTATTGTTTTACATTCCACAAATGTTTGAAATGTTATTGTCTTAATTTTAAACTTCATCATACCAGCGAACTGTGTACAGTGGACAGGATGTGGATGATTCAGGAGATAAATGAAAATGCAGGAGAAACAACAATGTAGGAAATTGAGAGCAGAGGCAAACGTTCTCCAAATGTCCCATGAGCGAATTTTTGACCTTACAGAAAACACAAAAATGTACAGGCAATGAAGAAAGATTGGTTTGAGAAGCTTGAATGTATCTGGAAAGAAATGTATTGAATATTGCGGTAGGTTTCTCCAGTTGATATATCACTGGTGTTGTAATAAAGGAATGAAGGCTTCAACCTGAAGGAAGAATCATCAGGTAGTTCTTAACAAACAAGTATGCTATCAACTCAGAAAATGTAATATCATTTATTGTAATTGTTATGGCTATACCTTATGGGTATTATATTAAGTAGAGATTCTATCATGATGTTACTCTTATATACCCAATCTATTGTTATACTCTCAAAAGAAGTTACAGTAGCGACAATAAGTATTTTGACAAACACATTTTCCCCGCTGGAGGGCGCAATGCGCGTCGACCAGCTAACCCCTGTCTATGTTTGGTCACTCTGCAGCAGCAGACGACTGTGCAAATACCTGTATCAGAGTTCGGCGTTACTGTGGTGAGTATACAACCGATACTGTCAGTTTGATCAGACAAAAAGTATTTTGACACTTCAGTTTTACTGCTACAGAACAATTGTTTTACCCCGCTTATGTGCGTTATATCGAATACCCTTTGTTTACACAGGTTTCAACATGCCGAAAGTGAAGGAATACTCTCAAGATTTAAAAGACGCCGTAATCAGTGCTATTCGGAAAGGCAAGACTCAGGCTCAAGTTGCGAAGGATTTTGGTTTGTCTAGGCAAATCGTAAACATTTGGAAAATCAAGCATCAGTCAACAGGCACAACAGATGATAAACAAAGAGCAGGTAGGCCCTGTAAAATAACGCCTCGGACCAAGAATCTTATAAGAAAGCTCTCAAAGGCCGATCCAAAGAAGACAGCCGTCGACATTAACAAAGAATTGCGGGAATATCACAACGTGCAAATTTCAAATAGTGCCATCAAATTAATCCTAAGGGAGTCAAATCTTCATGGCCGACGTCCCAGTAAAAAGCCTTTAATATCGGCGAAGAATAGGAAAGACCGACTTGAGTTCGCGAGAGACCACCAAAACTGGACCCCTGAGCAGTGGTTCCGTGTGCTCTGGAGCGACGAAAGTAAATTCAATTTGTTTTCTTCTGATGGGATTCGGTATGTTCGACGCCCAATTAACGCCAGAAACGATGTGCGGTATCAAGTTCCAACAGTGAAGCATGGCGGTGGGCATGTCATGGTGGGGCTGTTTCTCGCGTTTAGGTGTCGGTCCGCTAGTCCCTATTGAGGGGATTATGGATTGGTTCAAATATTGTGAAATTCTGCAATCACACATGTTGCCTCATGCTAAGGGCAAAATGGGACGAAATTGGGAATTTCAACAGGATAATGATCCCAAACACACCTCTGCCCATGTCACGGACTTCATGAAAAGAAGGAAGGTGAGGACGATGAAGTGGCCAAGACAAAGACCAGACCTAAATCCGATTGAGCACTTGTGGAGGAGCTAGACCGAAGGATTCGGCAACGAAAATTTGCAAATCGCGCCCAGCTATTGGAGTGTTTACTTGAGGAATGGAGAAAAATTCCCCTGAGTCGCTTGAACGCCCTCGTAGACTCCATGCCAGAGCGCTGTGTAGCGGTAATCAAGGCTAAACGCTATGCTACTAAGTACTAAGCAAAGACTGAATTTTCTTTGATTTTTCACGTTTGGATAAATTTTGTACGTATTGTAATATTGTAAGTAATAGAAAATAATGTTCCTTTTCTTATGAAACTAAAGCAAATAGAGCAGTAGAAAAAGTCACATAATAATTGTAAGGAGTTCCCTTAATAAAGTTTATTTTTCCTATAAAATGTTTGTCAAAATACTTATTGTCGCTACTGTACTTCAATCCCATTCATCAATTAATAAAATCACCCAGTAACTTCTTTTTTAGTGTATGACCACACCATTTAATATGCTGTGTCTGTCAGCTACCATGTAACATAGGACTGCTTCCTTCACTGGATTTATCATCTATAATAAATAAATAACAAAAAATGGAAATAAATAGAGGATATTTACTTGGCACTTAGACCACAATTTTATTGCCTATGACTTTCATATGATGGTGAGCAATATAAAAACTTCGAATATGTTTTAAGTATTATTTATTGTGTATAAGCAGCACAAAGTTACATCATTTTGTAATTTCACATTTGATGCAATTCCTTCATATCTTACATCAGTCATCAATTCCTTAAGATTCTAAAAAAAAAGAAGATGAAAGAAAAGTCTACATAGCCAGTCATGTACATCTTGGTGCATTTCTTGATCTGGACAGAATTCTTTCTTTAATAGTACTAACATATGAAAATCACATGGTCTGATGAGTATTCTGGACCAGGAAGGCACTCAGAATTAAATTGATTTATGTATGGGGTCCTGCATTGTCATGTTTCAAATGGATTCTTGCAGACAGCAATCTACATTGCTTTGATTTGACTGCAGGCTAAGATGATTTTTGTTAGGAGATCAGAGTATGATGCTCTATTGCCATTGGTCCCTATAGATATTGAATGCTGAAAAAGACATCTTTTTCATTCCAAAGACAAGCTTTAGCTATCTTGCCAACTGTTGTTTTCAATACTACTCTGATTATAAAAATATCAATCTTTAATTTCAAGAGTCAGTTGGCATGACACCTATCTTGTAGACACTTTGGGAAACTGTAGTACATGGTGCACAATGTGGTGAACTTGACCATGATTAATTTTTAAACTTGCTGCAATTTTATTCATTGTCACTAAGCAGTTATCCATCAATATGGATTCAGCTGTTCTCTGTGATTGATGTGGACAAGGAGCATCATGCACTGCATTAAAATCATTCACAAATTTTCTGCTCCATTCATAGACTTGCTGCTGTGACAAACATGCAAATATTATTCTTCAATAAATTTAAATAGTAGTTACACATTCCTAATTCTCCCGTAAAAATCTCAATGAGGCAGGCACCTTTATGCTGGTGTTATAACTACATGCATCTATTCTGCAACCTCAAGACCATTCTGCACACTGTTTTACAACATGATTACTATCTTACAGGATCATCATGACAAATTTTGATTTTATTTTACAAATAACTTTCCCTTGTTCATCATTTGCTTCATTATTCAGTGTTCTCCCCACCAAAAGGAAACCATTTGAAAAGAACAAATCAATAATGCAATATAAAGCAGATACATATCCTACAAGTCCTCCTTCCTCTTCTTACTCTTCCCTCTGCTCCCTGTACCCTTTGCATTTGGAAAAA